>VDFB02270651.1:302719475-302769411 GCA_007258455.2 Sequoia sempervirens | reverse complement strand
ATGATATCTGCTATCTCTCTATCATTATGCTTCTATCTTACTTCTAACTATCATCTCCTTCCTCACTCGCGCAGGAGGAGTACCTTATTTAAAATTAGGAGAACAAATAACTAACTAACCCTATCAAAGAAAGGCATCGAAGTAAAGTGTATCCCAAAATCAAGGAACAAACTTCATAAATGAATTTATCCGTTCAACCTAATCCAAAGAGAATCTAGCACTCCACTCTTTCCAGATTGACTATCATTAAAAATCCTTCCCAACGGTTTCAGTCAAAGAGTCTTCGCCAGAGCTTCCTCGAAGTCACACAAGAAATAGACTTTACTGCAAGGCTAAGATCGGCTATGCTTGACTCGATCATACTTTCTTCAATAACTTACGAAACACAAGGTAACAGATGCAAAAAAAAAGGCGCATGGCACATACACAATATCTGTTCATTAATCACATATTTAAATCTATTTCATCATTCAAAAAGTACATGCGATATACTAGTCATTTAGGGAGTCAACAAGGCAATAAATGTAGTCAAGACAACACAATAGGCTGTAGGAATATGAAAATATTTTGCTACAGGATATCCCAATAAAAGGTTTCAAAAGAGTTTAAACAACCACGAATAACAAAAGTAAAGGCATTAAAAGTTCATCATAATATCCAAACTATGAGCACATTTTGGGCTCATCATTCTACCCCCTACTTAGCCCAATGCTGGTCCTCTAGCATTAACTTTCCTGGTAGTTTCTCTGAAATCAGTGGTTGTGGCATGACTCTGAAATGGAGTTCATAATAAAATCCTCTGAAAGTTTGCCACCTTTCATACCTAAGAGCTTCTAAATCATCATTAAGATTTGTAGCCTGGTAAGGATAAAGGGGCCACATTAGCACAGGAGGTCTAAATGTCAATGGCAACCACAATTCAAATATCTTTTGAAGTCCCAACTATATATATCTGCTTGATCATTTAAGAGCTACTGTGAAATTCAGGGGACTATGAGGTTTGGACCTTCTTAGCCCAATAGTTAATCTTTCCCACCTTTTCTCACTTCTGGTGTATGACAGTCTCTAAAATGAATATGGTTGTTCCTAAAATTCATCATATACCTATTTCCTGAGATCAAATATTTTCATTTTGGCTGTATTATTATGAATGCCATATGTCAAAGTAAACCAGGTTTTCAACATTGCATGGGGGTTTGAACTTTGAGAGCGTAATGGAACAGGCTCATTCCTTTCAGCTTCCTCATATGTTTCCCATTGCCTACCATAATTTTTTTCATTTGTTGCCCATGACATAAATGATCTCAAATGGATATCACCAATATACAGAAGAGGGTTCCATTCTATTTCAAATGGAATTAAAAAACCATGTAAATAAAATTCACACAGAGAATTTCTTAACCAATTAGGGGCTTCCTAGTATGCATTGTAAAATTCTTTAGCAGTGTGAAGTATAGGATCTTGATTTCTAGAAATTCTCATTAGTTGGAACCATAAGAATTGTTCCTTAAGGCATAGAGCATAAACTCTAGGTGGTGGTCTGCATTCCATAATCTGACTAGTTACTTTTAACATTCATCCATTTTTGCTTTTAACTCAAAAAATTTCTATTTCTGACTTTCAATTTCTTTTTTCAGTTTCTTTCTTTCTACCTCCCATAGACTTTGTTGCATGTTAGTCTGGGCTAGGTGCCAAAAAGTCAGGGTTTGCAATGTAACTGGTTCCCAGTTAGCTTTGACATATTCCAAAAACTTAATCAAAAATGTCTTATTATAAACAACAATGGCTTTACAAGTTACAGGGTGAAATGTAGCTTCACTAGCCACATCCAATTGTTTAGTCTATTCCTACTCTTGCTGCAGAATGAATTCTTGTTGCTGCAGTGGAGAAGACTGTGCTTCCTCTGAAAACTACATAGCAGCGGTAGCCAAGTCATCAAGACTTGGTAACCCTTTTTCATTATGCCCCATTTCCTTTGTCTCAACTTGTTCCTGTTTAGGAACAAATGAACTCTGTGCAGTATTCTCAGACACATTCTGAGAAACATCAAATTCAGACTCTACAGACTCTTCTGAAATTACAGTAACCTCTAGTTGAGGTGAAGCAGAGGAGGTCTTACATTGTTTCCTTGTGGAAACTCTTCTTGGCACTGGTGCGGCTGCAAGAGGTGTTCTGGTAGCCTTCCTCTTTCTAGTCTGTCTAGAGGGTTCTACCCTACCAGAGGATGATGGTGAACTAGTGATAGCAACATGTGTTTTTGTAGGAGAGATGATTGTAGGGGAAGGTGTTGTAGGAGAAGAGCATTGCCTTTTCCAAGAACGAGGGTTAGACTCTAGGGTTTGTTCCTCCTTAGATGACTCTCCTACCTTTTTTTTTCCCTTCTCTCTCCTAGTGGCAGACCTAGTTTGTACCCTAGTAGAGGATTCCGGTGGGGGAGCTGCAAGACCAAGTGCTACAGGAGCAGATGACCCTTGCCCTATTCTTCTACTGGTAGATGCAATTTCTTCTTTCTTTTTTTGAGGCTGTGGGGTAAGTACCATAGGGGGTTGTAGAATTTGTAAGCTCTTTTGGGCAACGAATTGTTGTTAGGAAAGAGGTGAGACATCTCTCAATAAACATTCAATCAATAATTTGATAAGGCTATGGTGAGCAATAGAATTATCTTTCCCTTGTTGGGTTTCGTGGGCACTTTGTTCCAAAAATTTTAACAGGAAATTCAGAACATTTACAACTAACCCATGCCTCATATGACTTAATAATTTGAAATGATAAGAAATGCAGGTAGGAGAAATGGCCTTCACAGGTTAAATACCTGATTATGTAAGTAGCGTATTCTGAATAAGGAGGAGGCAATGATACCCACTTGCATCCCTTCTTGGAGACTTCCAAAGGTCCATCAGTGGGTATTGAAAATTCAGCCCTTGCAGAGGCAACATCTGAAGAAAAATTTTCTCCAATGGCTGGAAGCCTGGTTACTTCAGCAATTCTATCTTCAGAACTTGCAACAACCGTTAGACCCCATACAGTAGCCTCTCCTTCAGAAAGGGTTCTCAAAAATTCCCCAGCGGCCTCCTCATCAAAAGCATTTAAACTCAAGAAGTAGTTTAACCATCTACAGAGGCTGAATGCCTAGACTGTTTAAGGATTTTGCAATAATAATTCATGAGCTATAGGCTCATGTCACACTAGCTGACCACCCATGTTCATAGTTTTCCCCTAGCTGAACTCAACTCCTTGCTGAAAATTTAAAATCTTTCCTCTCTGTTTCCCTTTCTGTTCTAATTTTTTTCTTCTGTCATGTTGTCACATTTCTCTCTTTTCCAAAAATGAACTTTTTGAACAAGCAGCTTTGGATTACCCCGCCTACTTAGAGTATGACATGTGTCCTCACATGTACTAAAGAATAGGCAGAGATTGGGTAATAATGACTAGTATAGTCATAGCAGTAAATGAATAGAATAAAATAAATCAAATATGCAATAACAAAAGATATGGCATACATTTGATAATTGTGTGTACGTGTGAAGAAAGATGACGACATCTTTATGAGTTGACAGTTGGGAATGATATCATAATTAAGGGTGATGTGGATGGATGAGGCGGATGGGTGATGTAGGCGGACGAGATGAATGGATGGGATGGATGGATGGATGGAAGATAAAGAAGTGAGATGTGGCGACAAGTGAGAATGGAGAAAAAAGGGTTTCCTTAAAAAGAAAACCTTTATTATGAGCATGCTTTTCAAAATTACGGTGAAGCTGCAAGAGAAAGGCTAAAGCCTTTGGTTGTAGGAAGAGTAGCGGGAGGATCCTGAATGAACTGCTGCATGAATTATTTTTTTGAGACTGGTTTATGGTACAACTGGAGTCGGTGGCCATTAACTTGCAATTTGAAATGGACTTGATCAATTATCGCCTGCTGTACAGCTCCGTTGTTGAACACATTCTCAACTTCATAGGGACCAAGCTAGCGTGTTATGAGCTTACCTTAATTTTCTTGATATCTGCAATCATATAATAGAGCCCAATCACTAGCAAAAAATTGCTTGGTATTGATGTGTTGATCATGCCATTTCTTCCTTTGTTGTTGGATCGCTTCTGTATGCTGCAGGGCAATTTTTCTCATTTCGTCCAAAGCATTTAGCTGTAGGAGATGTTCCTTCTATGCTTCAAATATTTTTATATTAAGTTCAAGAGCTGTCTTCAAAGTTTTGTGCTCAAATTCTATGGGCAATATGGTTGTTTTCCCATAAAGCAGCTCAAAAGATGTAAACCCAGTTGTCTTCCATGTAGTTTTGTAGGCCCAGACTGCTTCAGGAATTCTACTGCTCCAATCTTTTCTATGGAGCTGCATTGTCTTTGTTAGGATCGCCTCAATTTCCCTATTTGTAACCTCCGCCTGACCATTGGCTTGAGGGTGATAGGGGCTATACTTCCTATGTTTGATTTTATAGTCATTCATTAGTGCAGTGATCAAATTAGATGTGAACTAAGCTCTATGATCAGTTACAAGCTCTCTGGGAAGCCCAAATCTAGTGAAAATTTGTTCATACAAAAATTCAGCAACCTTGTTATCTCGAGCATGAGTCATAGCTTTTACCTCAACCCACTTTGTTACATAATTCGTGCAAACTAGAATGTATGACTTGCCATTTGATGGTGGATCAATTGGTCCCACAAAATCCATTCCCCACTTATCAAAAGGGGTGACTAGTACCTATGGATATAGTGGCATTTCATCTGACTTGGTTGGTCTTCCCATACATTGGCATCTATCATATTTCTTTGTATAGGTCACAGCATCCTTGTGTAACATTGGCCAGTAGTACCCTGTTGTAAGAACCTTCATTGATGTTCTCTTTGCTGCAAAATGTCCCCCACATGGTTCATCATGGCAAGCATGCAAGATATCATAAGTCTCATTTTCTCTTACTCATCTTCACATCACTTGATCAGGTCTAGTATAAAACAGACAATTTGCAATCCATGAAAAGTTAAAACTTTTCTCTATTAACAATTTCTTTTCTTTTGGAGAAAAGTGAGCTGGTATTCTGCTTGCTGCTAGATAATTGGAAATGTCTGCATACCATGGAGTATGTGCAGCAATGGAAAACAAGTGTTCATCTGGGAACCTATCATCAATGACCTCGTATTCATCAAGTGCAGCTATTTGAAGTCTTGATAAAAAGTCAGCCACAACATTAGCTCTTCTTGGATTATCAATGATTGTAATGTCAAATTCTTGTAACAACAGGAGCCATCTTGCCAATCTACCAAAGATGGCAGGTTTGTTCATCAGATACCTAATTGCTACATGGTCAGTGTGGATGAATATCTAATAACCTGTGACATAATGCCTAAATTTATTCAAAGCATACACTACTGCGAGCAATTCCTTTTCTATAACAGTATAGTTTAGTTCAGGACCTTGAAAATTCTTGTTGATAAAGTAGATAGCATGCTCAATTGAATTTTCTTTTGTCTTAAGACTGCCCTTATACCAAAATCAGAGGAATCAGTATGTATGTGAAAAGGCAACTTCCATTTTGGACCTTGAAGAACAGAGGCTTTAGTAAGCAAGTCCTTTAGTTGCAGAAAAAAAATTTCACAGGCCTCTGTCCACTCGAATTGAGAATCCTTAGTTAATAAGGTATAAAGTGGACTAGCAATTTTACTGAAATCTTTTATAAACCTTCTATAATACCCTGCATGGCCAAGGAAGCTTTTGACATCCTTTTGTTTTGCAGGAGTTGTAAATTCAGAATAACTTCAATTTTAGCAGGGTCAACCTGAATTCCATTCTTAGAAATATGATGGCCTAGAACAATACCTTCTTCCATCATTAGAAAACACTTTTCACTGTTTAGAGACAAATTTTTCTCTCTGCACCTTTTCAATACTTTTTCTAAATTCACAAGTGCTTCTTCAAATGTGACTCCATAGGTAGTGAAATCATCCATATAAATCTCTATACAATCATGAGATATATCAGCAAAGATACTAATTATTGCTCTCTGAAATGTTGCTGGCGCATTGCATAAACCAAAAGGCAAGACCAAGTAAGCAAATGTTCCCCATGGATAGGTAAAAGTGGTTTTATCTTGATCTTCAGGGGCAATTTTTATCTGATTGAACCCACTGTAATCATCCAAAAAGGAAAAATATCTTTTGCCAAATAGTGAGTCTAGTACTTGGTCTAAAAATGGTAGTGGAAAGTGATCTTTTTTAGTGGTAGTGTTCAACTCTCTATAATCTACACACACTCTCCATTTTCCACCTTTCTTAGGGGCAATAACTAATGGAGAAACCCACTGACTATCAAAAATTGGGTAAATAAAACCAGCATCAAGCAATTTTTGAAGCTCATTTTTAACTATTTCTCTAAGTGTTAGATTTACTCTTCTTTGAGGCTGCCTAACTGGTAAACAATCTTCTTTGATATAGATCTTATGAGTACAAATTCGAGAATCTATTCCTTACATGTCTCCATATTCCCATACAAAAGCTTTATGCTAATCTTGTAGCATTTTTAATAAGACAGCCTGTTGAGATTGTGACAACTTGCTATTGATATTCAAACAGTGACCTAGAGACAATTCTATCTGCTTAGTGAGATTACTCATAGAATCTTCAGGTGATGTTTGTACCTCTTATGGAAGAAAGTTATGAAAAATTGCAAGAAGTTTAGGCAAAAAACTCTCAAAATTTAGTTGCTATAGGAAACATTGTAGATGCTACCATTTGGATCAGATGAACTATCTGTATCAAAGTTAAACTGCAAAATTTGAAAAAGCAAGGCATCCTCATTCTGAAGTTGTGAGAATGGATCATTTTGAAGCATCATTAATTGAACCAATGAATTGGCTTCTTTAGTTTCTTCCCCCACATCTGGCCAAACAGGTTGGGACAAATCTGGTTGAGGTCTAGCAGACAGATACAAAGCCAATTTTTTTGTGGACTGTCCATCAAAAATAGTCATATCTCCAAAATGACATCCTATAAAAGCATCAGCAGTGGCTAACCATGGTCTACCAAAGATAACTGGATACCCTCCTAAAGTTGCCTTAACTGATAATATTGTGAAATTAGCTGGATACTCTCAAGATTCAAGAGTGACAATTACATCTTCCACCATCCCATCAGGTTTAATTGTGGAGCTATTTGCAAGCTGCAGAACTGTAGGTGTAGACCTAATGTTTAAAATGTTCAAGGAGTCCATAGTATGCTTTGTTATGACATTAATTGCAGAACCTAAGTCAATCAAAATATTTTTTACAATTTGGTCATTTATATGTATTTGCACTACAGGACTTCTAGGGTCAATATACTTTGGGATGACTACATTTTCTAACATTATATCAGCCAATTTCCCTAAGACATGAATTGTTTGGGGATCCTTTTTCTTCCATCCAGGCTTCTTCAAACATGCCTCTTTAATTGCTTTTCCAAAAATGGGAACATCTTTAATAGCCTAAAATAAAGGGATTTGAATTTGTACATTCTTGCGCTGATCCAAAATGTCAAAAGTGGGTTCTTCTATGGATTTAAATGCAGTAATTTGCAACCTTTGAAGAAAAGGTGGTTTGTCTTGACTTTTCAAAACAGGCTCCTTAGAAACCGTATCAGTTATAGGCATATGCTCAGTAGGAACAGCAGGTGCAGTAGATTCTTCAAGGGGAGAATCTGGTATTTTAGTAATTAGAGGTGGTTGTGGAGTAGGTAGAGTGGTTCCATACCTCAAATGGATATCATTAACATTTAAGGCATAAGCTTGATATTGGTTGGCTTCAGTAAGATACATAGGCTGTTGTGGCTGCTGCTGTTGCTGATTATTGGGATTTGACAATGGTTGTGCAGGCATAGGCATTTGTTTTGGAGAACCAGTATTTGTGGAAGTTTCCGCAAGAGGTGGCATGAGGGCCTATGGTTGTGACTGTGGAAGCTACAGGAACTCAGGGGACTAGTTTTTCCATTGTTGAGGACCTCTCCATTGAGGATTCTGCTGCCAATTATTTGGGCGTGGGGTCCATTGTCCTCATGGCTGCTGCCAACCTCCTTGAGGAGATTACCATTGCGGGGTCTGATAATTAGGCCAACTTGTTGGAGATGTATTCCAGGGTGGTGGTGGTCCATATGTAGGTTGTCATTAGTTATTATAGCCAGAATAATGATTACCAAAAGTCAAAGGATCTTGAGGCATACCTTGTATTTGAGCCCATGGTCTCCTTTGTGCAACAAAGAACACTTGATCATCATCACCTTCTACTGGCTTAAATTCAGTAGGTAATTGCTTAGATTCCAGATTAGCCACCATCTTACATCTGTAGTTACGTTTCTTTTATCTACAGTATGGACAGAACTCGGCCAAAACTGTCTCGACTTCCTCATGTTTCTTCTGAGCTTTCATAGTGTCTAGTTATGTAGCCATTTTATTAATGATATCCTACTTGAAGTTAGACAGCAAATTTGTTATCTCCATCCGGAAAACTCCACCGGAAGAAGACTTCTCCATTGTAGCATGATGACCTCAACCTTTCTTAACTATTGCTCGAGAGTAGCTAAGACATATTTTATTTATATCATCCCAAGGCAGTTGGGTTATATCACCTCCTCCCATTAGGTCCAGGGCGTCTATACAGGCATCACTGATTCCCCTTAGAAAGAGTAGTTTCTGAGAGTCTTCATTAAGAGTATGGTTTGAGTTCCTTTTCAGGGAAAACAAGAATCTTGAGATATAATCTTCCAGACTTTCATCCTTCTTCTGCTGAATTCTGAATATGTCATCACCTTTACTAGCACTCTTACAATATTCCTTATATTTCTCAAGGAATTTTGTTTGCATGGCTGCCCAACTATCAATAACACCTCTTCCCAAACTCATGAACCATCTAAGAGCTCCTTCCTTCAAGGTGGAAGGAAACAACTTCAGTTTGTGAGCATCTAAAGTGTAGTCATAACTGTGATAGAGGACATCAAACTCAAATAGAAAAAATTTTGGGTCTTCTGTAACTAGGTCATAGAACTTGGGAAGCAATGAAGAAGGAATATTTTTAAGATTGTCAATATCTCACTGGGGAACAATGGGAAACTCAAAAGCAGGAGGTGGATTAGGTGGATTATTTGCCATATTTTCTTGCTGGAATATCAGAGCAAATGGATTTTCCTCAGGTTCTTTGTCAGCTGGGTTAAATAGTAGTTCAACAAACAGGTTTTCAGGGAGGAACCTTCCCAATGTGTCTCTTCTTCTTCTATGCATACAATACAATGAATGGTGGTTTGAAATATTTTGAAAATTTTTGACTAACAAACTAAACTAATGCTAAAAATGACTTCTGACAAATTCTTAGCTTGACGCCATCCCCGACAATGGCGCCAAAAATGGTCGCACCCACAAAAGGATATGAAAATCACAGTAAAAGCTTTCCTACGAATTGGACATTCCAGTAGGTGACTAATATCTCTTTATGGACGTTCATTTACTTGTCAAACAAGGGAACGTATACTTTGAATGGCGCAGCACAATATATGCACTAAGAACTAGTTTCGGTCACAACTTAACATAAATAAATACTTGGAAGGAATTCTATCTATGCTACAGGAAGGTAATGCAAAGTTCTTTTAACTCAACCATGATTTGACTAAAACAGAAACCATAATAGCTATGACTGAAACACAAACTATGAACTAGCCTTATACTACAAGAACAGGCTCAGGGATGGATTCTCGATGCTGCAGGAGCAATACAAGACTGAGTTTGTATGGAAACTTCAAAGATGAAAGCTAACTGATGATCAATAGAAAAGAACAACTAACTAACTAGCTATAGATAATTACTAAGTGGGCCCCCTTAGCAAGCATCTACTGATTACGCAAGTGCTGAACTCAGAACTTCATCAAACTTTATTCATGAAAATAGAATGGTATACATTGTTTTGTTGATATGGAAACTAACAACAAACTCTGTCTCTTGTCATATAGATTTTATTATTATCATACTGACTCTTACATGATATCTGCTATCTCTCTATCACTATGCTTCTATCTTACTTCTAACTATCATCTCCTTCCTCACTCGCACAGATGATGTACCTTATTTAAAATTAGGAGAACAACTAACTAACTAACCCTATCAAAGAAAGACGTGGAAGTAAAGTGTATCCCAAAATCAAGGAACAAACTTCATAAATGAATTTATCCATTCAACCTGATCCAGAGAGAATCTAGCGCTCCACTCTTTCCAGATTGACTGTCATTAAAAAATTTTCCCAACGGTTTCGTTCAAAGAGTCTTAGCCAGATCTTCCTCAAAGTCATGTAGGAAATAGACTTTACTACAAGGCCGAGATTGGCTGCACTTGACTCGATCATACTTTCTTCAACAACCTGCGAAACAAAAGGTAATAGATGTGAAAGAAAAGGCACATGGAACATACACAATATCCATTCATTAATCACATATTTAAATCTATTTCATCATTCAAAAACTATATGCGATATACCAGTCATTTAGGGAGTCAATGGGGTAATAAATGTAGTCAAGACAACACAATAGGCTATAGGAATATGAAAATATTTTGCTACAAGATATCCCAATAAAAGGTTTCAAAAGATTTTAAACAACCACGAATAACAAAAGTAAAGGTATTAAAATTTCATCATAATATCCAAACTACGAGCACATTTTGGGCTCATCAGTAGGTTCTTCCATCTCTTTGACTATGGGGATGTGAAATTCTCTCCCTATTGACTTGGTTGATAGTTCAGCTAGTATGTTTCTATCTCTATCCACAATGGTTCTCGTATCCACATGGTATGACTCAAGATTTGGATAGTTTCAGGGGTCCACCAAGGAGAGTGCCCTATTTTGGCATGTGGGTCAAAGTTAGTTTGATGATTGGAGGGTGCTAGGACCATTGTTTTGGCAATCAGAATCAGGATGAAGATTTTCTATTTGGAGTTTGTCATTTGGAACATAGCTAGCAAGACAACGTCCCACCGATAGAGTTCCACTAGGCGAGACCCGCAACTCTGGAAGGCTGTCAATATCACTTGTTATAGTTCGGGCATTTTAGGACATAGGGAGTAGAAGGTTATCAATTGATTTCATTTAGAATGGTGAGAGTCATACGACAGTCTAATGGGAGTAACCTACCACATCGGGTTTGATTGGGAATGGGGCCATTTCATTTACTTTGTTTATTGTTTGAAATTTCAACAACTAGAGTGAGGTTAGGTTTTGGCTAGCGGAAGGATGGAGGTAGTCTTATTTTTACTACAAAAAACCTAGGATGGAGTCTCGGTAATAGAGGCTCGATGGCAAGGACCTGCATAAAGCTCAATATTTTGATATTTTCCATTTTACATTTTGGAGGTTGTGCCAAGGTCTGAACCCAAAGGGTGAAAAGATGCCTCCCAAAAGCCATTCGAAATGGTAGGTTCAACATGGCGGCCCACAGATAGAATTCTGCAGGGTCCACATGTCACTTGGTTGTTTGGAGGGCCAAAAGGAAGGTAAACGCTAGAGGAGGCCTTGGGGTTTGAAGGTCAGACAGACAATTCCTCATAGCCAGTTGAGACAAAAAAACCTAGATGGAACCCCGCTAGTGGAAATCCATGAGAAGGAGCCCAAGATGAATGAAAGGTTTCAACCAAGTTTTGAGTTCTTCTAGGCAGTCAATGGAGCAGGGCCAGAGCACCAAAAATTCAAGATCCAAAAGCAGTTTGGAATGACAAGTCATGAGCAGTGCCCCAGGGACAGCATCACAGGGGGGCGGACCCAAATGGTTATGATGAATCCTGATTCTCATTCATGATATTTGCAAAGTTTTGATCAGTGAAGGAGGAGCATCCTCCAACCAAGGGAGACATGGAGGGGTCACCCACCTTTTGAAGTTTGTTGCAACTTTGAAGCATTGGTTTCGGAGATGGGAGTGTGTGGGCCCGAAGGAGGTGAAAGACTTTGTTTGCAATTGACCACCAAGAGTTCAAGTTTCACAATCATAATGTAGGTCAATTTTAAGGTTTTTCGAGTTTTGGGCACATGGGTTTTGTGTGCCTTGGTTTTCTCTACCTAGTTCGTGAGTCTTTCTTTTTTAAATTCGTTAGTTTTAGTAAGAAATCAAAGAAAAACATTAAGCAGGTCATGGGGGCAGAAAATTCACCTCAAGAATCCAATGGAGGCTAGAATCAGTTAGTTAATGCATTGAGTTAGTTGTGAGACTTGTTGAGCTCGAGGGTGGCACTATATGATGGCTCTTTGATGCATTATGAACAAATTGGTGAATGAAAATGACAGTTTATAGTCCACTATTTATAGGCATTCCCTCATTAAATGTACCTCATAAATGTGGGTATAGCAAGTCAGAACATTGGTAAGTTGTTATTTGAAAATGGTCATGGGAGCACCCAGATCTGGTAGTCGAGTAGTAGTTGGATGATAGCCACCAGGTTGTTCAATGATAAACAAACGACACGGGAGGGTCCGAGTCTTGATGAATAGAAATTTTTCAAACAAGATCCACTTTAAAGTTAGTGATCAAGGAAACATCCAACAGTCTTTCGGGTCCCGACAGGTAGAGAGCCATCAAAGGAAGGTTGTTTGAGATGGTTGTGAGGTGATAGAAACCTGATAGGGGTAGCTTGATAGGGTAGGCCTAATGGACTCTAGGGATGGCAACTTTAAAACACTATCATGAGGTGACAGAAACTTGATAGGGGCAGCTTGATAGGGTGGGCCTAATGGACTCCAGGGACGACAACTTTAAAACACTAAGGCAAACAACCAGTGGGAAACCGCAAAGGTGGAGGACCTTGAAAATTTGATGGGGAAAAACATGGTTGACTCAAGATGAATTCTTTGGGACTCACTAACCATTTTGAACACCAAACAAGGGGCATGCAAAATGAGGCAGTAAAAAAAGTGACTCGGAAAAGGTGAAGGAAAGAGAGGGTCCCCTTTCCAAATGGGGTGTGTGTGCTAAGGGCACAATAAAAATCATAATTAAGATTTGTCAACATCATCGAAATAAGGATGTTGTATTGCTTTTTTGGCTGAGATTCTCTTTGATGGCTCATATATCAGCATTTTCTACAAGGGGACACCAATCAATTTTTAGTAGGTTACTTACAAATAGGAAAAGTATAAGAAGATGATAGCATTGGCATCATACAAATTAATGTGCATACAAGTATAAATTAATAAGAATCAATGTGCATACTTACAAATTAATCCAACGAACCATCCGAGTCTATTGTACTCTTTATTGTGTCAAGTATTGCCTCATGGTCAGACTCACAGACCTTCCACAAGGTCTTGTTCAAAGGTCTACCCCCATATTTGGTCAAACAAACATTGAATGCCATGACAAGGTTCAAGTAATGAAGAATCTTACAATGCATGTCAAAGTCCTAAAATAACCAATATTTAACACTCTTATGTGGGTATCTTCTAAGCCACGTTCTAGTAAAAATAATTGAGCCTATAGGGCATTCAATGTTTTCTCCATCTATAATTGGTGTGTCCAATTTCTTTTTTGGCCTCAACACAATGACACAAGTAATATTATGTTCCCTCTTCATTGTCTTCATCTACAATAACTGCATAAACATGCCCTAAATTGACATGTGCAACAAATCTCTTGAAATTAGTCAACATTATGAATACATTACAAATTAAGATAACAATACAAATTTCAAAAACTAAGTAAGTAGATATATTACCTTGTTGAACTAGATCTAATATGTGATCAAAGTCAACTGATGATTCCATCTATGTTAGTTCCAATGCCATTATAGGGTGATACATGTGAAGTGGGCTAAGATAACTTTTCAACCATTTGTTAACCCATTCTCTAACTCATGATCATTCCAAGCTTGCATTGTATATGAAGAACAAATGCATGCTATCTTTTGTGTGTTGATACTCCATGAACCTATGTCTGAGCTAAGGAAAGAGTGTAGCTCACTCGATCCTATTAGTGTACAACAATCCTCATATGATGCAATGTTAGTATCATCCATCAACCAAAAAAATATATAAACTGAAGATGTACCTTCATTACCTTGACCCATCAAAGCATTACACCACTCGATGATTGATTTTGTATCTATCAACTTTGCATTATATTTATACTTTAACTCTTCTTGTGCTAATGCTCTTTTCACACATGCTCATGCACCATCATGCTACCCCTTTCCATGCCCCACCTCACAAAAGTTCCACATATGTTGAACACAAGTAATGGCATGCATCCTACTCAACTAGTAGAACATGCACAAGTTCTTGAATAGTGCTACAAATTTATTCAACCATATTATATCCCAACCGTATGCTATGCCTCTCTAAGCCAAATCATTATAGAACATCTACAAGCAACCTTGCACAAACTCTAGAGAATGTGTATGATCATCACTAATATAAAAGTGATACTCTATCAATACCTTCCTTTGGTCCTCTATACTATCAACTGCATGAATGAATGTTATGTGCACAAATATTGAAACCTGTGTGGAGTTGTAATATTGTGACTGCACCTCAAACTGTGGCTATAGAGTAGAGTTCTCTATAAAGTCAACCACTGATACTATGTTGTCAACTAGAAATATGTCCTTCCATAGCTTGAATTGTGTGTCTATCCATTGAGCTCTATGGGTATTCCTTGTATACTCATACACTATATTGTCAAGAAACATGGGCATAAACTAATGCACTGTAATTTTTTGAATAACCAAATCAAACTTTTTTTCTTGATTACCATATTTTGTAATGTATGCCACTATTTTATACTTCCCAAACTCTACTAGTTTTTTTCCCACATCATCTATGCTTTACATATGTTGACATACTGGCATATGTTGCAAGCCACCACAACACTCGCATGAACCATCCAAGCATGTTGTCTTGTAGAATATTTGGCCATCCTTTATTTCACATAAATTTCTTGATAAGAACTCTCTTGAAGACATTGGTGGGGCTTCTATGGCACAATCTTGTAAAACATCATTAGTATGCAAATTTAAACATATAGAATGATAAACATCATAATGGTTAGAGAATTCAATATGTAGTCTACAACAACAAGTAGTGTGTGTGTGATTTATCTTGATATAAAAATGTTTAAGAATTGCAAAATATCTTTGAAAAATACTAATTTGAGGATATTCCTATTGAATTTTATGAAAAATTTGGGTTTGAGTCATATCCAGAAAATGTTTTGGATGTGGCTTACAATTCTAACTACCGGTTCTCCTTCTTACCACATCTCTTTGATTCAGAGATGGCTCTGTCTTATTCTTCCAATACTCTTCAATTAGTGTTTTCAATGTTTCAACATTTTTTTTATCTTTTCATGGCAGTCTCCCTAAGAATTCCCATAATTCATTTGAATCGGTTCCCTCAATTCTTTTCTACCTTTCAGTGGCTCTTCATAAAAAATTTCTACCAATTCTCATAAATTCACTCATCTTTCTAATGAGATGATCTCTCTTTGATTGACTACTTACCAAAGTTGATGTAATGACATGTTGGGTGACATTACTATCCTTTGAGTGTAAGGTCTTACCCACACTCTCATAAGCATCCATTAGATTCTTCACAATATTGTTTTCACTTGAAGCATCTGATGTTCTCAACCCAAGAGTCTTCATGATGTTTCTATACTTTATACCCCACATAATTTCAACAAATAATCTTGTGATCTCATTTAGCATTTCAAAGAATAATTTTCAAATGTTATCAACATATCTTCTACAAGTGAGTGTTGGAATCTTACCTTCCATGTGTTGCAAAATATCTTCATCAATATTCATCAAGTACTTTGGCTTTCTACACAAAATTCCAGGTGGTGTTCTCCTAGGTACATACATCTCAACACTAGGAATTTCATCAATATTTAATAGAGATGGCCTAGATTGCGTACCTTCAATCAAGGGTGGAGTAGAAGACATACCTTGAGGTTCACATGAGGATGATGGCATACCTTCTTTGTCAAACCTGAGTGATGATGTACTCTCAACTTGGTATATAGTGAATGGTGTCCAACCATATTCACTTATATCAAAGGGTGTCCCTCCATATTCGCTTGTGCTTAATGGTGTCCCTTTGTATTCACTTATGGTAGAGGGTATGTCTCCAACTACAGTATCTGAATCTATCTTACCATGATGTTTTTTTATTCATTCCCTTTGTGTTGCCAATGCCTATTCTCTTTTTGATGGTTGAGGTTCATCTTCAATTGGCTTGTTTTCATCAATCATATCTAATTTATTTTTTCCACATTATGCTGCCACCCATTCTCTCTCCTTTTCTTTTTTGGTTTCATACTGTTCATCTGTTAGTTTACTCCTTGTTCATTTCCTTGACATGGTGGATAATTTTACTTGTAGCATGGTAATGAGATGAATAATAATTCCTAGAAAATGTATCCATTCAAATAAATGAAATATATATCATTCAAGGCTTCATACAAAATGCTTACAATCATCTTGTAGAAGACTTTGTAGCATAGACAAAGGTCACATGAATTTTTCTGATGGAATGCCTTAAAGAAATATGGTAATGTGGCATGCCATGATTGCAAGATAGAATCAAAATGGAAGCATGGACAAGGCATGTGAATTCAAATTCCTTGGCAAGCTTGTGGAGCATTGGCAAGCTAGCTCACTCACTAGCTTACCAATGCGGTAGGGTTGACAAGTTAGGGGCAACATATGCCTCATAGAATTGGGGACTCACTATGATATACATATTTCGACAAGTTTATATGGAGATGAATCAAGAACAAAATAATTCATTTTGCACTATGAGGATTATGTTGTGAAAATTTTTAAAGACTATTCAAGATAAATGTATGTATGATAATGTTTCAATAAGTTAACTACTTCATCTACTATGAATATTATGTTTTGCAAGTGTTGTGAAGATTATGTATCCTTTGCTTAATTTAGTTGTTCCAATCAAAATATTAATATATATTGGAATCTTTTTATGAAACATTTCATGGAATACCAATTAAAAATGTGTCTTTTGCTTTTAGACATAGCATTTCTTGGAACTCTTTGGATTAAAATAATTGAGATATGTAAGAACAAGGGATCATTAGGAAATACATTGCTCAAGGATCTTAAACAAGCCTTCTCTCCTGTTGAAATTTTGGGTGGATTATTACTCTCAAAATATTGGAAATGCTTTGCCTATTTTCTAGTTGGCAATTGTCATTCTAGAAGGCTCATCTCTTGATATATTTTATACTCATTCTTAATCAATTATCGAGTTAATAATCAGTGCATTTAATTAGATTTAATATTTTCTTTTCAATTTGTGCAATTTTAGAATTTGTAACTCTACTACTATTCCTAGAAATATTGAAGTTGTTTAGCATCGACTAACAAAGTTGTTCAGCATCAATCAATTAATATTCAAGACAAACCATGAAGGACAACAATGATCAATGCTAGGGCTAACCAATTAATAAGTATACACATGAATAATTCAAGAATGTACATGTGAATAAGGGAAGCACAAGTACTCAAAAACACATAATCCTTGAAGTATACATATGAATACATAGTATACACAAATTAATATAAAGTATATGCACAAATACAAAGTATATGCATGAAAACACGTAAGTTGAAAAGTATACACATAAGTCAAAAATTATACACTTGAATACACATAACTCGTATCTATTGAACCATGAATTTACAATGCAAATATGGACACCATCGATAAAAAAGATTTTTATTAACAAAATAGCCATGTAGGCATACATCAATATATGTTGATGTAAGTATAAAATATAGGTACGAAATAGCCATATAGGCATACAATGTCAAATATATCCAATACAAAATATGTACAAAAATTCCATATAGGAATGCAAAAAAGGGCTTTAGAATCAAAACTCATTCTATGCTCTCAAAATAAACTCTTGCCCTTTGCTTATTGAACAGATGGTGATATGTCTATCACTCATTTATTTTGCAGTCGAGGAGTGCTCCTGGTTCTCCTCCTAGGGTTTAGTTCTTGATCAAGTCTTATATGTTACAATAAGAAGTAAATACATTAATATATAGAAATTATATTATAAGAAATGATATATTTAGATAAATAATCACTTACCACCATCTGATGATCACTCTCCATGAGGGAAATATTCAAATGCCCATGTTGAGACATGTTGAAGCATTGTATAAACCATCCAAATAGAAATTAATCTATGAATCAATAATGGTTTGAGTGTTCACTAACATCTATAACAATGAATGTAAATTGAAATTTAGTAATTTGCCTCATACCTCCCTTGTTAGAGCCATCTAGGAGTCTATAGAAGATGAAACATCGAGCTCCATTTCCCTATGAAAATTTAGAGGTGTATTCACTTGCAACATGTGAAAATAAAAGAACAAATTATTCAATCACAAAAAATACAATAACGACCCATGTCATGTCTTATAATGTATGAGATAATGAACAAAAATTTTGTTGGACTCAAGCAACATTGAGAGGGGGGGTGAATTAGTGTTGTGAAATTTTTAATATTATTAATATATCCTCATAAGTGTCTAAAATATTCAATCAAAAGAAATATGCATGAACGTAGAGCAGTAATCCACAACACCATAACACAAGGATTTTTTACATGGAAACCCAGTTAAAGGAAAAATAGTGATGAAGGTCAATCCACAATTTGAGTACTCAAAATATAAGTGTTTAGAAAATGAGAATGCACTTGCATTCAAGCACACTTCCTAGAGCTCACTGCCTTAGAAAAGATTTGGATTACACCAAAAGGTTGAACTAAAAATATAGCATCTACAAATGCCTGATTACAATTCTGGTTAGCTCATAGATCAGATTTTGGACCTTCTATCTGATTCTGCACTTTGCTCTACATTGTCTTAATTCGCTTCACAAAATCCTCTTTTGTACAAATGGAAATTACTCACATACTCTTCTGATATTTTCACACACATCAATACATATTGAACACACACACTGCACACTCATACCTCTCATCCATACATTCAAAATGAATTAACTAATCTCATATTTATATCGGCTACCAAAAATTCAATCACTATATGTTAGCTTCAATAGAATAGAAAATATATTCCAACTTGATGCAGAGTTAGGAGGATTCACAAAACATCACACAAACCTTCAATAATAATCCAAAACAATCTTTGTATAACACATGTTATTAAACATTGTATATCACATTCGAAACATAACTATGGCAGCCCACAATTTATTTCCATGAATAGTCACTAATAACTTCTACAAAAAACATAATGAAGCCAATCCATCTGGTGAGATTGAATAAAACATAGTTATAGTCTTTTCCTCCAATTTTTATGAAGATCCAATGGTTGAAATGAAAGTTATTGTATTTTTCCCAAAACTGCAAACCCTAGGTAGGGTTCAAACCTGCCTTCACAAAAATGGTCATAACTCATTCGAATATTAATGAAATTTGATGAGACTTGAAGAAAATGAAAGTAGATTCAAATAGTAACAAAATAAATTTTGTTTCAAATCCAAAATATAGAATTTTTATTCCGTACTATCACACTTTTCAGACTGTAAATTCTGCACAATATTGTTAGAATAGGCAGTCTCACCAAAATAATCATATCTTCCACAAAACTCAATAAAATTCAATGAGACAAAAATAATTGGAAACTAGAAACAGAGATCTTCCCATCCATATATTATAATCCATTATTTTATCCATTAAAATTTGTACAAAACACAACTTAGCCTGGTAACAATGTAAAAATCAGAAAATGAATACCAAACTTGAGGTTTCCATTCATTTAACTTCAAAAATGATGTCTCTAACCCCCAATTCGAGTTTTTGAGGGTTTATTTATACATCTAAAAATAAAACCAACCATTTTCAACTACCTTTTGATTATTTTGTTGAAAAAACACCTTAATGACACTTTTTTGACAAGTTGCTTGGCAATGTTTTTGAGCAACTTTTACAATTTTTTACAATATGGACCAACTTTAAATATTATTTGAAAAATGACTTAAAATATGGCTTAATAAGACTCAAAAACCTCTAAAATGGTTTTATAAACCTTATTATAAAACTCAATACACAAAATAGATAAACTATTTACAAATGGTCTTATGGAGGCAAGAAATCAAATAGGTGCTCCTGCACCAAACTCCCGAGGGCAAAAGAATTCAAGCCCCTTTGAATTGTCTTCTTCCTGATCTTCCAATTCCTTTGCACTTTATCCTTCATCTTGAAAAGTGTCCTTGGGTCCTTCCTCCTCTTCCTCTTATATCATCTCTTCTCCATCATCTTCTCAACTTCTAGGCTCCAAAACTCTATTTCTTGTGTATAAACCTTAGTAGCATCATCTATATCTTCATTCTCATCATTAGAGTACCATAAAACAACATTTTAACCATAACCATAACCTGCATCATACTCTTTCAAACCTTCATATACCTCATTAGCAAACAAATCTGCAATATATTTATTAACAACTTTATTATCAACAACAATTTGATCATGAATATCAACATCAATGTTATCAATAACTTTATCATCATCAACTTGAGTATCAATACCAAGGTTATTAGTAACATCAACAACCTTCTCAACTTGTTCATCAATAACAATTTCATCAACTACTTGAGTACCAACAACAACCATATCATTAATCTCAACATCAACATGTTCATCTTCAAACACAATTGGAATATCATGCATCTCAACTTGTAACTTACCTTGCTCAACTTGAATAGTAGATTCAAACTTTACCTTTGTCTCATTTGCTGCCTTCTTTTGTTTTCTTTTCTTCTTCATAATCTTATTTAGAGGCCAAACCATCTTCCTTTTCAATTTAAAATTCCAACTTGTATCTTGTTTCATCATTTGTTCCATCTTCATCATGGATTCTTGGAACTCTTCTTCAAGTCTTTTCAATTCTCCCTTCAACTCAACAATCTCTTTGTCCATCTTCTCTTGCCTTATCCTTTTCTTTCTTTCCTTCTTTCTCAACTCTTTTTCCTCTCTTTCCTTCTTTCTTGAATCCTCAGCCTGCAAATATCTTTCCAATCTTCTCAACAAATCCATCTCCACAAGCAAGTCTCTCCTTGCTTCCACTTTACTTTGCCACACCTAGGCAATCAGGTTTCTTCCTCAACCTGCACAACACACAACCACAAACACCAACACAAAACCAAAAAACTTCACCAGCCCATATCTTTTCTAGGCTCTGATACCAATTTGATGCAGAGCTAGGAGGATTCACAACACATCTCACAAACTTCAATAATAATCCAAAACAATCTTTATATGACACATGTTCTTAGTCATTCTATATCACATTGAAAACATAGCCATGGCAGCCCATAATTTAATGTAATGAACAGTCATTAATAACTTCTAAAGAATGAATAATAAAACCAATCCCTCTGGTGAGATTGAAGAAAACATAGTGATACACTCTCTTCCAATTCTTATAAGGATCCAACGGTTGAAATGAAAGTTATTGTATTTTTACCAAAACTGCAAACCCTAGGTAGGGTTCAGACCTGCCCTCACAAAAATGTTCATAACTTATTCAATTCTTAATGAATTTTGATGAGAGTTGAAGCAAATGAAAGTAGATTCATATGGAAACAAAATAAAATTGGTTTTAGATCCAAAATATAGACTTTACATTCCGTACCATCACACTTTTTATACTGTAAATTCTGCACAATGTTGTTAGAATAGGCAGTCTCACCAAAATAATCATATCTTCCACAAAACTTGATAAAATTCAATGAGACAAAAAGAATTGGAAACTAGAAACAGAGATATTTCCATCCATATATGATACTCTATTGTTTGAGTCCATACCAGGCCGTACAAATCACAACTTCAATCTGGTAACAATGTAAAAATCAGAAAATGCATACCAAACTTGAGGTTGCCATTCATTTAACTTCAAAAATAATGTCTCCAACCCCCAATTCGAGTTTTTGAGGGTGTATTTATACATTTAAAAATAAAACCAACCATTTTCAACTACCTTTTTGATTAGTTTGTTGACAAAACACCTTAATGACACTTTTTGACAAGTTGCTTGACAATGTTTTTGAGCAACTTTTACAATTTTTACAATATGGACCAACTTTAAACATTATTTGACAAATGACTTAAAATATTACTTACTAAGACTCAAACACCTCTAAAATGGTTTTATAAACCTTATTATAAGACTCAATACACAAAATAGATAAACTATTTACAAATGGCCTTATGGAGGTAAGAAATCAAATAGGTGCTCTTGCACTTTTCATTTATTTAATCCTAAAAACAAATATAATCATTAGTAGCTCACATGTGAAAATACAATCCATAAAAAATTAAAATTAAGCTCAAATAAACCCTTGAAAAATTTAACATCATCATAAAATTTTAGAAATTTTACCCTATTAAGAAATTTGAGAGTTCAAGAAATTCATGATAGGAAGTTCAGAAAAATCTGCGACAGGAGGAATTTCATGAGTGACAGGAGCTTCGGTAAAATTTGTGATAGGAGGAATTGCTCAAGCGAAAGGAACTTCGGGAAAATCTATGACAAGAGGATTTCCCTAGGTGACAAGAACTTCAGGAAAATCCATGATAGGGGGATTTCTCTGGGTGATAGGAACTTCAGGAAAATCCATGACAAGAGGATTTCCCCAGGCGATAGGAACTTCGGGAAAATCCATGATAGGAGGATTTTTCTGAATTCCTTACCAGGGGGAAATCTCTGAAACTCCATAACTTTTTACCAATAAGGAATTTTCAAAAATTTCGAAAAGAAACCTAGCCTAATTTTTCATTCCCCATCCATAGGTACAAGAAGAATTTACATATGACATTGAAAATTCACTTCAAAACCCCCATTTCCAAAATCCATGATAGTTGAAACCCTCAAGATGCCTTAAAATATTGACTTCATCAAATCAAATCTGGACTTAATCCCAAAATAACCTCCCAAGAAGAGAAAAACTAAAAATCAACAAAGCCAAGATGTGGAGATGCAAAAGAAAAAAGGGGGTCCCTACCTCTAGTGGGGCATGTGTGCAAAAAATACACAACAAATGGCGACTCTACTGGGAAAATGCTCCAAAGCATTTCAATGAAAAATCATAATTGAGAACCCAAAATCTCTGGTTTCGATCCTCACATTAGGTCAACCAATAAAAAAAAGGGCTCAAAACCAATGAACAAGCTAGCCTTTTATGTGCTAGAAATCCAAGTGTGTGCAAATGTATAAATTCCCCCCCTCAACTACTACTACAAGAACCAAGTTCAGTCAGGTTAAGCTATGTGAATGATTCTAACTCCAAAAGGAACCTAGATAGAGCCTCGCTACCAGTCATACATCCATAGCCTCAATGAGGTTATCACTTTGATTCTCCCAAACATAGATCTACTGCCAACCAGGTGTCCATAGCCCTAGTAGAGATATTTGAATCCTCCTAAAAAAATTGAATTCACTTTTGATTTTTAATATTTTCTCTTTTCTTTTCTTTTTTTCTTTATAATTTTTCTTTTCATCTTTTACTTTCAACCCATAAGTGATGAAGCTCACACTCAGGGCTGAGAATCACAATGGTGCTAAAGAAAAAATCTAATATTTTTCACTAAACATAACCTCACAAGGAACCTAAAAACAACCTTAGGATTCTTAAGATGTGTGTAAAAATATAAGATCTGAGCATGTTCAGGAACTAACTCAATTCAATGACTTATCCTCTTTATATGCTTAAAACATGTGACACTAAATGGAGGATTTCCACCATCCCATCCAAAAAAATGATTAGATTTTGTAAAATAAATACTTAAAGTAATCCATGATAAATAAAATATGATTGTTGTGCAAATAAACACTTCCCAGAAGAAAATAGAGGGACCCCGAACCAAAGAAGCAAAGAAAAAAAACAAAACCAAACCAAAATCAAAACAAACCAAAACAAAAGCAAACCAAAAGCAAAACTAAACTAACCAAAGTAGACCTACACTAACCAAAACTATAAATGAAAAGGAAAAAAAGAAAACTAAACTAACCAAAGTAGAAAATGAAAGCAAAAGAAAACCATCTAATGTAGACCTAAACTAAAGCAGAGAGCAGAAGCAAACCAAAGAAATCTAAACTAAACAAAATAGAAAACAAGAGAAAAAGCATTAAAAAACTGCATTTATTCAAATCAAACTATTTACAAAGGAGACTCAAAGTGACTCATAATCAGAAAAGGAAAATTGAGTCCCACCCCTATTCAGCCTTTAAGTGTATGGAAAAGCAACAAGGTGTTAGTAACAATCCTCAAGAATGTAAATTCATGTTTATACTCAGCAAAATAGATTTCAACATTGCAACATTCCCACTCAATGTCATAATTAGGAATAATCAATAATTGAGGTAACTCATTAGAACCATGATCAATCCATATGCAAGTTGTCTTCCCTAAACCTCCATAATCAAATTGATAAGCCTCAGAATGCATAGTAAGGAAAGAAACAACCCAGTGTGTCGCCTGTTGAGGTGAAATGTCGTCCTTATTGGCTTCCAAGTGTGAAGATTTGATATACATGTCCTCAGGAGGTCTCAAATGATGGTGCGGTATCCCTCTCACACTTGAAACATGAAAAATAGAGTTAGATTCATCAATAAGAAGCTTAGGGTGAAATACAGATTGAACAAATCTAGAATTAACATGGAACATTTCACCTATTTATGTTTCTTTATGAGGGATCAATAATGAACTTACAGTAATATCCTTATGTACATCAACTTGATCATGTGAATGTGCATTAGAAGTCACCACAAGTTGATCTTTAAGCCAATTTTCACTAGAAGCTATATGGTCATGATCATCAATGGTGACTATAACATCATTATGCTCAACATCTTCTGTAATTTCTTGCATACTCGTATAATTTAGAGAAATGTTATTGTCATCAAAGCATGCAATATGTGAATCATCATTAGCAGAAAACGTATTAGAATGTAAAGGAAAAACAAAATTTGATAAACAATAAGACTCCCTTTTATCCATTATTAGTGCAAGCTTAGATTATTGACCACAACCATCATCAATATCAACTTCTTTATTAGCAAAATCAGCTCCTTCAAATTTCTCCATGAGACATTCATTAGCAATTTGTTGGAGTTCCTTTATTGAAGACTCAATCTCCTCTAGGTCTGCCTCAACATTTTTTTGCTATGCATTCCTTAGATTCAGAACTTGTTGGCTCCTCTACAAGGCATCCCTCAACAACTTGTTGAAATTCCTTGATTGAAGATTCATTTGATGTAGTTATATGTGCACCTCTTGTAACTTGTTCTTCCACCTCCTTAATTGTTGTCTAACATTGAAAACATGTGAATTCTAAATGTTTCTCCTCATGTATCTTGCACCAAGTTGGTAACAACAACTCCTTTAGGCAGACTTTGTATCTAGGGCCTAACCAATCCTTCATAAATTTGGCAACAAACTCATCATATCTAGCTTCTGTTGGATCTTCATCATGAATAGAAGGATTCTAGCTAATCTCTTCTTTCTCTTGTGGTTCATCCTTTATTGTATTTTCCATTTCAGAAACTTGGCTTGCCTCTGTAGGACCAACATCCTTGATCTTTATAGGCAGTTCTTCACTTAAATGTTCATCAGTTACCTCTGTTTCCTTGGATATTTTAGATTCTTCCTTCTAGTATGCTGCTTCATTTATGGATAGCTCAACACCTGTTGCACATTCTTCAGATCTAGAATTTTTTGGCTTCTCTGTAGTATATTCCTTGACTAACTATTATTTCCACTCTAGATGTCTCCCAACATTAATGATAATGTCCACACATGACCGACAAGTGAATTCTAAATGAGATGTATTATGAACTCTGTACTGTTTAGATAAGAGGAAATCTTGCAAACACCTACCACCACTAAGCCGATGTTTAACTAACTCTATGAATGCCTCAACTACAACATCAACAAACTGTAAATCTACAAAGACTAGTGGTTCAAAAATTTTCCACTTGAAAGTATCCCTCTACAAAACCATCTTGATTCTACCCAAAAAGGTCAGACATTCCAACTTATTCTGCCTACAGGTATTATGAATTTTGCACTTGTCTGATAAAGCATACTAATGGAAACCCTCACTATTCCAAAGATACAATCTCTTATTTAGAGACTCACGAAGTTGAGGAAAATCAATATGAAGACTGTTCCCATAATAAGAAACATAAGACTATTTTTCCATCTTGACTTAGGTTTAAAGAGACCTATCATCTCAAGTTTTCATCATGAAGGGTCATTCAAATTCTAGCTATGTTGCTTTATGCTCATTCCCTCCTTCTAGTGCCAATCTATTGATGGTGTTTTTAGCACTACAAAAACTTAGAAAAACTACTAGTACTCTATCTCTCTTGAAAGGTAAATTTCTATCAACAAGCCTCAAGAAATTGTTGAGATTATGGATGTATAGGGTCCTTGAAGTTGCAGTCTTCAATGGAGGACCTTTGCTAGGAAAGATAATCAACCACAAAGAAAGTGTTGCAACTAGGCATGCACAATGGAGATTCTATTGATATGATTAATTGATATGTTACAAATGAACAAGTTGCTTGATTATATAGGCAAGAGAGAAAATCTAAGCTGCATAAGATGTTGCCATGTGTCTTGATCTAACAACATGTGACAACATGTGAACCCTATCTAGATGATTATTAAATGTTGAGATAAGTTCTAGAAGTACAACTCATCTTCTAGAAGGAATCTTATCCCTACAAATAAGGAAGGGAATATTATCCCATTTATTTAAATGACTTATTAAAAATGCAACCTAGGACTAAATGAAATATGACCTAAGTTAACTTATGATAGTGTAATAATTAATTAATTAATTACACTAACATAAATAACCCCAAGGTCTCTAATGTCAGGTCTTGAAAATGAAACAAACAACTCAGTGATAATGTGAAAGTGTTGGTAATCACAAGGGGCCTTACAGTTTAACAATGATGGAAGATTAAAACTCATCAAATATAGCAATGCAGTGATGCTAATTCAATCCTAAAGTAACCCCAATTCAAAGAAATATCAAAAGAGAAAGGGTTCAAAGAGAGATCCTAAACTAACTCCTAAGATCAATCACAACAATGATGAAAGCTTCAAATCGATAGGTCCCCATAAACCATTTTTTGATTGATCAAGGAAAAACCCACAACTACACAAAAACGATGCAATCTTCAAAGGAAACTAGAGGATTTTCAGACTATGAATATTCATCCACATACCCAATTACTAGCACAACATGAATAAGCATTCATAGTTGAACTTAGCACAATATATGGCTCAAACAACTTTACATAGTAACTTACAATCAGCAAGCCACCAAAAGTATGAGTAAGAGATTAATCAAACATCATTCACATTTCACCATCATTGCAAAAGAACTGAAAACTAATGTCTAACATTGAGAATCAACAAGAAACCATAAAATTGTTAAAGATCAACACAAAGTTCACCAAACAATGACCCAATTTCATTAACTTCTCCATCAATTAGATAACAATTTCTAGCTCTCTCATCTCCTATAGCTATTGGATTGCAAAATATAACTTCTCCTATTTTAGTCAATTATGGATTTCTAACCCAGCTTCTAACCCCTTTACAAATGAGAAGGCACTAGCCTTTTATAGATATTACATTTCAATTTCAATGGCCAGGATTAAATTAATCCTAGGGCATAGATCAATCCCCTAGAAGCATCAAGAAGTTACATAAATTTTAGCCAATCACGATACATCATCAACCAATGAGAAAATTTTGTTACATTGTGGCCCAATGACATTAATTTTGAGAAAATACTCATTGGAGAATAAACACAACTTCACATGTCTCTTGTTGTCAAAGGCACCTCCAATTGGCATATAGCTACTGGAATAGATTCATAGGTAGGTGGATGACTTTTAATATTTGAAATGAAATTAAATTTCAATTTTGAAATCTCCTGGCATTTCATCCTTGGAAAATATCCATACACAATTGGGTTCATTTGAACAGATGGGCACTTATTCATATGTAAATCAACATTAATTTTTGAGGCTACACCTTATATTTAGTTACAATATTTTCCAAATTTTCCTCCCAGCACGAATCCATACACAATTCCCCTTTTGATTTATTTAGTCCTAAAAACAAATATAATCATTAGTAGCTCACATGTGGAAATCCAATACATAAAACATTAAAATTAAGCTCAAATAAACCCTTAGAAAATTTAACTTTGTCATAAAATTTCATAAATTTAACCCTATTAAGAAATTTGGGAGTTTAGGAAATTTACGACAGGATGTTCGGGAAAACCCACGACAAGAGGAATTTCACAAGTGATAGCAGCTTCGGGAAAATCTGCAATAGGAGGATTTCCTCGAGCGACAGGAACTTTAGGAAAATCTGTGACATGAGGATTTCCTTGGGCAATAGGAAGTTCGGGAAAATCCACGACAGGAGGATTTCCCCGGGTGAAAGAACTTTGAGAAAATCCATGGTAGGAGGATTTTCTTAAGCGACAAGAACTTTGAGAAAATCTGTGATAGGAGCATTTTTTTGAATTCCTTACTTGGGGGAAATCTCTAAAACTCCATAACTTTTTACCAAGAAGGAATTTTCAAAATGTTCAAAAAAAAACCTAGCCTAATTTTACATTCTCTATCCATAGGTGCAAGAAAAATTTACATATGACATTGAAAATTCACTTCAAAATCTCCATTTCCAAAATCCATGATAGTTGAAACCCTCGAGATTCCTTAAAATATTGCCTTCATCAAATCAAATCTAGACTTAATCCCAAAATAACCTCCTAACAAGAGAAAAACTAAAAATTGACAAAGCCAATATGCAGAGATGCAAAAGAAAAAAGGGGATCCCTACCTCTAGTGGGGCATGTGTGTAAATAGTGCACAACATTCCTAAGTCTTGATAGTTTTCAAAAGTGTCAGTTAACATTCATATCAACAACCTATAGAATAGTGAGAATCAATCAACATCCAATGCATGTCTTACAGATATATCTTTCCTACAATGGAAATCATCATTGGAAAGCATCCTAAAATAATACCTTCAAGAAGATGTATAGGAGCAAATTTTTACCCCTTATGAAAATTACCCTCTTGCATACCCTCACCTTAAAAAATCAAATCCAAAGGAAAAATTCCACATCACCCAACTGCCTTCCATCCATTTGGTATATATCCTTTGTGTCAGTGAGAGAATATTTATTGGGGATGCACACACGATGCATAAACATCTGTGTGGCACACTTTCATTCCAAATAGATTCCACGTCTGAAGTTGGCAAAGGAATTACACACCCAATTGGGGCCGAATTGTAACGTCCCTCTTCGACCAAATGACCCAAAAAATGGTAGATTCTCCTTCATTCTCACTTCATTTCATCTTCTAGCAAGATCTCTAGACATTCATTCACTCCACTCTTTCACTCTCAAGTAGCATTTCAACACTCTATTGTAGTAGCAACACTGTATCAACTTCACATTACAAGTGTGAAGCAAGCCATTGAAGCATGGGCTTGGAGTCTTGCGAGACCTCCCTTCATCAAAGTTGTGGTTGTGGTGACTTTTCCAAGTCCATATTCTCCTCCATTGGCTAGTGAGATTTTGGGTGGAGGTGGTAACATTTCACTCCTCTCCTTTGTGATTTGGTTGAGTAGAATTATATTGTTTTTTAGTCTGTATTGCTCTCTTTTCTTTCCTTTGTCGCATATTCTACTCTGTTGCTTTCTGTGGAGGTGGAAACAGTAAAACAAGGGTCTGACTGAGGTAGGCCCATATATATCCCCAACAATTTTCCCCTTCTTTCTTGTGTGTAGGTGAACGTACATGTGGAGCTAGCTGGTGAACATGCACTTTTATGAGATTATCTTCATCACCCCAGCTTTCATGTACTTGCTTTATCATCTTCATCTCTATTTCTCATATTTTATCATACTATTTTTCTTTTCAAAACCAACTAGCTAGGCTATCAATTAGTTTTTAGGAAATTTGTATTATTTTCATTGTTTTATGACTATATGGATGCCCGCACACCTGAGAGACGCCAACACACTGAGCTGTCATCCTAGAACCACACTTTCTTCCTTGAATAGAGAGCTATCTAAGACATAGTACCAACTCCAAAAACCAGCTCGCCTAGCCCAAACCTAAGTTCAGGATCTCTAAAGTGATAGATGTACATTATAGTTCTCATAATTATTGATCCTTACTCTAAGGTATCTTTTAGAGTGAGGTAAGTTAGGGAAGCCCTCCGCCCTCAACTCTCCATGACCTAGGGCCTTGACGTGGTTGGCCCCCCTCTCTTATAGAAGAGATATGAATAACATTAATAGTTTTTTCATCTTCATATTTTCTTATGATTTATCTTATTGGTCCATTCTGATGATCTGTCAATAATATCTACAAATGACTTAGAGAGAAAGGAATAGGGCATTGAATATTTCTTTCATTTTCTAAGCTTATTGGATATTCTTGCAGTACAAAATTTGGGAAATACCTACCCTATGTGTGCAAGGATGATCTCAAGTAAAAAATTGGGTAGGAAATATTAGGCTCTTCATACCTTTAGTGTATTAGTCTCCTTACTTCGATGGTTTTATTCTTTCACATGATCAAACAAGGTTTCCATATGTCAAGTATGAACAAGGATACTTCTATTTGTTTGAGAGTGAAAGTCCATGCATTAGATACAACATCATCCTTGTTCTTCATACCTTGGTGCATCGTGTCTCCTTGGTATATCAAAAATAAGGATTTCTATAATGAAACTATGCCTAATCCAAGAGAAAAAGTAGTATCATCTATCCTATCTCATCACATAGCCAATAAAATCTCAAATAATAATAGGTTTGTTGGTATCTGGATCAACCACAATGAAATGCTAATCAATTATATCCATCTCATTCTTCTACTTCTATCCATACTAATATTTATATCCTCGTATCATAACATAAAACAAAAATAATATATAAATGCATCCATCTTGCATTCACAAATCATCAATATACAACTCATAACATACATCCTGCATAATCATCTCATGTCATATGAAAAGTACAAAAAATAAATCATCCATATCATTATATTTCATCCATCCTACATTCACAAATCATATAAACATGCATTCACATCACATCATAAGCATAATAATGGAAATGGCCATCATCCATTATAGAAGCATTTGATAACATCTCATAAAACATCTACATCCATAATACATCCATAAGCATAATATACATCACATAAGATCATAATAATGAAATAAGGCATCATATATAAATGGTGGATCCTTGATCATCTCATATATATATCAAAAAATGAATGTCATGATAAATATCAAACTATGTGATATAAATCAAATATATATAGGTGGATATCCATAGCCAATCAATGAATACACATCATAGTCAGGTAAACATAAACATATGGATAAAAAAATGTCTATGTGCATTGGAGTCTAGTTGGATCTCCCATAGTCATCTTGACCAACAATAGGCTAGCATGGGGGTACCATCTACCTCTATTGTGATCCACTAGGTGAGGGCCTACCCATTGATGGGTTGCCCTTTCATCTACTTGGTGCCATGGTACTCTAGGAAAAACTAGGTTGTCACCTATGAGAAAGGACTTGCATATAATAGATGGTCTGATAGTAGGATGCCTCAAAAACTGCCTATGCATATTGGTTAGTTGAGATCATCTCACCCCAAGCTTGTGAAGTAGACTTGAGTTGTTGTCTCCACGCACTCTCCTATGCTAGTTGTAGCTCTGTGTGGTGCCACTCCTATATGTAGGTGTCCCTCTCCTACTGAAATTGGTCTCACTTGGCCATCCTTTGATCTCACTCTTGTATTAGAACCTATAACCTTAATTTGATCAAGAATAGTGGCCACCTGCCGCTACTAGGGTACATGTGGTGGTGGCCCTTGAGGAGGAACCTATGGTATAAGTGGAGGAGGCCCCTATGTAGGAACATGCCCCTAAACCTATCCTAGAATCTAAACCTACCCTTGTCCTCTACTACCTCAACCTCAACCTCGATGTATTCTCCCATACATCTCCACCGACTAGATTAGTCAGTCTCATCAGTCTATGTTTTTTGAACCATGTGTCATAACCTAAGGTAGTCCTCGAATCATCAAGACTCCCCACATATATCTAGGGAAGTGGTACCAACTAAGAAAAATCATCTATAGTTGTCTAAGGAGCCATTTATGGCCACCACTCTACAATATCTCAAAGACCTGTAATCATCACCTAGAGCAACCTATTGCTTCTTGAACTGTCGAGAAACTCTATCTGGTAAGTATCACTCAATAATATGTAAATTTTGACCCATAAGCCATTTAGTTTTTCAAAAATAAAAAAGGTGTACAACATCATCATCTGAAGGCTAGGCATGTAACCATAGTCTCCATGTAAAATTGGCCATGTCATTGATAACCCAACACCAATAATAAATGTCACCTATGTGGTGAAGAGTAGTAATACCATCTTACCTATATGATATTGAGTCGTCGTCATCCAAATTTCTATATGTAACATGGTGCAATCACTGTAGGAGGATTCCAAAAGGAACAATTTGAATTGTGTAGCAATGAGTCAACACAATGGAAATAACACAACAAACTTTTATGAGAACATGAAACTTCATTGAATTGATAATCGTGTATGCAACATATGCCTCATGGGTAAATATCTAGGGCTCACAGGCCTGCCACAAGGGCTTTCAATAATACAACTGGTCAACAAGCCTTATTACATGCCCCCAAAGGGTTTATGCAAAAATTTAATGATCTAAATATTATCCTAAAACTACTAATGATTTACAATGAATTACAATTCTTATAAATATACTTCTTAAGCTCCAAAATACATCTGTGTTATCCATAAGGGTTAATAACCTAATGAATGATCACATATGAGTTCAACCTCAAGATATGAAGAATTAGCTCCACATGAAATAAATTAATCTTGAAGATAGGTCTGAATGAACACAAGATGCTTGTTTGATGATTATTTAAGCCCAAGACACTAAGAAATCTAGACCAGGTCGGCCCCAAATGCTCTAACTAGTGACGGTAAAATTCTAAGAGCGATAAATTGCAGTAGACAAATGCAAATGATGTGAAATTTGGATATGTGGTAGATGTCAATGTGTAGATACTATATCCTACTTCACAAGCTAAGAAATAATGATGTGGTAAGATGTGGAATGAACAATTGAAACCGCTATTGAATGTAATCCAAGAAAAGAACTATTTTTGGTTAATACAAGATTTCTTTACAACTAGGGATGCTCCTGCATCAGACACCCAGGGTTGGAAGAAAAGTGATTCCCTCACTTTCTACTACTAAGAGGAAAACCAAGATGGTCAACCTCAACTTGAGAAATCCATGATGTATCCTCCATTGTTTTTCCTTTCTACTTCACAAGATATTCTTTGTACTACTTGTTCCTAGTGCTCCTTCTGGTTCTGGTATCCAAAATGTACTTAATCTCCTCTGGTTCATGATGTGGTAACTACTGCTTCAAATCTACTTCACTACTACTACCACTTGACTATCCTTCATGAAACTCATATATGTCTACAAAATTGAAAATAGGTGATATACCTAATGTCTCTCGTAACTCCACTTCATATGTATTTCCAAAATCAAACTTCCTAAGTATCTTACATGGTCCAAACTTCCTCATCTTCAAATTATTGTATGTACCAACTTGAAATATCTCCTTCCTTAAGTGTACCATCACTTCACCTCCCATAGAAAATTTATTATGTCTTTGGTGTTCATATTTCTTCTCCTTATACTTTCCATTCATGTCTTCTAAATTCTTATGGACCTAATTATGCAATGTTTCCATGAATTTTGCAAACTCTTATACTTCCACACTCCTTTTACTCTCCATATTGATTTCCTTTAACTCTGCAACTCCTTTAGGACTTACTTTGATAACAATATGAAATGGTGTCTTCCCTATACTTTGGTTCAATGAATTATTGTATGAAAACTCTACCTATGGTAAAACTACATCCCAACTTCCTGCCTTATCACCAACTAAACATCTCAACAAATTACCCAAACTTTTGTTCACTACCTTTGTATGTCCATCTATATGTGGGTGATATGTTGAACTAGACTTTAAATCTGTCTTCATCTTCTTCCACAATGTCCTCCAAAAGTACCTAGTGAACTTGGAGTCTCTATCTTAAACAAGTCTCCTAGGTACTCCATGCAATCTCATGATCTCCTTGAAAAATAATTCAACAACATGCACAACATCATTAGTCTTCTTACAAGGAATGAAATGCGTAATTTTAGAAATATGTCCACTACTACCATAATAGAATCATAACCTCTTTGTGTTCTTGGTAATCCCAATATGAAATCCATGCTCAAATATTCCCAAGGTCTCTTTGGTATTGTCAAAGGCTTGTACAATATAGTATTCTAACTACTCCCTTTTGCAACTTAACGAATTCTACAACTTTAAACATACTTCCTTACATCCTTATATATCTATGGCAAAAAATAATGTTCACTCACCAAAGATACTATCTTATCCACTCCAAAATGTCCTACTAATCCTCCACTATGCATGACTTGATTAAATTATCCCTCATCAAACTTCTCATTATACACAATTGATTTCTTTTAGTTCACATACTTTCTGGAATGAAATAATCCAACCATTGGCTCCAGGCTATCACTACTTTTTCTTTACATCCTCATACATATGTGTAGAACCCCAATCCTAGACCTGCACAAACACAAGAAACAAACACATAATTAGATTGAATTCAAGTGAGAATCAAGATTCCCCATGAAATTCATTTGCAAAACTCAAATAGGAAAGAAAATGAAGAAAATGAACCAAGAAAGCAATGAAATCCTATTTTAAAATGCAAAAACTCAATCCCATGGGGGAGTTGGTGTCAATTTGATGTGGAAATTGGCCCTTTCCCAACTCCTATGCAAGCTTGTGATGATTTGATGAAGGTTGATCCACTTGATAGTTGATTCAATTGAGCTCCATGATGAAAAATCTACATAACCTAGATAAGGCCTTGATAAAATTGATGAAAATAGATATGCTTGAGGATGACATTGAATCTAGTAGACTTTCTCAAATTGTGGATGATCAAAATGAGCAGAGAAGCCTCTGATTTATAGAAAGACAAGATGGAGGAATGCTCACAATGAATCAATGTGGGATCATTCAACATCCAATAGGCAAGTGCCACTTGTCAAGATGTGAATGGGTAAAGAATGTGCATATTTTGATGAATGTTCCCATAAATGCAATTAAGTGGAATTTCAAAATAGTGAAATGACAAGTTTGAGGGGGATGAAAATGAATTAAATGGCAGTTGGCTCAATGCACAAGGACATGTAAGAGGGAATGAATGTCTTGTTGGAAGGACAAAGTCCACTTGGAGGAATATTCCCCTAAAGATGCCAAGTTGAGGGAAAATAGGGATTTAATAAATTAATTAAATGTATTTTCATGTGCAAGTGGCAAATTCTAGAGGATGGGATATGGATTAGAGTTTGCATTAATTAGGATTTGATTAATTAAGATGATGTTAGGTGATTTGAAAATTTTGACTTAGATTTTAGGATTTAAATAAATCAAAGTTGAGAGGAAAATGATTTAGACCTAGTTAAATAAAGATTTTGATTTATTTAACTAGAGGGGATGATGCTAGATTAAATCAAATAAAGTTTAATTTATTTAATTTAATAAGATGAATTTAGAGATTTAATTAAATAAAGTGATTTTCTTAATTAAAATAAAGACAAGGGGATTAATCAAATAAAATGATTTATTTAATTAACAAGAAATAATGACTTAACTAGATAAAATTGATTTATTTAATTAAGAGAGGAAAATTGATGAATTTAATCAAATAAGGGTTATTTGATTAAATGGTTAGATAGAGGGATGATTCAGGATGAAGCAGTGTTAGTTAAATCAAGATCAAGTGTGTAGCGTCAATCAATACATTTTATGTGTCTACATTTTTCCCCTCTTTGAAGTGATGCACTTGTTGCATTGATTCAGAGAATAAAAATGTCTTGATCAAAAGCCAAAAAAAAAAAAATTCAAAATGCCTCAATGCTACCCTAGCAGACGAAACATGCTTCCATACTACCCCCTTGAGAGATCGGATGAAAATTTCAAATTTTTGGGTGATCTCGAAAAAAAAGACAAGGTGCCCAACAGGTCCAGAATGGCTCCGGAAGGACAAAAACATGCCAAAATGATGAAAAATGGCCCATGGATAGAAAAAAATAGGCTTGGGGGGCCAAAACCCTAGCAGGACTGCTAAACGAGGTAAAAAAACCCTAACTTTTAGGCTTAATATAGGCCTCAGGGGGCCACTTCCAATTCATTTGCACACATAGCCCACAAAGATTCTACCACTGGAGCCTTGAGCACTGATCGAGATGGCACAATGTGTGCTTCCATGACATGTTTCAGATTGAGTATGAGTGTACCAACGACATCTAGCACAGGACCTCTGGCGAGTGATCCTAACTTGATCTTGTTTTTCATGTTTAGGTGCATTTATTAGGCCTAGAAATCTAGTTTACGTCTAGCAGTGCAATATAGAATCGCTACAAAATCAATTTCGGCACCGCATGACCTCAAACTGTGCTGCATATCCATGTAGCGCTAGAGTGACAAATTTTGCAATTTAGGGTTTCAGGTCAAAGTGCGTTGCATATGCACAGAGTGTCGTGGTGGTCCTATTTGAAGTTTAGGCTTAGGGGTGAAATTGGGTCACAGAAAAATTGCATCGTGGTAGCGGAATTTGAGGGTTCAAACTTCTCCAACAGCGTAGTTTGAAAGTTTCAAACTGCACCGCCCTTGCAAACAACAACATATATGTTGTTTCAAAGGTGAAAAAGCTCAACCAAGAAAGGATTTTTTCATGCAACTTGATGTTGTGACTTTGTTGATGCAAGAGGTGGCCAAGATACTACACTCGCAAGAGCACATGATCCTAGTTCTATTTGGAATTCTAGAGGGGATGCACGAGCGACTATAGGAGCACTTGGGAGCTTTGGGATTATGGTACATCACCTATGCTCACCTAGTTTGCACTCACTTGGGTATGATGATTGTGTTGGCCAAGTGATGGCGCAGCAAGACATTTTCTTTCTATTTTCCCACTAGTGAGGCAACGATCATTTGGAGGATTTTTGGCGCATTCTTAGACTACAAATCCATGCAGAGCACGTCATCTATGATGTGGAGGCTAAATGGGAGGCCAGCTATGATGTGATGGGCCTTGATCAAATTGAGCTGGAGAGATACAGGCTCACTATTTCATCATTCAAATTAGTGGTAGCAACCATTATCTCAGGACTTGTCACACTAGGTCAGTAGGGCCAATATTTTAGTGTCAAATGGGGGCTCACTTTGAAGAGGATGATCAGGTTCAGGACTTGATTTGCTGAGGGTTCAGTGCTATTGGCCTCTCTTTACAAAGATCTACATGAGGTAGTGTATTTGGATGACAGATCCATCGAGGCCAGTGTTACTCTCCTACACATTTGGGCGTAGGAGCATATCTTAGTGTTGCATCCCATCAGAGTTGTTCCCATAGCTATGGAGCCATATGATAAAGTGGTGTGGCAATACAAAGGCGAAGTTTATTTTTCACACACTATTGAGAACGAGATCCCTCATTGGAGGAGGGTGATAGATGATATGCAAGAGTTCACCTGACGGCCATACCTCAGATGGTTGGCATGCTATGATGATGATCAACAAATTTTCTTCACCTTCTAGGACTGGCTTATGCAGGGGAGGGAGCACACAATGATAGAGAGATACCTAACAGGTAGAGTACAAAGGCAATTCAGAGAGCCCCAGGATAGGCCTGATGACCAGTATGTGGCCATCTTCATCTGTGTGATGAGTCAAACCTCATGGGGCCGATATATTCTTATAGATGAGGCAGTGCATAGTTTTATGCAGCTGGTGGCTAGGCCATGGCCATATGCACAGGGTCCATTCAATGCAGGTACGACACAGAGTTACAGGGATTGGTTCCAGGAACCTTTGAGATTGACATTACTAGACATAGCAATGCCATGATGGAGGCCTAGAGGCCGAGCAGGTAGGTAGCCATAGGGAGGCCAAGGGGACGATAGCGAGGTAAGGCTTCCATAGCTAGACCATGGACCACCTCCTCGAGATGGAGAGCAAGTGGATGGGCCACCACAATAGGATGATTAGGATTAGGTTCGTTAGGGCCAAGACTAGGGACATCAGGATCAAGATCATGGGCACCAGGATAGGGTTCCGACACTGCCCAAAGATGGGGGCCATGATCAACCACCCATGTAGCCCAACCCTAGGGATGGTCATATTCTCCAGCTATAGGTATAGATATAGGTACTTACAGCTGAAAGGGATTAGTTACGAGCAGAGCAGGACTAGACGGCCTAAGAAAGACAGGTTGTGGAGTTGCAAGAAGTAGTAGAGATGGGGAGACGATAATAGTTACAAAGCATGTCGGTATCCTCCTCCCGAAGCATGGTACCACTTTGATCATATAGGGAGGCCATCCAGGAAGCTGATTACTATAGGATGCATTATTATCAGGTCATGCTGAGACCAGCCCGAGTCCCAGACTTGTAGAGGACCACATGGAGAGAGCAAGTGGTGAGGGCAGCAACCAGCAGGGTTAGCCCTAGTTTTGATTAGAGACATATATTCTTTCATTCTTTTATGCTTCACAAGCTCATTTTTTATAGCCCAGTGGGTGATTGTACTCTATTGACATACACATGTATATTTTGATCCAATTTTGTACCATGATAGTGTACATTTTGATGATGATATATATGATATGAGATGACGTTGATTTGATGTGATGTGTTCTTATTCTATTTATGCATTATGGATGCCTTTACTTTCTATATGTGATGCAATTTGATGCAATGATGTTATGCGATGTTATGATGTGCATTATGTTCTCTATGATGAGATGCTTTCTTTTTCAATATCTTTTATGTGATGATGCAAAATGCAATGATTGTGTGACTAACAGATCTATATTATGGCCCTAATGGATGATGATGAATTGCAATTTTTTTCTCTTTTCATTATCTTTTCTCATGCATTATATGGTGATGTATTTATATGATGCTTATGTCGCGATGATATTATGAAAATGAATGATGCTTATATATATATTCTATGGATATTATGACGATGTTTATGATATGATATGATGAATGCAAATGATATTTTATACTATTTATGATGTTATGATGCAAATGAATGAAAATGTGTAAATGATGAAATGCTGAGAATAACCAATCTATATTATGCAAATGATGGAAATGCAATGCATGTGATATGATTTAATATTTCCTATATGATATGATATGCAATATGCAATATTTTGACAGTTTGTGAATGTAGGATGGATGCATTGGCGAAAATGATTTGCGATTAACTGTCATGGTACCATGTTAGCGTAGGAAGAGGATGGAAGAAAGCAAGAGATTCCAAAAAGACACGAAATGATGATGGTGATGATGATCATGATTTTCTTGTGCCAAAATGTGAATGGTGATCTTATACCTACACAAACACAACAAACAATCACACAATTAGATCATTATGCAAGTTAAATCAACATTCCCCATAAAATTCATTTGAAATGCATAAAATAGGAAATGGAAATGAAGAACACAATAAAAACTATCAAATCCTATCTAATGCAAGAAAACTCTTAATCCTATGGGGGAATTGGTGCCATTTTGATGTGGAAAATGGCCCTTCTAATCATATAGCTTAATTGATGATTTGATGAAAATTTGATGCTCATGTTATGTGCGGGATCATGATGGGCCAAAAAGGAGTGGCGATATGATGGGTATTTGTAGGGTATGTGGTGGCTTGACTTTTAAACTAGAATTGATGAAATGAAAAGGGTTTTAAAGGATATTTTTGCTTCCACCAATATAAATTATGCTTTAACTTTGAATTTAATAAATTATTATTATTCATTTTCTATTTGAATTATGACTAAAGTCTGATTGATAGGTTGATTGAAAAGCATCTATAGCTTTCAAAGCGATATCACATTTTGGAATCAAAACATGCATCACATTCCATGCTTCACATACTATAGGATTAAAAAAAGAAAAAATTGAATTTCATGAAGTTTACATTTGGTTAAAAGGTGGTGAAGCCATATGAGTTTTATATATTTTTTTAAAGTTGTAACAAGATTCATAATTAATTATTTACTTGGAAAAAATTACAAAAGGCATGCATCTAGACATGATTCTCTACTTATTTTAACATATTATAAAAAATATTATCATTTTATTGTGGTTAGGGGGTGCTATCATAATAGTGGTTTACAATTCTGAGAGAGGAGCAATTTTAGCTGAAATCACATATTTTTAAGAAAATATAATGATTTAAGCCCTAAAAAGTTCCATTTAAGGATTCCAATTGAAGAGGGTTTGATCAAATCACCTTAGATCAAACCCCTTGGATAGAACCTCGCTAGTTTTAAACCATACCTATAAATGCGTCTCCTTTACACCTATCAAAATGCTGATAAAAAATCACTTTTGATTTAGCTTTTGGGGGATCAAATGAATTCATTTAAAATTTATTTCAAATGATTATGGTATTCCTCAGAACAAACTATCCAATGAATATAATTTTAATATGTTTTGGTTTTGTTATGTATTTGTTTTTTAAGTTTCATTAAACATAGGTTTTTCATCAAAAATGAATTTCTTTGTTCTTAACATGTGGAAAAATAGAAGATTTATGGTACTTTTTTTTGCAAAATATGGTTACCAAGATATGTTAAAGTCCTTGATCAACAAAAAAACAGAGATAAATTTTGTATCTACAAAAAAAAAAGTTCACAGTTATCTGGTCGCTATGTATGAATTGTAATTTGTTTGACTTTGAAATGATTAAAGTAAAAATATTCAATAAAAAATTGTATAACCAAGTGGAAGCACTAGATATCGGAGTTATGAATCTAAATTTGAAAGAATTAGAATTTTATCCTTCATGGAAAAATAGTTATGTAAATTATCTGATTGTCGTCCTTTTTTTTAAATGTTGTTCGAAAAATCAATTTTCGTGGGAGATGGAAAGAGGGTAATTTGGTTAATTTTGAAAAAATATTTTAGAATCTACAGACAAAATTTGATGAGACTCTAGTTTGCTTTCATCTTCAAATTCCTCCACCAGTTTAGCTATAGATGCCCGAATGTGAAGATTAGGTTAAAAATAATAATTTAGAGTGTCGGTTGGCCAAAATTGTAAACCACTATTGTATGGGATCACCCTAGGGTGGTAGACAGGACCTACTACTTCTTATTTTTTCCTTGGAAATTTATTGCTACAGAATTTCAAATTTCACAAATAGTTAAAAAAAACCTAGTAGTTTGAGCACATTCAATTTTCAATTCTATTCTTACATATTTTTGAAATAATATAGATAACTTATTCAAATTTTTATGTCAAGTTGGCTAACTCTGATTTTTCTAAATTTTTTGCCACTTAAGGGCCTATTTTTTCCATGATGATCCTGCACATACCCTCATGTTGAATGTTTGTTTTTCCAATGTTTTCGATCAATAGAAGTGTTTTATTTCAAAGATATGCACAATCCTATGGATGAAAGACAATACTTGTTGGGTTCCCACTTGGATAAATCCAGTTACGCCTACTCTTAGCGGATGATTAGATGCTTGGCCACATAGGCTCCCCCTTACAGTGCACTCTCTTTTTGGGTCAACCAAGCATTAGTACACATGAAGCTCCCATGACATACTTCTCATCTCTACTAAGAGCCATAAAATCATGGGATAGCTTTAGAACGAACGCTCTTGCACCAATAAATAGATAGGGATTTTGGCCTTTATACAAAAGGTTCTAGTATAGGAATTTTGTTCATGGGGGATCATCCATGTGGAAAGAGACCATTGCTTCCCTTATCATCAGAACAATCCTCATGATACTTGTCTTTCCTCAAGTTCCCACAATTATACACCGGTTGGAAGTCGCTTGGCTTTAGCATGTTCCTAGTTGGGTCATTCCCTTGGGTGATTACTTTTTCCCACAAGGCATGCCCTCTAAGATAACACAAAAGCAAGCAAATGTATCTATAGTTTGATTGATCTTTGTTGAGAAACAAAGAGAGAATACACACAATATATTCCACTCACTCGCATGTTTTGTCCAATTTTAAGAATCTAAATTGAAGTGTAGAGGTAATCACTTACACAACTTAATATCACAAAAAGCCTTTTGATTCTCAAGATCACCATGAGGCATGAGAGAAGCACATACGTCTTTTAAATGATATTACTTTGGATAGGTGATTAAAAGACATAAAAGCACAAGTTCAATTTAATCCTTTAAAGTAATAATTGGATTATTTTTAAGCACCAAAAGGAAAAGTGAAAGTTGCTTGTTCAATTGTTAAACCTTAAACAAAATCTAGTAAATTACCTAAGGTTCTTTTTAGAGCCCAAATGAAATTTAGTGAGTCCTAAAGAGCTTCAAGAAACAAAATCTTTAGACTTGGAATTATAATTGCTCCCAAAGTGTTTAAAAACGCTTGTTACAATCATGTGATAATGTTTTTTCTTTCATTTCCATGCTCCATGATCCTTTAAAACCTAGAATACAAGCTCCAAATGTTATATTAAATCAAGAAACAAGAAGATATGAGGGTTAGATAAATGATTAAGCATAAAAACCCTAAAATTTAGACTAAGTTTTAATGTGATTTGACATTAGGTGAAAATTTTAAAATTTTAACTCTATAAAAGTTGAGAAAACCCAACACCATTGGATAGCTTATGAAATTCTACCCCATTTCAAAAAAAAAAGCTCTGAAAAAAACCAAACAATGACCAAGATACGACTATTTTAAGTTTGAGTGAAAAAGCAAGAAAGCAAAGGTGGCGCCCTTTGTAGTGGCGCTATTTGGGTCCAAACAACAACGCTGAAACAAAAGCGGCACTGTTTGAGGATTTGAGCAGCGCTCTGGTGAAACTTGCAGCGATGTTTGGAAAAACAAAGACCACAAATGCGTCGCAATTTCCTCTAGCAGCGCTATTTGACCTGGAAACACAAAAACATAAAAAAAAAAATAGAATTTGACCAAAAAATGTGTTAATTTTGAAAGATTCACCCTCCTTCTAGTGCAAAATGAAGAACCCCAATCCTAGACCTGCACAAACACAAGAAACAAACACATAATTAGATTGAATGCTAGTGAGAATCAAGATTCCCCATGAAATTCATTTGTAAAACTCAAATAGGAAAGAAAATGAAGAAAATGAACCAAGAAAACAATGAAATCATATTTTAAAATGCAAACACTCAATCCCATGGGGTAGTTGGTGCCAATTTGATGTGGAAATTGGCCCTTTCCCAACTCCTATGCAGGCTTGTGATGATTTTATGAAGGTTGATCCACTTGTTAGTTGATTCAATTTAGCTCCATTATGAAAAATCTGCATAGCCTAGCTAAGACCTTGATAAAATTGATAAAAATAGATATGCTTAAGGATGACATTGAGTCTAGTAGACTTGCTCAAATTGTGGATGATCAAAATGAGGAGAGAAGCCTCTTATTTATAGAAAGACAAGATGGAGGAACGCTCAAAATGAACCAATGCGGGATCACTCAACATCTAATGGGAAAGCGCCACTTGTCAAGGTGTGAATGGGAAAAGTATGTGCACATTTTGATGAATGTTCCCATAAATGCAATTAGGTGGAATTTCAAAATAGTGAAATGACAAGTTTGAGGGGGATGAAAATGAATTAAATGGCACTTGGATCAATGCACAATGACATGTAAGAGGGAATGAATGTCTTGTTGGAAGGACAAAGTCCACTTGGAGGGATTTTCAAACTTGGAGGAATATTCTTCTAAAGATGCCAAGTTGAGGGAAAATAGGGATTTAATAAATTAATTAAATGTATTTTCATGTACAAGTGGTAAAAGCTAGAGGATGGGATATGGATTAGAGTTAGCATTAATCAGGATTTGATTAATTAAGATGATGTTAGGTGATTTGAAAATTTTGACTTAGATTTTAGGATTTAAATAAATCAAAGTTGAGAGGAAAATGACATAGACCTAGTTAAATAAAGCTTTTATTTATTTAACTAGAGGGATGCTGCTAGATTAAATTAAATAAGGCTTAATTTGTTTAATTTAATAAGATGACTTTAGAGATTTAATTAAATGAAGTGAATTTTTTAATTAAAATAGAGACAAGGGGATTAATCAAATAAAATGATTTATTTAATTAACGAGAAATAATGACTTAACTAGATAAAATTGATTTATTTAATTAAGAGAGGAAAATTGATGAATTTAATCAAATAAGGGTTATTCGATTAAATGGTTAGATAGAGGGATGATTCAGGATGAAGCAGTGTTAGTTAAATTAGGATGAAGTGTGTAGTGTCAATCAATACATTTTATGTGTCTACAATATGCTTCAATTCTTCAAATCCTAATACTTCCACTCTCATCTATATCATCAAATTCCTTCTCCTACTCAAAGCATCTACAACTTTGTTTGAATTGCCACTGCTATATGGGTCAACACAAATGTGTAACTCTATAAGAACTCAACCCATCTCATATGTCTCTGATTCAACTTTCCTTGACTATTCAAATATTGCAAGGCTTGATGATCTATGTACAACACAAAATCCTTCGGCAATAAATAATGTCTCCACTTTTTCAAGGCTTGAAATATGACATAGAATTCCTGATAAAAAACTAAGTATCTTCTTCTATAATCATTCAACTTCTCACTAAAATAGGCTATAGTTCTTCCTTCCTAACTCAACATAGCTCCAATTGCATTTCCACTTGCGTCACAATCAACTTGAAATAATTTGTCAAAAACTAGTAATGCTAATATTGATTTCTTTGTCACTTTTTGCTTCAATAACAAAAAACTCTTTTTTGCTCTAGATCTGCACTTAAATTATTTCTTATCTCCTCACATTGTCTATGTCATGGGGTTACAAACATTATTAAAACTTCTGATAAAATTCCTATAGAAACTAGCCAATCCATGGAATGATCTTACTTCTCTAATGTTTACCAATGTAGGCCAATCTAAAATTGATTTCTTTTTCTTTGGATCCATCTTTAATCCTTTAGCAAAAATAAAAAAATCCAAGGTATACCAATTGTCTTCATGAAACTACACTTCTTGACATTAATCAACAATTTCTCTTCTCTCAACCTCCGTAATACTTATCAAATGTGTGATTGGATTAAACTGTGGTTGATATTTTGGGTAAAACTATCCATGTGATTCTATCTTGAATTAATGAATTAATTGAGATCAATCTTAAGGAACTTTGCAAATTCCTCAATTAACTCCTCAATGTCAATTCGAGAGCATAGGCTCGTGAAAGATATTGGGGATGTTTTCCTAAGGGATGAACCTAGAAATCCAAGTGGGGATGGATGCAACTACACAAAAATTGCATTTGTTCAGAAATATGGTTTCACACCTCCTACCACCTATGTGACAAGAACCTAGGCAGAGCAATTCGTAACAAAAGAAGATTAAACTAAACAATAAAACAAAAATAACAATTTGTATTGACACTAGACTACCAGAAGTAGATGAATGATGGAATTTAAAATGCTAAATAAAGTTCACATATATTAATAAGCAATCCAATTAATACTTGTCTAAAATAATTTGCTAAATCAAATTTATACAAAATAGTAAACACATTGATTAATTCTAATTACAAAGTGATCTACTAAATCAAATGTATTTATAGCACAATAAATACATCAATCACCAATACATCGAATAATAATTGACAACACATTAAATGGTTTTAAGCTAGCATAATGATTAAAGATCAAAACATATTTAAAACTAAGAAAGTCTCGTTACCACACAACACATGGATGCTACAACTAGTCACTGGGAAATTAGGGAAGTGGGACCTACCTTCTCCAATTTCTAGTGAAAAAAAAAGATTAATCTATTCTACTCAATGTTTATGCAAAACAAGATTTTTAAATCCAATCTTCTTTAATCAAAATAGCAGCTTACAGATATATATTACCGATTACTAACTCAAGTCTTAGCATACATATATATAGAGATCATATGTCACTGAGTTTACAAATGACTAACTAGAAAGGTGTACGATTGTTTGGGTTGTTATGGCCTAGGACCAACAACCATTAAAAGATTCTTAAAAATAGATTTAAAAATTTAACATCGTTCCAAAACAAAACAACTTAGACCGAACTTAATCACAAATGACACATGAATCATGAAACAGTTCTTGTCCTCATTCCACTGATGCTCCTATTTCTCCCACACATCATCCTCCTAATCATCCCCTATTTTTATAGTCACAAGGATAATTAGTAAATAATTAAAGGCTTTGACATATCCACAAGTTTCTATCCTCTCTTTGCATTTTATTAAATATCCCTACTTCATTAACAAATAGTGATAGGAACTGCAAGGGATTCTATAGGAACAAAGAGGTAAAAAGGTAAACAAAGGGGTAAAAATAAAGACACATTTATCCCTCATCATTTCCCCCTAGCTTACGGTTTTTCATGCCCTCATGCAAAGGGACATAGGATACACACCAAACAACTTCTATATTACACTGGAGATTCTTTAACCCATAACTATTTCAATGCATGCATTTCATCTTTATGCTCTTGAATGGGCATAAGAGAAGCATTAATAGTCTCTGCCTACTTAAGGGTTGCTTTCAGTCAATCAATTTTTGCTGCCTATGAAGAATTGAGGACCTCTGCATCCTGAACCTGCTTTTGTAGAGCTTCATTCTCATCAGTTAATTTGGTCACCAGATTCTACATGTCATGGATTTTATCATTGGTCAATAGAGGATTCACCTCAAATTATTCTCTTCCTCTGCTTCCTATTCATTGTGAGGAATCTCAACATTTTCCTTCTCTTGTTCAACCAACTCATTTTCCTCTTTCTTTCCCCTCTCTTCAAATTATTGTTCTACTTCCTATTTGCCAATATGAGGGGTTTCAAATCCACCAATTTACTGTTCCACAAAATTCCTTAGGTTGTCACCACTTGGTTTCTTAGTTTACATAGTTTCAACCCGAATGGTGTTCTCTGCATGAATACCCTCTCTGGAAACTAAGATTTCTTCTACAATTGGAGAGTTTTGGGGAGGTGTTTCAGGGTCTTGTTCGAGCTCCTTTTGATCCAATAGAGTGGCCCTAGATTATTCATGTGTCTTCCTTCTTTTAATCCTCCTTAGTTCCCTAGAGACTGCCTCTATTTTCTTATTTTTTTAGAAGATTGAGGCTAGAATTGTTAAATCACCAACTTCATTAGTTTCCTTAGGGCCCAAGACATCACTGGATACATTAGCTAAATTTTCTAACTTATCCATCTAAACAGTTGGTGATTGTTTCTTATCTTGAGAAATATCTAAGATGGCAACTAAGGTTGACCCACTATGTAATTCCTTTTTGCCCCTAGATTCAGGTGTAGTAATCTTAACATTTTCCCATATAACACTAGAACTCTTGTCCTACTTACTGCTCGACCCTAGGGTTTGTTTAGCCTTTTTCTTTGAACTACTAGGGAAATCCCCTAATTCAAAACCCTTTGAAGGGTTTTGATTTTTACTTCCTTCATTCAAACTCACATGACCAGACCCTTCTTCCTTAGAATTAACAAGATATTTTTCCTCATTAGGGGATCCCTCTTCCTTAGAGTGTTTTGAGGTGTTAGGGAGGTCTTCCTCCATAGAGGTTTTTGGGGTGTTGTCTGCAACAAACGAATCCCAATCCCTTGGAGGAGAGAATTTCCTTAACTCCCTCACAATTAACAATTTGATAAGTCTGTGATGGGCTAATGAAATTTTTCTCCCCTTTTGGACTGCTTTTCTCATTTGCATTATACAAGAATATAGAAAGAAAGGAAGGTTCACAAACAAACCCCACTACAAATGTATCATGAGCTAAATTTTTTAACCATAGACATGCACATACCTTCCTTCACAATTTATATACTGGATGACAAACCTCACCACATCATTCCAGGGTGGCGGAAGTGAAGCTAGCTTTGTGCCTTGTCCAGTGACAACTTAAACCAACTCCCCACATTGTAGGAATTTCTTGGAAAGGCACTTGATATATTTTCTCGTGTTGAGTTATCAGGGAAGTAATTTTCCCTAGATCATGGAAATCTAGTAACATTTGTTATAGATTCAACCAAAACAAGAATTTCCAAACCATGGACTCATGCTCATTTGTTGTGACATGTCATGGAAAACTTGTGTGCCAACTTCTCATCATACCCTCACAATCTTCCAAAGTACGCATCCCACCCTGCTTGCCTAAATATTTTATAGGCTTCTTCAATTACTAGAGTGCTTAATTATTCCATATTCAGAGGCTCAAAATGGTGCCTATAGATAGAGTGAATTGTCATTGGTAAGGGAAAGATGTTGAGAATGGTTTAGAGGAACTTTCAGATAATAGATAAAAATGGTGAGGCGTTAACTAAATTTGGATGGTAGTTTGGAATGGTAATAATGGTGGGTTACAATCCACACAAGGGGTGGTAGTGGTAATAATATTATGAAATCATCGAGGCCAAATAATAAATATTTTTAGTGTGTCAAATAAATACAGCTTCTTAGAAAATGAAGATAAAATGGGCAGAAAAGAAAGGTGAAATGAATACAACAAAATAGGGAATGGTTATGATTTGACAGTTCCTAGATATAGAATAGATATGACTGGACAGTTTCTCCCCCCCAGCTTAGCATCTGGCCCATCCACGGGACATGTCATCATTTAGTAAAGAAAATAGAAGATATAAAATAAAACAACAAAGAAAAATATAAACTTGAAATATACCAATACCAAACCATCATGTATACAAAATATAACATGAAGGCATAGGCACGAAGAACCAATGAAACAGAAGAGGGAACTGATCAAATCACATTGTGCAAACTTGAAGATGCTAGCATATTAGTGACAAAATCGAGAGTAAGGTAAAGCACAGTTATGATGAGAATGATGCATCAATAAAGTGCAATAATAAATCTGCTACCCAAGTGGATTGGTATGGAGGATATTCTATCACTAATGTTGTATCTCCACATGGAAAATGAAGGTTGGGAGTGAGCAAGGTCAGACAAGTAGACAAACCATGAGATCAATAGTGGATGAAGTATAACTGGAGATGATGGAGTGGCCAGATGGAAGCATAAAAATCCCTCAAAATTAACAAATTGGTAGCAACACCAAAAAGGATGGGAAAGAGCCACAACAAAATTAGACAACCAACAATGAGTGTCACATGGAAAAAAGAGCTAACCCGAAGCTCCTATCCATAAAATGACAGGAACTGAGTTATGAAACAACTAGGCTTAATGAAGCTCACAGGAGGATGATATACCTAGTGGAAAAGAAAAAATAGATGTCTAATAGTGGCCCTTAAGTAGTGAAGAATGAGAAGCCTTCCCTGTGCATACCAAAGACGAAAGAAAAACAAGGGTTGTGAAATGGAGAAAGCAGCTCCTGTCACAAAAGTGACAGGAAGTATTTTTTTTTTTGTTTTCGATTTTAATCCCGATGATAGACTGCTATTAACCTAGTTTTCATCCTATCACCACCTAGAAGCGCCAGGAACTTGGTTTTCACTTCTAAGATTTATTTAGCAGTTAATGCCTGGCAGAAACGAGTTTTCAAATGTTAACTAGCCAACAATGCCCGAGGGTTTTCATTGTTAGATATTTTATTGCATTTTTTTTCTTTTT
>VDFB02270651.1:302632795-302719375 GCA_007258455.2 Sequoia sempervirens | reverse complement strand
TAACTATTGCTCGAGAGTAGCTAAGACATATTTTATTTATATCATCCCAAGGCAGTTGGGTTATATCACCTCCTCCCATTAGGTCCAGGGCGTCTATACAGGCATCACTGATTCCCCTTAGAAAGAGTAGTTTCTGAGAGTCTTCATTAAGAGTATGGTTTGAGTTCCTTTTCAGGGAAAACAAGAATCTTGAGATATAATCTTCCAGACTTTCATCCTTCTTCTGCTGAATTCTGAATATGTCATCACCTTTACTAGCACTCTTACAATATTCCTTATATTTCTCAAGGAATTTTGTTTGCATGGCTGCCCAACTATCAATAACACCTCTTCCCAAACTCATGAACCATCTAAGAGCTCCTTCCTTCAAGGTGGAAGGAAACAACTTCAGTTTGTGAGCATCTAAAGTGTAGTCATAACTGTGATAGAGGACATCAAACTCAAATAGAAAAAATTTTGGGTCTTCTGTAACTAGGTCATAGAACTTGGGAAGCAATGAAGAAGGAATATTTTTAAGATTGTCAATATCTCACTGGGGAACAATGGGAAACTCAAAAGCAGGAGGTGGATTAGGTGGATTATTTGCCATATTTTCTTGCTGGAATATCAGAGCAAATGGATTTTCCTCAGGTTCTTTGTCAGCTGGGTTAAATAGTAGTTCAACAAACAGGTTTTCAGGGAGGAACCTTCCCAATGTGTCTCTTCTTCTTCTATGCATACAATACAATGAATGGTGGTTTGAAATATTTTGAAAATTTTTGACTAACAAACTAAACTAATGCTAAAAATGACTTCTGACAAATTCTTAGCTTGACGCCATCCCCGACAATGGCGCCAAAAATGGTCGCACCCACAAAAGGATATGAAAATCACAGTAAAAGCTTTCCTACGAATTGGACATTCCAGTAGGTGACTAATATCTCTTTATGGACGTTCATTTACTTGTCAAACAAGGGAACGTATACTTTGAATGGCGCAGCACAATATATGCACTAAGAACTAGTTTCGGTCACAACTTAACATAAATAAATACTTGGAAGGAATTCTATCTATGCTACAGGAAGGTAATGCAAAGTTCTTTTAACTCAACCATGATTTGACTAAAACAGAAACCATAATAGCTATGACTGAAACACAAACTATGAACTAGCCTTATACTACAAGAACAGGCTCAGGGATGGATTCTCGATGCTGCAGGAGCAATACAAGACTGAGTTTGTATGGAAACTTCAAAGATGAAAGCTAACTGATGATCAATAGAAAAGAACAACTAACTAACTAGCTATAGATAATTACTAAGTGGGCCCCCTTAGCAAGCATCTACTGATTACGCAAGTGCTGAACTCAGAACTTCATCAAACTTTATTCATGAAAATAGAATGGTATACATTGTTTTGTTGATATGGAAACTAACAACAAACTCTGTCTCTTGTCATATAGATTTTATTATTATCATACTGACTCTTACATGATATCTGCTATCTCTCTATCACTATGCTTCTATCTTACTTCTAACTATCATCTCCTTCCTCACTCGCACAGATGATGTACCTTATTTAAAATTAGGAGAACAACTAACTAACTAACCCTATCAAAGAAAGACGTGGAAGTAAAGTGTATCCCAAAATCAAGGAACAAACTTCATAAATGAATTTATCCATTCAACCTGATCCAGAGAGAATCTAGCGCTCCACTCTTTCCAGATTGACTGTCATTAAAAAATTTTCCCAACGGTTTCGTTCAAAGAGTCTTAGCCAGATCTTCCTCAAAGTCATGTAGGAAATAGACTTTACTACAAGGCCGAGATTGGCTGCACTTGACTCGATCATACTTTCTTCAACAACCTGCGAAACAAAAGGTAATAGATGTGAAAGAAAAGGCACATGGAACATACACAATATCCATTCATTAATCACATATTTAAATCTATTTCATCATTCAAAAACTATATGCGATATACCAGTCATTTAGGGAGTCAATGGGGTAATAAATGTAGTCAAGACAACACAATAGGCTATAGGAATATGAAAATATTTTGCTACAAGATATCCCAATAAAAGGTTTCAAAAGATTTTAAACAACCACGAATAACAAAAGTAAAGGTATTAAAATTTCATCATAATATCCAAACTACGAGCACATTTTGGGCTCATCAGTAGGTTCTTCCATCTCTTTGACTATGGGGATGTGAAATTCTCTCCCTATTGACTTGGTTGATAGTTCAGCTAGTATGTTTCTATCTCTATCCACAATGGTTCTCGTATCCACATGGTATGACTCAAGATTTGGATAGTTTCAGGGGTCCACCAAGGAGAGTGCCCTATTTTGGCATGTGGGTCAAAGTTAGTTTGATGATTGGAGGGTGCTAGGACCATTGTTTTGGCAATCAGAATCAGGATGAAGATTTTCTATTTGGAGTTTGTCATTTGGAACATAGCTAGCAAGACAACGTCCCACCGATAGAGTTCCACTAGGCGAGACCCGCAACTCTGGAAGGCTGTCAATATCACTTGTTATAGTTCGGGCATTTTAGGACATAGGGAGTAGAAGGTTATCAATTGATTTCATTTAGAATGGTGAGAGTCATACGACAGTCTAATGGGAGTAACCTACCACATCGGGTTTGATTGGGAATGGGGCCATTTCATTTACTTTGTTTATTGTTTGAAATTTCAACAACTAGAGTGAGGTTAGGTTTTGGCTAGCGGAAGGATGGAGGTAGTCTTATTTTTACTACAAAAAACCTAGGATGGAGTCTCGGTAATAGAGGCTCGATGGCAAGGACCTGCATAAAGCTCAATATTTTGATATTTTCCATTTTACATTTTGGAGGTTATGCCAAGGTTTGAACCCAAAGGGTGAAAAGATGCCTCCCAAAAGCCATTCGAAATGGTAGGTTCAACATGGCGGCCCACAGATAGAAGTCTGCAGGGTCAACATGTCGCTTGGTTGTTTGGAGGGCCAAAAGGAAGGTAACCGGTAGAGGAGGCCTCGGGGTTTGAAGGTCAGACATACAATTTTTCATAGCCAGTTGAGACAACAAAACCTAGATGGAACCCCGCTAGTGGAAATCCATGAGAAGGAGCCCAAGATGAATGAAAGGTTTCAACCAAGTTTTGAGTTCTTCTAGGCAGTCAATGGAGCAGGGCCAGAGCACCAAAAATTCAAGATCCAAAAGCAGTTTGGAATGACAAGTCATGAGCAGTGCCCCAGGGACAGCATCACAGGGGGGCGGACCCAAATGGTTATGATGAATCCTGATTCTCATTCATGATATTTGCAAAGTTTTGATCAGTGAAGGAGGAGCATCCTCCAACCAAGGGAGACATGGAGGGGTCACCCACCTTTTGAAGTTTGTTGCAACTTTGAAGCATTGGTTTCGGAGATGGGAGTGTGTGGGCCCGAAGGAGGTGAAAGACTTTGTTTGCAATTGACCACCAAGAGTTCAAGTTTCACAATCATAATGTAGGTCAATTTTAAGGTTTTTCGAGTTTTGGGCACATGGGTTTTGTGTGCCTTGGTTTTCTCTACCTAGTTCGTGAGTCTTTCTTTTTTAAATTCGTTAGTTTTAGTAAGAAATCAAAGAAAAACATTAAGCAGGTCATGGGGGCAGAAAATTCACCTCAAGAATCCAATGGAGGCTAGAATCAGTTAGTTAATGCATTGAGTTAGTTGTGAGACTTGTTGAGCTCGAGGGTGGCACTATATGATGGCTCTTTGATGCATTATGAACAAATTGGTGAATGAAAATGACAGTTTATAGTCCACTATTTATAGGCATTCCCTCATTAAATGTACCTCATAAATGTGGGTATAGCAAGTCAGAACATTGGTAAGTTGTTATTTGAAAATGGTCATGGGAGCACCCAGATCTGGTAGTCGAGTAGTAGTTGGATGATAGCCACCAGGTTGTTCAATGATAAACAAACGACACGGGAGGGTCCGAGTCTTGATGAATAGAAATTTTTCAAACAAGATCCACTTTAAAGTTAGTGATCAAGGAAACATCCAACAGTCTTTCGGGTCCCGACAGGTAGAGAGCCATCAAAGGAAGGTTGTTTGAGATGGTTGTGAGGTGATAGAAACCTGATAGGGGTAGCTTGATAGGGTAGGCCTAATGGACTCTAGGGATGGCAACTTTAAAACACTATCATGAGGTGACAGAAACTTGATAGGGGCAGCTTGATAGGGTGGGCCTAATGGACTCCAGGGACGACAACTTTAAAACACTAAGGCAAACAACCAGTGGGAAACCGCAAAGGTGGAGGACCTTGAAAATTTGATGGGGAAAAACATGGTTGACTCAAGATGAATTCTTTGGGACTCACTAACCATTTTGAACACCAAACAAGGGGCATGCAAAATGAGGCAGTAAAAAAAGTGACTCGGAAAAGGTGAAGGAAAGAGAGGGTCCCCTTTCCAAATGGGGTGTGTGTGCTAAGGGCACAATAAAAATCATAATTAAGATTTGTCAACATCATCGAAATAAGGATGTTGTATTGCTTTTTTGGCTGAGATTCTCTTTGATGGCTCATATATCAGCATTTTCTACAAGGGGACACCAATCAATTTTTAGTAGGTTACTTACAAATAGGAAAAGTATAAGAAGATGATAGCATTGGCATCATACAAATTAATGTGCATACAAGTATAAATTAATAAGAATCAATGTGCATACTTACAAATTAATCCAACGAACCATCCGAGTCTATTGTACTCTTTATTGTGTCAAGTATTGCCTCATGGTCAGACTCACAGACCTTCCACAAGGTCTTGTTCAAAGGTCTACCCCCATATTTGGTCAAACAAACATTGAATGCCATGACAAGGTTCAAGTAATGAAGAATCTTACAATGCATGTCAAAGTCCTAAAATAACCAATATTTAACACTCTTATGTGGGTATCTTCTAAGCCACGTTCTAGTAAAAATAATTGAGCCTATAGGGCATTCAATGTTTTCTCCATCTATAATTGGTGTGTCCAATTTCTTTTTTGGCCTCAACACAATGACACAAGTAATATTATGTTCCCTCTTCATTGTCTTCATCTACAATAACTGCATAAACATGCCCTAAATTGACATGTGCAACAAATCTCTTGAAATTAGTCAACATTATGAATACATTACAAATTAAGATAACAATACAAATTTCAAAAACTAAGTAAGTAGATATATTACCTTGTTGAACTAGATCTAATATGTGATCAAAGTCAACTGATGATTCCATCTATGTTAGTTCCAATGCCATTATAGGGTGATACATGTGAAGTGGGCTAAGATAACTTTTCAACCATTTGTTAACCCATTCTCTAACTCATGATCATTCCAAGCTTGCATTGTATATGAAGAACAAATGCATGCTATCTTTTGTGTGTTGATACTCCATGAACCTATGTCTGAGCTAAGGAAAGAGTGTAGCTCACTCGATCCTATTAGTGTACAACAATCCTCATATGATGCAATGTTAGTATCATCCATCAACCAAAAAAATATATAAACTGAAGATGTACCTTCATTACCTTGACCCATCAAAGCATTACACCACTCGATGATTGATTTTGTATCTATCAACTTTGCATTATATTTATACTTTAACTCTTCTTGTGCTAATGCTCTTTTCACACATGCTCATGCACCATCATGCTACCCCTTTCCATGCCCCACCTCACAAAAGTTCCACATATGTTGAACACAAGTAATGGCATGCATCCTACTCAACTAGTAGAACATGCACAAGTTCTTGAATAGTGCTACAAATTTATTCAACCATATTATATCCCAACCGTATGCTATGCCTCTCTAAGCCAAATCATTATAGAACATCTACAAGCAACCTTGCACAAACTCTAGAGAATGTGTATGATCATCACTAATATAAAAGTGATACTCTATCAATACCTTCCTTTGGTCCTCTATACTATCAACTGCATGAATGAATGTTATGTGCACAAATATTGAAACCTGTGTGGAGTTGTAATATTGTGACTGCACCTCAAACTGTGGCTATAGAGTAGAGTTCTCTATAAAGTCAACCACTGATACTATGTTGTCAACTAGAAATATGTCCTTCCATAGCTTGAATTGTGTGTCTATCCATTGAGCTCTATGGGTATTCCTTGTATACTCATACACTATATTGTCAAGAAACATGGGCATAAACTAATGCACTGTAATTTTTTGAATAACCAAATCAAACTTTTTTTCTTGATTACCATATTTTGTAATGTATGCCACTATTTTATACTTCCCAAACTCTACTAGTTTTTTTCCCACATCATCTATGCTTTACATATGTTGACATACTGGCATATGTTGCAAGCCACCACAACACTCGCATGAACCATCCAAGCATGTTGTCTTGTAGAATATTTGGCCATCCTTTATTTCACATAAATTTCTTGATAAGAACTCTCTTGAAGACATTGGTGGGGCTTCTATGGCACAATCTTGTAAAACATCATTAGTATGCAAATTTAAACATATAGAATGATAAACATCATAATGGTTAGAGAATTCAATATGTAGTCTACAACAACAAGTAGTGTGTGTGTGATTTATCTTGATATAAAAATGTTTAAGAATTGCAAAATATCTTTGAAAAATACTAATTTGAGGATATTCCTATTGAATTTTATGAAAAATTTGGGTTTGAGTCATATCCAGAAAATGTTTTGGATGTGGCTTACAATTCTAACTACCGGTTCTCCTTCTTACCACATCTCTTTGATTCAGAGATGGCTCTGTCTTATTCTTCCAATACTCTTCAATTAGTGTTTTCAATGTTTCAACATTTTTTTTATCTTTTCATGGCAGTCTCCCTAAGAATTCCCATAATTCATTTGAATCGGTTCCCTCAATTCTTTTCTACCTTTCAGTGGCTCTTCATAAAAAATTTCTACCAATTCTCATAAATTCACTCATCTTTCTAATGAGATGATCTCTCTTTGATTGACTACTTACCAAAGTTGATGTAATGACATGTTGGGTGACATTACTATCCTTTGAGTGTAAGGTCTTACCCACACTCTCATAAGCATCCATTAGATTCTTCACAATATTGTTTTCACTTGAAGCATCTGATGTTCTCAACCCAAGAGTCTTCATGATGTTTCTATACTTTATACCCCACATAATTTCAACAAATAATCTTGTGATCTCATTTAGCATTTCAAAGAATAATTTTCAAATGTTATCAACATATCTTCTACAAGTGAGTGTTGGAATCTTACCTTCCATGTGTTGCAAAATATCTTCATCAATATTCATCAAGTACTTTGGCTTTCTACACAAAATTCCAGGTGGTGTTCTCCTAGGTACATACATCTCAACACTAGGAATTTCATCAATATTTAATAGAGATGGCCTAGATTGCGTACCTTCAATCAAGGGTGGAGTAGAAGACATACCTTGAGGTTCACATGAGGATGATGGCATACCTTCTTTGTCAAACCTGAGTGATGATGTACTCTCAACTTGGTATATAGTGAATGGTGTCCAACCATATTCACTTATATCAAAGGGTGTCCCTCCATATTCGCTTGTGCTTAATGGTGTCCCTTTGTATTCACTTATGGTAGAGGGTATGTCTCCAACTACAGTATCTGAATCTATCTTACCATGATGTTTTTTTATTCATTCCCTTTGTGTTGCCAATGCCTATTCTCTTTTTGATGGTTGAGGTTCATCTTCAATTGGCTTGTTTTCATCAATCATATCTAATTTATTTTTTCCACATTATGCTGCCACCCATTCTCTCTCCTTTTCTTTTTTGGTTTCATACTGTTCATCTGTTAGTTTACTCCTTGTTCATTTCCTTGACATGGTGGATAATTTTACTTGTAGCATGGTAATGAGATGAATAATAATTCCTAGAAAATGTATCCATTCAAATAAATGAAATATATATCATTCAAGGCTTCATACAAAATGCTTACAATCATCTTGTAGAAGACTTTGTAGCATAGACAAAGGTCACATGAATTTTTCTGATGGAATGCCTTAAAGAAATATGGTAATGTGGCATGCCATGATTGCAAGATAGAATCAAAATGGAAGCATGGACAAGGCATGTGAATTCAAATTCCTTGGCAAGCTTGTGGAGCATTGGCAAGCTAGCTCACTCACTAGCTTACCAATGCGGTAGGGTTGACAAGTTAGGGGCAACATATGCCTCATAGAATTGGGGACTCACTATGATATACATATTTCGACAAGTTTATATGGAGATGAATCAAGAACAAAATAATTCATTTTGCACTATGAGGATTATGTTGTGAAAATTTTTAAAGACTATTCAAGATAAATGTATGTATGATAATGTTTCAATAAGTTAACTACTTCATCTACTATGAATATTATGTTTTGCAAGTGTTGTGAAGATTATGTATCCTTTGCTTAATTTAGTTGTTCCAATCAAAATATTAATATATATTGGAATCTTTTTATGAAACATTTCATGGAATACCAATTAAAAATGTGTCTTTTGCTTTTAGACATAGCATTTCTTGGAACTCTTTGGATTAAAATAATTGAGATATGTAAGAACAAGGGATCATTAGGAAATACATTGCTCAAGGATCTTAAACAAGCCTTCTCTCCTGTTGAAATTTTGGGTGGATTATTACTCTCAAAATATTGGAAATGCTTTGCCTATTTTCTAGTTGGCAATTGTCATTCTAGAAGGCTCATCTCTTGATATATTTTATACTCATTCTTAATCAATTATCGAGTTAATAATCAGTGCATTTAATTAGATTTAATATTTTCTTTTCAATTTGTGCAATTTTAGAATTTGTAACTCTACTACTATTCCTAGAAATATTGAAGTTGTTTAGCATCGACTAACAAAGTTGTTCAGCATCAATCAATTAATATTCAAGACAAACCATGAAGGACAACAATGATCAATGCTAGGGCTAACCAATTAATAAGTATACACATGAATAATTCAAGAATGTACATGTGAATAAGGGAAGCACAAGTACTCAAAAACACATAATCCTTGAAGTATACATATGAATACATAGTATACACAAATTAATATAAAGTATATGCACAAATACAAAGTATATGCATGAAAACACGTAAGTTGAAAAGTATACACATAAGTCAAAAATTATACACTTGAATACACATAACTCGTATCTATTGAACCATGAATTTACAATGCAAATATGGACACCATCGATAAAAAAGATTTTTATTAACAAAATAGCCATGTAGGCATACATCAATATATGTTGATGTAAGTATAAAATATAGGTACGAAATAGCCATATAGGCATACAATGTCAAATATATCCAATACAAAATATGTACAAAAATTCCATATAGGAATGCAAAAAAGGGCTTTAGAATCAAAACTCATTCTATGCTCTCAAAATAAACTCTTGCCCTTTGCTTATTGAACAGATGGTGATATGTCTATCACTCATTTATTTTGCAGTCGAGGAGTGCTCCTGGTTCTCCTCCTAGGGTTTAGTTCTTGATCAAGTCTTATATGTTACAATAAGAAGTAAATACATTAATATATAGAAATTATATTATAAGAAATGATATATTTAGATAAATAATCACTTACCACCATCTGATGATCACTCTCCATGAGGGAAATATTCAAATGCCCATGTTGAGACATGTTGAAGCATTGTATAAACCATCCAAATAGAAATTAATCTATGAATCAATAATGGTTTGAGTGTTCACTAACATCTATAACAATGAATGTAAATTGAAATTTAGTAATTTGCCTCATACCTCCCTTGTTAGAGCCATCTAGGAGTCTATAGAAGATGAAACATCGAGCTCCATTTCCCTATGAAAATTTAGAGGTGTATTCACTTGCAACATGTGAAAATAAAAGAACAAATTATTCAATCACAAAAAATACAATAACGACCCATGTCATGTCTTATAATGTATGAGATAATGAACAAAAATTTTGTTGGACTCAAGCAACATTGAGAGGGGGGGTGAATTAGTGTTGTGAAATTTTTAATATTATTAATATATCCTCATAAGTGTCTAAAATATTCAATCAAAAGAAATATGCATGAACGTAGAGCAGTAATCCACAACACCATAACACAAGGATTTTTTACATGGAAACCCAGTTAAAGGAAAAATAGTGATGAAGGTCAATCCACAATTTGAGTACTCAAAATATAAGTGTTTAGAAAATGAGAATGCACTTGCATTCAAGCACACTTCCTAGAGCTCACTGCCTTAGAAAAGATTTGGATTACACCAAAAGGTTGAACTAAAAATATAGCATCTACAAATGCCTGATTACAATTCTGGTTAGCTCATAGATCAGATTTTGGACCTTCTATCTGATTCTGCACTTTGCTCTACATTGTCTTAATTCGCTTCACAAAATCCTCTTTTGTACAAATGGAAATTACTCACATACTCTTCTGATATTTTCACACACATCAATACATATTGAACACACACACTGCACACTCATACCTCTCATCCATACATTCAAAATGAATTAACTAATCTCATATTTATATCGGCTACCAAAAATTCAATCACTATATGTTAGCTTCAATAGAATAGAAAATATATTCCAACTTGATGCAGAGTTAGGAGGATTCACAAAACATCACACAAACCTTCAATAATAATCCAAAACAATCTTTGTATAACACATGTTATTAAACATTGTATATCACATTCGAAACATAACTATGGCAGCCCACAATTTATTTCCATGAATAGTCACTAATAACTTCTACAAAAAACATAATGAAGCCAATCCATCTGGTGAGATTGAATAAAACATAGTTATAGTCTTTTCCTCCAATTTTTATGAAGATCCAATGGTTGAAATGAAAGTTATTGTATTTTTCCCAAAACTGCAAACCCTAGGTAGGGTTCAAACCTGCCTTCACAAAAATGGTCATAACTCATTCGAATATTAATGAAATTTGATGAGACTTGAAGAAAATGAAAGTAGATTCAAATAGTAACAAAATAAATTTTGTTTCAAATCCAAAATATAGAATTTTTATTCCGTACTATCACACTTTTCAGACTGTAAATTCTGCACAATATTGTTAGAATAGGCAGTCTCACCAAAATAATCATATCTTCCACAAAACTCAATAAAATTCAATGAGACAAAAATAATTGGAAACTAGAAACAGAGATCTTCCCATCCATATATTATAATCCATTATTTTATCCATTAAAATTTGTACAAAACACAACTTAGCCTGGTAACAATGTAAAAATCAGAAAATGAATACCAAACTTGAGGTTTCCATTCATTTAACTTCAAAAATGATGTCTCTAACCCCCAATTCGAGTTTTTGAGGGTTTATTTATACATCTAAAAATAAAACCAACCATTTTCAACTACCTTTTGATTATTTTGTTGAAAAAACACCTTAATGACACTTTTTTGACAAGTTGCTTGGCAATGTTTTTGAGCAACTTTTACAATTTTTTACAATATGGACCAACTTTAAATATTATTTGAAAAATGACTTAAAATATGGCTTAATAAGACTCAAAAACCTCTAAAATGGTTTTATAAACCTTATTATAAAACTCAATACACAAAATAGATAAACTATTTACAAATGGTCTTATGGAGGCAAGAAATCAAATAGGTGCTCCTGCACCAAACTCCCGAGGGCAAAAGAATTCAAGCCCCTTTGAATTGTCTTCTTCCTGATCTTCCAATTCCTTTGCACTTTATCCTTCATCTTGAAAAGTGTCCTTGGGTCCTTCCTCCTCTTCCTCTTATATCATCTCTTCTCCATCATCTTCTCAACTTCTAGGCTCCAAAACTCTATTTCTTGTGTATAAACCTTAGTAGCATCATCTATATCTTCATTCTCATCATTAGAGTACCATAAAACAACATTTTAACCATAACCATAACCTGCATCATACTCTTTCAAACCTTCATATACCTCATTAGCAAACAAATCTGCAATATATTTATTAACAACTTTATTATCAACAACAATTTGATCATGAATATCAACATCAATGTTATCAATAACTTTATCATCATCAACTTGAGTATCAATACCAAGGTTATTAGTAACATCAACAACCTTCTCAACTTGTTCATCAATAACAATTTCATCAACTACTTGAGTACCAACAACAACCATATCATTAATCTCAACATCAACATGTTCATCTTCAAACACAATTGGAATATCATGCATCTCAACTTGTAACTTACCTTGCTCAACTTGAATAGTAGATTCAAACTTTACCTTTGTCTTATTTGCTGCCTTCTTTGTTTTCTTTGCTTCTTCATAATCTTATTTAGAGGCCAAACCATCTTCCTTTTCAATGTCAAATGCCAACTTGTATCTTGTTTCATCATTTGTTCCATCTTCATCATGGATTCTTGGAACTCTTCTTCAAGTCTTTTCAATTCTCGCTTCAACTCAACAATCTCTTTGTCCATCTTCTCTTCCCTTATCCTTTTCTTTCTTTCCTTCTTTCTCAACTCTTTTTCCTCTCTTTCCTTCTTGAATCCTCAGCCTGCAAATATCTTTCCAATCTTCTCAACAAATCCATCTTCACAAGCAAGTCTCTCCTTGCTTCCACTTTACTTTGCCACACCTAGGCAATCAGGTTTTTTTCCTCAACTTGCACAACACACAACCACAAACACCAAACCAACAAACTTCATCAGCCCATATCTTTTCTAGGCTCTAATACCAATTTTATGAAAATATCGGAGGATTCACAAAACATCACACAAACCTTCAATAATAATCCAAAACAATCTTTGTATAACACATGTTATTAAACATTGTATATCACATTGGAAACATAACTATGGCAGCCCACAATTTATTGCCATGAAAAGTCACTAATAACTTCTACAAAAAACAAAAATGAAGCCAATCCATTTGGTGATATTGAAGAAAACATAGTCATAGTATTTTTCTCAAATTCTTATAAAGATCCAATGGTTGAAATGAAAGTTATTGTATTTTTCTCAAAACTGCAAACCCTAGGTAGGGTTCAGACCTGCCCTCACAAAAATGGTCATAACTCATTCAAATCTTAATAAAATTTTATGAGACTTGAATAAAATGAAAGTAGATTCACATAGTAACAAAATAAATTTTGTTTCAAATCAAAAATATAAAAAATTTATTCCGTACTATCACACTTTTCAGACTGTAAATTCTGCACAATATTGTTAGAATAGGCAGTCTCACCAAAATAATCATATCTTCCACAAAACTCAATAAAATTCAATGAGACAAAAATAATTGGAAACTATAAATAGAGATATTCCCATCCATATATGATAATCCATTATTTTATCCCATTAAAATCCATACAAAATACAACTTCAGCCTGGTAACAATGTAAAAATTAGAAAATGCATACCAAACTTGAGGTTTCCATTCATTTAACTTCAAAAATGATGTCTCCAACCCCCAATTCGAGTTTTTTAGGGTGTATTTATACATTTACAAATAAAATCAACCATTTTCAACTACCTTTTGATTAGTTTGTTGAAAAAACACCTTAATGGCACTTTTTTGACAAGTTGCTTGACAATGTTTTTGAGCAACTTTTACAATTTTTTACAATATGGACCAACTTTAAATATTATTTGAAAAATGACTTAAAATATGACTTACTAAGACTCAAACACCTCTGAAATGGTTTTATAAATCTTATTATAAGACTCAATACACAAAATAGATAAACTATTTACAAATGGCCTTATGGAGGCAAGAAATCAAATAGGTGCTCCTGCACCACAACTGTCAGCTCAAATCATGAATAACATTTAATGTACATCCACATAAGTCAGCCATATCATAGCTAGGACCCAAAAAAAAAATATCCAACATAAGAATACCTGAAACCATTTTTAATAATTCACAACACCTTACATTTATTTAGTCATCCTTCATAAACTGATGAACAAAAAATTGAACAATAGGATCTCCTAACTCGTACACCACTTGGTCCAACAACACAAAACTTGAGAATAACATATTTCATATACCCAATGATCTTCCTTGAGATCCACAACCAAAACTGATAAACTGGTAATGCAAGCCACTTGAAAAATTCAACTTTAGCTGGATACCCTATTCTTTACTCTTTCTTCTGGTATAGTAAGATACTTAAGTGTTGACTGGATCAATGACTTAGGTTGCCATCAATGACAACACTAGAATCCATATGCCAACAATTTTGAGTACATATTAAACTATATATTTTTTACTATCATGCTTACTATTTTCCCAATCCATATATTGTTTGAAAGCACATGTTTTTAGGCTTTTACCCATAGCAGCAAGTTGTTGAACCATTTGATAAAATGATTTCATAGAAATGTATGATAACTACGGTGGAACATAGAAGGTAGTGAACTATTTGAAAAAAATCCTCAAAGAAATGGGGTCTCATGGTGATGAAATTCCATTACAAAGAAATGTGTCATGGCATTCCATCACCATAAGACTATAGTTCTTTGAGGCATTTTTTCAAATAGTTTATTGCCTTCTCTATGGTATTATACTCAGATGGGGTGGATGGTAAGTGTGGTCTTGGTTATGAGATGGAGGGTGATCATGACATGAAGAGAGAGGAGTAGGGACATGAACAAGTGGAATAAAAGGTGGAAGGTTCCATGGATTTTTAAATTGATGATGGGGACCTTGAAAAGAATTTGGAGGGGAATTTTGGCTAATAGGTTGGTTTCTATTCTTCAAGCAATGAGTTGTTTGAAAAAATGCATCATAGAAATGTGGTCTCATGGTGATGGAATGGAATTCCATCACCATGGGACCACATTTCTTCAATGCATTTTTTCATACTACTCACTACCTTAACTATGATATTGCTTACTATTATGCTTTGATAGAAAATTTTCCAAGCATCCATAGTTAGTTGGAAAGCACCTATTTTAGGCTTTTAGCCATGCAAGCAAGGAAGTGAGTAGTTTGATAAAATTATTTGGTACACATGTATGTAAAATGTGGTGGCATAGAAAAGGTGGCAAGTTGTTTGAAGAAATGTGGTCTCATGGCAATGGAATGGCATTCCATCACCATGGTACCATATTTCTTAAAGACATTTTTTCAAACTACTTGTTTGCGAATGAGATAGAACTCAATAATTGAATTAAGTAGTGACCCTAGAAATGAATTAGCACTGATATAAATTGGCTAACAACTCTGAAAAGCACACAATTGTATTTGTGGATTTTCTCTAAATTTTATTGAGTTACAACTCCCTCACAAGATATTCAAAGAATAAATTTATCCTAGTGAATCACATGTGCTTTTAACCAAAAAGCAGAAAAGGTGACAAATGCTAAGTCATAAATATGAAATTAGTGTGGAGGCAGAAACATAGCCAGCTATTATCTATGAAATTAGACTGTAATTAATAATATCCCTCCTTGAATAAACACCCCTAGATGTATTCAAGAGACTTTCAAAAGTCCCCTCATCTATGTTCTTCCTCAAATTTATAATGTGGCTAGAGTCATTTGAACAGATGCTAAAGATGTTACTAGATTTAGTGACTTCTTGTATCCTGAAAGTTTATTGGGGAAATGATAAGGCAATTGGAAATTTTTCCAAGAATAGATATCAGCAGAGGAAACTGATCGTCACTCAAGTAGCAGCTGCCAAAGGACCAATCATTTCATCAATCTTTAATGCAATGCTTTTAAGGAAACTAAGTGGTAGCACATGCAAGCTTTCCGATGGAGAATTGCAACTTAATCGACACAAGCTAATCATAAATGTGAATTAAATTCACATCTCATCAATCTTGAATTGAATATGGAAATGTCTAGAAAAAATTCTATAAATTCAAGTAATGCCATTTCTTTCCCAACATCAATTGCATCCAATATGGCGAGCTCCCAAAGTGATGGATGTTCTACAAATGACTATATTGTTCTGGAGGAGATTGAGTATGATCCTTTGTTTAGGCATATTTCTGATCAAATGAAAGAGGTGTTTGCAGTGCAAAGTGATGTGGAAGAAGAGGTGCTCTGAAGCATCCTGGGCAAGGCATTTCTGAGTCAAGCTCATGTTCATAATACTACCATGCTAGAGCAGTTTATTTATACTATTTTCAGGATGTCTGGGCATCGAGACTGGGGCATGAGAGAAATGGAATGTTTGGTCAAGCCTCAATTCCATCACCACATCAGAGTGGTAATAAATGGACTCAGTTACTATCCACAAACTGGGATGGTAGCTGATGCCATTTATATTGCATCAGCTATTCAAGATGAAACACTAGAAGAGGTCGTGGCTTTACTGTGCATTGGGGTGGTGAAAAATGATCTAGGGTTGTTCGTATAGTTTCTCTAGTCACATGAGAACCTACTTTCACCCACTCAAATTAAATGACTGTGGATTGTTACCGAGGGAATCTTTGTCCTGATGTTCACTCTGTGCACTTGAAACATTTTTTATCTGCCTCTTTTGTATCTACCAATCTAAGTTTTCTTTTTTGCACTTGAAACAAGTGATCATAGCTTTTCCAACATAATGTAAAAATGGTTTTTTTATATAAATAAAATATATCTTTTTGGTAATATCTATTTTTTCACATTGCTAGTTTTATGTTCATGTTGTGCTTGGAAAATAATTGATTTCTTTAATATAACATCATAATTAGGTAACTAGACTAGAAATAATTCAGTTTAGTTGACATAAATCTTCATAGGAAACCAAACGGAGGGTTCATAGAACTTAGGAAAACACCATCTGAGTTTGAAATGAGTAACAAAAGGCTATTGAAGGCTAAGTTTAGCTTATGACTTAGGAAAAACATGAAGATAACATCCCAAATAGAGATTTAAGGAAAATTTATGGGTAACAATGGCTCTAGTTGGGGACAAGGATTGCAAGGACAAAGAAATGAACCGAAAATCATAAATATAGACTAGTCCTAATTCATTGGGAATGGAGTTGAGGAGGAGGACCACAAAACAAACCAAAAGTAGGAAAAAACACAAAAAGCAACATCTAGACTATCAACACACCAAAATTTCAACTATGTACATGGTAGGACAACCCCACCTCATAGGATTTATGAGATAATCATGTCAATCCATTAACAGGTTGGGAGAAATAGCTACTTGTACGGATCAATGCTAAATGATTGAAAATTGCATGCACAGCCAGTTGCCAAACTACAACTATCGTTGTTAAATAAATGAAGTTGGCATCCTATAAATACTTAATTAGCAATGCCTTCTATTCAAAAGGCCATTCTCGATTATATTCCTTAGTACTATTAGGCTCACTTAAATTTTCTCATACAACATTCAACCCAAGATTTTTCTACACACCTTGTATCTAAACCTATGAGCAAGAAGAAATGAGCCCTTAAATTTGACACCCCACATTCAGGTTACAAGAAAGGTGAATTTCATGATTACCATGTTCTAAAGCAATCATACTTTCTATAGGCTTAAGATTCCCATTTGTAGTTTGTACACCATTAGACTCATTAGATTCCACTATTGGTTCCCCAATCACAATTCCTCCATCAATTTTATCTATTCTACAAGTTAATTCTAATAAAGCTTCTCGATCTTCAATAATTTCACTAGCACACTTGAACCCTTCATAAACAACTTGTGAGCTAGGAAAGATGGTATCTAAGGATTAAATTACCTTTGGGAGTTGACCTTTACTTGTAGCTAAGAGATTAGAATTTTCCTCTTTTAGTTTTTGATCCCGATCAACTACGGTTCTAAGCAAACAATCTTCCTCTTCTACTATTAATTGATTTTCTAAATTTACAAAACAAGGATTATCATATACTCTGAATTCATCACAATCAAAGAGAGGATTAAAATGAATTGATTGTCATTCTTTCTTTTGAAAACTATCCTTCCCAGGATCATCTTCCTCTGAACTTAAGCATAAATATTGATTCTCTACTTCTTTGAGAAGGAAAGATTCATACTCGGCAGAAAGGAGGGAATATGATACCAAACCTTTTGAGCTAACATCTAAAGGAGGTAGTTTTTCAGGAAGGCAAGTCCAAGTTAATGGTGACTTTATTGGCAGGTCTTCATTTTCATCATCACTAGATGAGCTGTAATCACTTTCAGCTTTAGCATAGGTGCATAAGTTCAAAGAAAAATTAGCACAAGGGTGATTATGATTTTTCTTAGGATGATGTAGATTATCAAGGATCATTAGATTCATATTCTCCACAATAGGGTTGCATTTAACTGAAATCCTAGGAAATGTTTTACAATTATTCCTAAACTTCATGCCTAAATTTATTTTCCATTTTCCTACTACAATGAAATCATCTTCAGCCTTCACTACCTCTTGTTGGGCTTGCTCAATTCCTTGAATTTTCTCTTTTCTCAAAAGCGATTGCATATCAGGTTCAAGGGTGGAAATGAATATGTGGTATTGAATCTCTACACTAGGATTTTTTAGGGTAGGAATTTTTTGGAGACCGGTTGAAATGGTACACGAAATCCCTCATTATCTCAGCTTTGTTCTTCATAATCTAGAAAAAGTGACACAAGGTAGCTACAACATCAGTTAGAATTCCATATTACTAGAGGAACTTTGTCTTAAGGACATGCCAACCAATGACGCTTCCCTTTTTTAATCCTCTAAACCATATAGCAGCTTTCTCAATCAAACTCTCAATAAAAATTCTTACAAACACATCCTCACCCTGAATCCCTAAAACTACACTCATAGCCATCATAGCTAGAATATGTTCTTCAAGATCTTGATCATTCTGATGTGAGAATTTGGGAAATCCTCTACATGACCCTTTAGGTAAATCATCATATTGGGGTAAAGCAAGGGACCAACTTGGTTGCACCAGAGATTTGATGCCATAAACAACAAACAAAGTCACCAACTCACTAGGAGTACGGTTAGGAAAATTAATTTACTATTGAGGATGAGCCATAGGTGGATTCTGAGGCCGATTAGTAAGTGGGTTCCTTGGTTGACATGGAGGTGGATCAGGCTAATGATTACAATGATGAGGTGGGTCATCATAATACTCGAATATTAGTCTTGGGGGTGATTTAATCACAAGACAAGTGGCCATTGGGCCTATTACTCTTCCTCTTCCAAGACAAAATTCACTCGCATATAATCTACTGCACTTATTTTGTACCTCCACGTGAGTGTATTCAATTGTGATATGATATCCTCTTGTTCAGCTCTAACCCAATAAATTCGGCTACAAAATAGGGAAGACATCATTATGCAGAAGTACCATCTTGCTACATGATGTAAGGATGATTGTCAAACTTCAGACTAATCTTTCCCCAATAGAGTCACCAAAAATCTATTAGTGAATGAGATAGAACTCAATAATTTAATTAAGTAATGACCCTAGACCTGGATTAGCACTGATATAAATCTGCTAATAGCTCTAAAAAGTGCACAATTGCATTTGTGGCTTTTCTCTAAATTTTATCGAGGTGCAGCTCCCTCACAAGATCTTCAAAGAATAATTCTATCCTAATGAATCACATGTGCTTTTAACCAAAAAGTATAAAAGGTAACAAACGCTAAGTCATAAATATGAAATTAGCACAGAGGCAGAAACACAACCAACTATGATCAATTCAAAGATTGAAAATAATGACTATCAAATCAAATTACTATAAAGAGACCAAATTGTAGTAAATGAAAGATAGATAGCCCATTCTTCAAATAAAACATAACTAACTGTACATATAACACACAGGTTGGCATACTTCAAATCTTTCATTTTTTATAACACACAAATTATAAGCTATGTAGCCATACTTAGTAATATCTCTCCTCAAAAAAACCCCCAAATGTATTCAAGAGATTTTCAAAAGTCACCTCATCTATGTTTTTCCTCTAATTTATAATGTGGCTAGAGCCATTTGAACAAACACTAAAGATGTTACTAGATTTAGTGACTTCTTGTATCCCAAATGTTTATTGGGAAAATAATAAGGCAATTGAAAATTTTTCCAAGAATAAATATCGGCAGAGGAAATCGATCATCACTTGAGTAGCAGCCACTAAAGGACCAATCATTTCATCAATGTTTAATGCAACACTTAAGGAAATCAAGCGGTAGCATGTGTGCAATCAGTCTGATGGAGAATTGTAACTTAATCGACACAAGATAATCATAAATGTGAATTACATTCACATCTCATCAATCTTGAATTGAATATGGAAATGTGATATGGAGCTAGGAGGATTCAACAACATATCTCACAAACCTTCAACAATAATTCAAAGCAATCTTTGTATAACACATGCTATTAGGCATTCTATATCACATTGGAAACATAGCCATGGCAACCCACAATTTAATGCAATGAACAGTCATTAATAACTTCCACACAAAAAATAATGAATAAAATCTCTCTAGTGAGATTGAAAAAAACACAGATATAGACTTTTCCTCAAATTTTTATGAAGATCCAACAGTGGAAATGAAAGTTATTGCATTTTTCCCAAAACTACAAACCCTAGGTAGGGTTTAGACTTGCCCTCGTAAAAATGGTCATAACTTATTCAAGTCTTAATAAAATTTTATGATAATTGAAGTAAATGAAATCATATTCACATGGAAACAAAATAAACTTTGTTTTAGATCCAAAATATAGAATTTACAATCCATACCATCACATTTTTCAGACTATAAATTCTGCTCAATATTGTTAGAGTAGGCAGTCTCACCAAAATAGTCATATCTTCCACAAAACTAAATAAAATTAAATGAGATAAAAATAATTGGAAACTAGAAATAGATATCTTTCCATCAATATATGATACTCCATTATTTGAGTCCATACCAGCCGTACAAAACACAAATTCATCCTGGAAACAATGTAAAAATTAGAAAATGTACACAAAATTTGAGGTTGTCATTCATCAAACTTTAAAAAAAATGTCTCCAACCCCCAATTCGAATTTTGGAGGGTGTATTTATACATTTCCAACCAAAACCAACTATTTTCAACTACATTTTGATTAGTTTGTTGAAAAAATACTTTAATGACACTTTTTGACAAGTTGCTTGACAACTTTCTTGAGCAACTTTTACAATTTTTACAATATGGAACAACTTTAAACATTATTTGAAAAATGACTTAAAATATGATTTCCTAGGACTCAAATGACCTCATTCATATAAAAAATGGCTCATTCAACCTTATTACAACATTAAAACACCTAATCTAATGAATTTATACAATATGGCCTCATGGAGGCATGTGATCAAATAGGTGCTCCTGCACCAAAATGTCTAGCCAAAATTTTATAAATTCAAGTAATATCATTTATTTCCCAACATTAATTGCATCCAATATGGTGAGCTACCAAAGTGATGGATGTTCTACAAATTACTATATTGTTCTAGAGGAGATTGAGTGAAATCCTCTATTCAGGCATATTTCTGATCAATTGAAAGATGTGGTCGTGGTGCAGAGTGGCGTGGAAGAAGTGGTGCTCTGAAGCATCCTGGGCAAGGAATTTCTGATCCAAGCACACGTTCATAACACTACCATGCTGGAGTGGTTTATTTATACTATTGTTAGGACTTTTGGGCATCAAGACTGGGGCATGACAGAAATGGAGCATTTGGTGAAGCTTGAATTCCATCATCAAGTTAGAGTGATGATAAATGAACTTAGCTACTATCCACAAACTGTGGCGGTAGCTAATGCCATCTTCATTACATTGACTATCCAAGACGAGACTCTAGAAGAGGTTGTGGCTTTACTTTGCACTGGGGTGGTGAGAAATGATCTGGGGTTGTTCGTACAGTTTCTCCAGTTGCATGAGAACCTAATTTCACCTGCTCAAATTGAACGTCTGCAGATTGTTACCAAGGGCATTTATGTCCTGATGTCCACTCTATGCACTTGAAACATTTTTTTTCTGCCTCTTTTGTATCTGCCAATCTGGGTTTGTTTTTTGCACTTAAAACAAGCAATCTTAGCTTTTCTAGCATAACATAAAAATGATTTTATATATACAAATGAAATATATATTTTTGGTATTGTCTTTGTTTTCAGATTGTTGATTTTCTATTTATCCCGTGCTTGGAAAATAATGATTTTTCTTTAATATAACATCATAATTAGGTAACTATACTGGCATTAATTTAGTTTAATTGACATAACTCTTCATAGGTGACAAAACAAAGGGTTCACAGAACTTAGGAAAACCTTGACCATGTTCAAAATGAGTGGCAAAAGGCTTCCAAAGGCAAAGTTTAGCTTACGACTTAGGAAAAACATGAATATAACATCCCAAATAGAGATTTAAGGAAAATTTATTGGTAACACTACTCAATGCCTTGTCTATTCTATTGCTTACTATTATGCTTTGATAGATTTTTTCCAAGCATCCATATTTTGTTGGAAAGCACCTTTTTTAAGCTTTTAGCTATAGCAATGAGGAAATGAACTATTTGATCAAATGCTTTGGTATACATGTATTGAAAATGTGGTAGCATAGAAAAGGTGGTGAGATTTTTGAAAAAGCATCTCAAAGAAATTGGGTTTGATGGTGATGGACATCACCATGAGACCACATTTCTTTGAGGCATTTTTTCAAACAACGTATTTCCTTGTCTATGCTATTGCTTACTATTATTCTTTTATATTTTTCTTCCAAGCATAGTGCAGGAGCACCTATTTGATCACATGCCTCCATGAGGCCATAGTGTATAAATTCATTAGATTACGTGTTTTAATGTTGTAATAAGGTTGAATGAGCCAGTTTTTATATGCATGAGGTCATTTCAGTCCTAGGAAATCATATTTCAAGTCATTTGTTAAATAATGTGTTATACAATGCCTAATAGCATGTGTTATACAAAGATTGTTTTGGATTATTACTGAAGGTTTTTGAGATTTGTTGTTTAATCCTCCTAGCAATGCCTAATAGCATGTGTTATACAATGATTGCTTTGAATTATTTTTGAAGGTTTGTGAGATATGTTGTTGAATCCTCCTAGCTCTGCATCAAAGCATCCATAGCAATATAAGGCAGTAAATTGTTTGAAAAGATGCCTCAATAAAAACTGGTCTCATGGAATTCCATGACAAGAAAATGCAATTTGAAGCTACTCCTACTTATTAATTATGCTATGTCAATTAATTACATCACTACTTATGTTGGATTTCTAAACTATATTGTAGTTGAAATTTTGTCGTCTATCAACATCTAGTTACTAGTTATGGGATGTGAAGTAATGCTTTGAGTTTAAAAGATGTGCAATGCAACATAATCAACGATATGAATACAAACTACACAAATCTACTAAGTACAATTCATTAGTTGAACTCTTTATTCTATTACCTATGTGTAGGTTTATTTAAATCCATTAGCACTGGGAGTTGTTCCCTCGAAACCTCCAATGTTAGCCTATTCAATGTCCAAAATCATATATTAAAATACCATTCATAAAAAAATGCTATTAACATGTAATAAATTTATAATTCTTTACTAGTTACATACCTCAATAGTAGATGTAGTGGATAAATAAGTGAGTGTAGGGCTGGTGTATCTAGTATCAACACTATGACCCTGAAATTTTATTAAAATCATAAAACTAAATTAGTTAATCTTGTATTTCAAAATTGAAATTTAGTAAATTAAATTCAATGAGCATGCTAACATTTACCTAAGTATCAATGACATAGGCCTCATTCAAAAATTTTGTTGCCCTCACAATCTCCAAAACTATAGATGTATCTTGTGTAGCATTCATAGCAACCTCATGAGTGTCGATGGGGTCATATGAACAAGTCATCCTGCAAGACTGACACAAGTGGGATTGAAGCCCACCACTTGAAGACTCCCCTAGATTGCATTGTATTATAGGGTTGGCATGCTAGATGACACTCTGGGTCAAAGAGTTGATGGCCCGCAGAGTCTCTACCTTAGCATTCTCCTTCGCAATGGAAGGGATAATGATGTGCTCATGAGGCGGCCTAGTGAGAGGTCATCTCCCCTACCATGTAGGATCTTGTTGTGAACTGAGTCTATCTTGAGCAAACCCCTTACCTCTCCCCTAGAAGTCCCTCATATCAAAATAATTTAGGATTTTGTTCAAGATGAACTCACAGTATAGTTTCCTAAGGAAATATTGCAATACTTCATAATTGTTGCATGGCAGGTAATCAAAAACCATGTACCACCTATCCCAAAAAAAAAATCTAATCTATCAGTGGTGGCACCAATGGATAGGAAACCTCTTTGCATTGAGGGTAAGAATTTAATTTGTGTGTGGATCAGTGAATAATGAGCACAAATCAAAATTTGTACTTTTTAGATCTTTTACATCTTTATATGATAATTTATCCCGATAATAAGCCCTAGCCACCTGCCTCCTATCTTGCCAACTAGTTATTTTTTTACGGATTGAATCTACATGTTTTAACATTTCTTTGAGTTAACTTTCCAAGGTCATTCTTTCATTGGTTGAACCATTTGGATCATTCAGGCCCCTGATTAAATCCTCAAATTGTAATTTATTGTTTTTAATTTCACTCATTAAGTTTTGATGAGTTCAAGGAGGATGTTGAGGGATTGGTGGAGGAGATTGTTGTTGTGGTTGTTCAACTTGAGGATTTTGTTGTTGTTGTTCTTGTTGTGCTTGTTGAGGATTTTCTTCCTCCTATTATTTTTTTACTTATTGAGGATTTTGAGGAGGGTTTGTAGGTTGATTAACATCTCCTACAAATTCAAAAAAATATATCAAAAACAACCTAAAACTAACAAATTCACAATAAATAAAAAACAATCCTTACCTCTTAGACCTCCTTGTTGATGTGGTGGAATCCTAGTGATGAAACAACAATTTAATTTGAGGAAAAATCTTGCAAAATGGCTCCTACCAGAATGTGAGCATGGAAATGAGGGGTTTTGGCTGCAGGAACAACAAAAAACATAGTCAAATGAAAATTATTTTGAATTACTTTTTTGTTTTCTTTTAATAGCTCATAATGAGAGCACATTATAATGCACTCATGTTATGAGCTTGTTGTGTTTGATCCTTAGGATTGACTCACCAAGCCATAACATGAGCATGTTATAACATGCTTCCATTATGAGCTTTCAAAACTTTTTTAAAAATTTGGCCACAAATTGGGTACCCATCTTTTTGCACCTATCCATAGGAGTATCACCACTTAGAGACCTAGAAAAAAAAAATCTACTATTAGAATCTCATAATACATAGCCATAACATAAGACCCTCATAAAATATGATTGCCTTCTAGGGAAAGTTAATCCAAAAAAATATTGACCAAATTAGATATGAAACCTAATGACAAACAGTCTAGATTTACAATAATAAAATATACATAAAATTTGGCTTTCAGGAGCACTTCCCTCGAACCCCCACTAGGGTGCACTACCCTCGGACCCCCAACCAAGGGGAATGAGCCCTCCAGACCCCCACAAGGGGTACCCCCCCCCACCAACACTAACGTATCAACAGTACCTTATGTATTTGCAAGGTTGAGACATATTTTCCCAACAAGCATATGTCGAATAGGATATCATCCTTTTTTAGAGTTACCCATACAACCCTATTGCATGGGGAGACCCCATGACCTGAGACATATTGAATCCATTCATTGGAAAGAAGGATGGCTACAACCCCCTTCCCTTATCATGGAGGGTAAAAAGAATGTGTTGCCTCCCTCCAAATGAAGTCCAAATTGGTTTCCAATGCAAACCCTTTTGTCTTGATCTCTTGGAGGAGCACCGCATCATTATACCTAAGTTGACTTAGAAATCTTCTCAAAATCAAAATTTTATATCAGGATTCTAACCCCATTACATTCCAAGATGCACAGTTAAGATTCATTTAAAAAAGGGTTGCAATTGGCCTCTTTTTCAATCCTAAGATTCTCAAAGAATTTAGGAAACCTAGCATCAGGTTCCATTTTTTTGCATTGGGACTTACAATGATGATGCTAGTATTTTTTCTTTTATTTTTGGTTAGGATCTTAAGGTTCCCCCTCCCTACCAAGATAATTGATTCCTTCTTTTCTCCTTATTGAACTCTTATTTCTTTAGCATTGCTCCACACTTACTTCCTCTACCTCAATTCTACTCTCCTTAGAAGTGGAGACTTCATTTCCCCTAAAGACACACTACCCTTCTACAAGCTAGGAATAACCAATTTAGAGTGCATTAATGAAGCACTTTCACAATCTTCATGACTAGGAGTTCATTCTTTAATGCTTGTCATCGTAGGCACAATCTCCAACTCACCAGTATCCATCAAGATATCGTCGGTGCATTGGATGTACATTTCCTCAAAACCACTTGGGGGGATTTTTTCTACACATCCCAATGCCTAGTTTGAGACCAATCCATCAATGGTATCCTATTGGATAATAGTGAGCTACAAATTGTTTTCAATAGCACACACCATCTGTTTGATAGAGGTTGTGTGGGGAAATCCTATACAATCAGCAAGATTTTTATTCACTAGCCCATTGCATGAGCAGCCACTATTCTTATCCTCCACCATTTTGGTGAGTTTAAAATCTTTTAATTTATACAATTTTTCTAAGGGTTCACCTTCCTTTACCATCTCATTATTTTCCATATCCTTTCTTAGCCTTTCCATTACTAACTATTGCACATTCTTCTTTTCCCCTCTTCCATCAGGGCGAGGCGATATTGTGGTTGGCCTCCTTTTGAAGGATAATTTTATTTACATGATTACCACTTACCTCTTCGTCTACATCCCCCATCTTCAAAATCTTTGTTCACCTACACCACAAACTTGTCTCCCTCTAGAAACACCACCTTCTCGTGTGCAACAATATCTTTGAAAGAATTGGGCCATGGGTTTCCCTTCATTTCACTATTTTCATTTTTAACCAACCTGTTTATGGGATCTGTATCCCCCTCCATTATTGCTCAGACCACCTTCTCACAACCTTGCATGAGTGATCACAGTTGAAAAGGGCTACACATTGGTGGATGAAATGCAAGATACAACCCCTGCAAGGCTCATACATCAAGGAGGACACTTGTGTGGAGGAGGGACAAGCCTCCCACACACCCACGAGGGAAACCCTATTATCAAGAGAATTTTTCCTTTCCCCTCTCCCAACCCTAACCCTCTTTGTCCTTTATTCAAGAAAATGTCAATTTGAACAAACAGTGCCAATGTTATTCCTATATATTGCCAAAGAAATTTTGATGTTTTTAGATGATATTCAAAATTATGTCCATCATAGGAATGATATATCCTAGGAAATAAATTGGATGATGATTTTTTAAAGGTTGATTAGGCCATTGATATAAACCTAATTAACATGCTTGAAAATTAACCTTGACTTTACGATTGGTTTTTAATTAAAGTTTTTCCTTTTGAAAATATTACACTTGCTTATGCTTACTTCATCAAAGGGTGAAAGGTGACGATCAAATTATTATGGATGAAGTTTTATTACAGGTGAAAATGATATGAGATGTTTTGATCTTTTTGGAATATTTGAATGTTTTTGGAGATTTTGAGATGTTTTGAGGCTTTTTTGGGCATATTTTGACATTTTACAAGTGTTTTGAGTTTATGGAAATTTTTTGAGAATTTTTTTAGGTTTTTTGAAGATTTTTGAATGTTTTTGGTATTTTGGGGAGATTTTTGAATATTTTTGGTGTTCTTGATAGGATACCTGATCAAGAGAACATGACCTAGGGGACTGACCTATACCTCATGGGCTCATTGATGATGGCTTTTCCTATGTATGTGCAAAGACAATGTAGTTCGATTTATTGAACTTGGATAAATAGGCTTTGATGTTTTAAACCTATTTAGGAGTTTTTGAAGATAATTTGGATGTTTTTGAGTTTTTGAAAGCTTTATAGATAGTTGGATGTTTTTTGGATTATGAAAATATTTGGGATGTTTAGGGATTTTTGCAGAATTTAAAAATATTTGGATTTGTTTGGATTTTGAAAATGTTTTGGATGTTTAGATATTTTGATGATTTTATAACTATTTTTAGGATTTTGATGGTTTTGCGACTATTTTTGGGATTTTTGATGATTTTGCAACTTTTTTTGGATTTTTTGTGAATGATATTTACAAAAGTCTCTAGAATAACCTTAAGAGAATATAGAAGAACACAATTTACTACCACAAGTATAAGAATATGCCCTCAGTATGATGTGATAGACTACCTCGATATAGGAAAGAAAAATTGACCTTGGGAGAATGTCAAGTTGTACTAATGAGGGATAGATACCTGTTGAATGGCAAACTATGATACAGATGTAGATGGGTGAAGGAGATAAATAGATGGAAGATGGATGTGGAAGATGGAAAGGATGGATGAATGATGGATGATACCTAGATCACAATTTCAAGGTCAAGATTATGAAATAATGGACATGGATCAAGATTTATTTAGAAGCAAGGTGCAAGTACCTACATCTAATGTCTCAAAATGTTTGGAACTCCATGAATGGTTCATAGATCAAGATGATGGATGGATGGGTATGGGCTATGGGATAGAATAGAATCAATGGTAATGACCATGTCAAGGTTTTTTCCACAAGAAAGGTTGAATTGTACGTCGAACCTTTGTTAGGATCAAGATAATTTTGGATATACATGAAGATGGATTAGAAGGATGAAAAATGGAGATGTTGAGTTCATTATGGAGGGAATGAGATGCTTCCACCTAAAATGACATACTTAGATGCTCAATTCTTCACGTGACACCTATTTTCCAAGTTTTCATCATTGTACTTGCCCAAAGAACCACTATAGTGGTTTCCACTAGAGGATGATTTTTTATCTTTATTGTTTTCTTTATTTTTTGATTTTTTGTAGGTTTTTAGATTTTAGATCATGTCAAACCACCTAGTGGTGCTAATGTAGATGTTACTATCAAGATGTGCCAATGGTACCCTACTTGAAGGAGTTGCTTTTCCAAGATATGGGCACTTGTATGTAACCCTCAAATATTTTTTTATTGATTGATACTTGAGTTAACCTTATCCAAATGTGCACATTGTAATTATAGAGCTCCCTTAGATTCCTTATGATAAAGAGTAGCTACCAACACAGTAAATGTGAGATTTGGATATCATTGATTTCAAAGTGGGTGGAAAAATACAATGAGAACTCTAGGAATATAAATGAATTGGTCAAAGGTTTTTTAATATTTGATTCTTCAAACTCAGGAAGATGAGCAATGATGGGTGAATATGGAACTCCAATTGGAATGAGGACCAACTTCTTCATAAATATTGTATGTAGATTTGGAAGCTTTCTTTTGCATTGATGGACATTTTTTATCAATGGACATTCCTTTTTGAATTTTCCCCATAGTTTCATTGACTAATGGAGTTTGATAGGTATATTTTTCTTTTCTTTTCTTTGGCATCTATTTTGATTATGCTTTTCCATTTTGATTCCTTGATTCTTTAGCTTTGACGATTGCCTTTCTTCCTTTGTAAATATTTTTCTCTTCTTGTTGGTCCCATTTGGAGGATGGAAATGTGTGAGAATTTTGAGTTATGATATAGATGTTTGTAGCAATACTATTGATTTTATCACAAGGACCCTTCATTCTCCCCATGTTGATGTTTGTACATTAGATAAATTTTCCTTCGATATTGCAGAGGTATTTCTGATATGCTTAGAATTTATGATTGTTGAATGATTAATACCTTACTGCTCAATATTAGTAATCCTCTACTCTAGTCCTAATCCTTTTCTTTGATACTACATCCTTTGCCAAACTGCCACTAAAAAACATGATGCTTCTTCTTCAAATGATGTTTTGTTTGGTATCTTCAATAGGAAAAACATTGAATTCAAATGCTTCTTCAAAAGATGTTTTTGATTTACAATTTGTATAGGAATGATATGTTTTTAAAATGTCATCATGAAACTCTGTGGACTTTGTAACTTGATTATTTGTAAGGTTGTTAAGAGTAGGACACTCTTGTTTTGTTGGAAGATCATCTACATGTTCATTAGGAGTAAGCATCCCATGGGTAGATGGAATGATAGGATCCTTGTTATTGTTTGTGAAATCCTGAGCAAATTGGAATACACTCATTAGGTCATGATAGTATTTTGGAGAAGTGAGCTCTTGGTCTTGATTGATTTCAAAGAAATTGTCATTGATGGATTGAAAAATACTATGTAAATCATGATAGTACTTTGGGGATATGGGATCTCAATATTGAATTGATTTGGAACACCTTTTGTTATGCTCAGGATTATATTCCTGACATGAATCATCAGTTGATGGTGGGGGGTGATCCCACAATAGTGGTTTACAATTTTTGGCCAAACTAGACACTAAAATATTTTTTTTAAACTAAATCTTCACTTTCGTTCACCTATATTGGCTAAACCATGAGGAATTTGAAGATGATGCAAACTAGAGTTTAGTGAAATTTTTTCTATAGATTCTAAATATATTTTTTTCAAAATTTTTGGAATAAAATTGCAATTCTTTTTCCATCTCGCTTGAAAATTGGTTGTTTTTAAAAACAACATTTTAAAAAAGTGACACTCACCGTATAACGTATAACTTATTTTCCATGAAGGATAAAATTCTAATTCTTTAGAATTTAAATTTTTAACTCCAATATCTAGTGCTTCCACTTGGTTAGATAGCTTTTTTATTGAATATTTTATTTTTAATCAAGTTTCAAAGTCAAACCAATTGCAATTCAGAAATAGCACAATCGTATAACGTGTAACTTTTTTTGTATGTATCGAAATTCAAAAAAAAATTGTTGGATAAAGGAATTCAATATCTAGTGCACCCATATTTTTCAAAAAAAAAATTGATCATCTACTATTTTTCCACATGCCCAGAACATAGAGCTTGATTTTCAGTGAAAAACCTACATTCACAAGAAATAAAAAATAAATATAACAATAAAATTATATTTATTTAAAATTATATTTTTGGGAAGATTATAATAACGAATACATACTTACAAAAAGTAAACTTTAAATGAATTCATTTGATCCCCCAAAAGGTAAATCAAAAGTGATTTTTTATCAGCATTTTGATAGGTGTAAAGGAGACTCTATTGTAGGTATGGTTTAAAACTAGCAAGGTTCTATCCAAGGGGATTTGATCTAAGGTAGTTTGATCAAACCCTCTTCAATTGTAATTCTTTAAATGGAACTTTTTAAGGCTTAAATCATTATATTTTCTAAAATATGTGATTTTAGCAAAAATTAGAATCTCCCAGAAATTGTAAACCAGCTTTGTGGGATCACTTCGGGTTAGGGATTGAAGACTCTTGAATAGTCTTAATGGGTTCACTTGAGCTGATAGAGGCTTCTCCTCGGCATGGAGTCTCTTCAATATGTCCAATAAAGGTATCATATGAGTGAGTTATATTGCAGTCAAAGACATATTTAATTCCATCACGATAGATGGCATTGCTATACATTACTAACTGATCATGATTATGCTTTAGAAGAGTATATTGTTACATGTCCTATTTTTCATGTTTTAATGCATGAGTAGTAGTGTTGTGTCCTACTATGTTGTCATAGTCTATGTGATTGAATTGGTTATATACCTTTTCCTTCCAACATCGTTGCCTTTTGTAGTGTCAAAAAAAGGTTCATTTGACATTTTTTGCACTCGTTTGGGTCCTTCTTATGGATTTTGGCTTAATGTTACCTTGATTTAGTGTTGTAATTTGGATAACACATTCACATTAGGTCTTGGGCCCTTGTGAAATAAAGGATTCAAATGGTACCTTACCTAAGTGTTGTAACCTAATTTCACACTTTTCTAAGGTCTTGTTAATAAAACAACCTCTTTTCATCATTTACCAATCCTTATTTCAAAGTGTTGTAGAACACTTTCATACTTTCCTAGGTTTTTCACTAATAATTAGGCTTTCTTATGCTTTAATTGGCCCCATTTTGCATCCACAAGCCTTATTTATGTGTGTTTTTTAGAATAATCCTAACAAATATCATTTAAAATATCAAAATCTTGAAACGCACCTTAAATTACTAAGGTGGGACTCATTCAAAATTATGGGTGAATGAGTCCCCTTAGGTGGGACCCATTCACCACCCTGGCAAATGAGTCCCCTTTAACTCAAAATTCAAATCTAATTCAAAATTATGGCGGGTTTTTATTCTCCAACATCTAAGGTCGGCTTGTAGTGTTGTAATTTTGGGAATTATTGCATAATTGAGTATAAACGCAAGGTTATTTCTCTCATTTCATCCTAAATAGCTACTTAATCAAGAAATCAAGCATTCATGCATATAGTTCACAAGAGCATTTGAGCATTCATAAGAACATTCGAGGCATTTCAAGGGAATATTATCAAGCATTCAAGAGCTTCTTCAAGTGTATTTCATGATGTCAAAGATTGTTTGCATCATGTTATTTTAGAGCTAATAATTGTGATGTAGGATTTGTGTTTCAAGCAAGCATTGCATCAAAATCAAGCAAGATTTCAAGTCTACATCCATTAGATCCATCACTTGCATGTTTGTAGCATTCTTTTACAAGGGCTTGGTGAGTTGCAGCATCATTATTTTTTCATTCATTATTCTCTATTCTATTTCATTTCATTTCAAGGGTTTAATTACCTACAAGGGGTTTGACCAAGGAAAACCCTTATTCACTAATCCCCATAACATATATCTCGTTATTTGCATGTGATTTGTAGGTCTAGGTTGTAGATTTATCAAGGAGAAAGATTGGAAAAGTTTTCATCAAGTTTTCAATGCAATTCAAAGTTGTCAAAGTTGCAAACAAGCCTTGTAGAAGGTCTACTGCCCGAATTTTACAATTTCAGATCCAGAAACTAGTCGGGAAGAATAGAGCAGAGTGAGAGCCACAAAATCTTGTTTTGAATTTCTAGAAATCTAGAAGTGGACTGATTCACCAATATTGGAGAATGCGTCCTACTATACAACCCTAAATAATATTTTTGTGGATCTGAGTACCCTTTTGGATGAAACCTACTCCTACACATTTTTCAAAAATTGGACTAATTCGCCTAGCTTGGCATATGAGTCCTAGTTAGCTTCGACATCAAAAATTTTAGCGATCCAAAGCTCCATTATATCTCCAGCAAGTTTCCAGGTGCACACTTCCAGTTTCACATCTTTCTATTACATTTTACTTTACTTCTTAGGTCATTTAGCATTAGTTTTCATATCACATTGTGTTTTCAAACATTTTCCATTTTCCAAGTTTACACTTGGTGGTGAACCCTCACTTGTTGTTACCTTTTCCCTAGAACTCTCCCTTTGTCAAATTTTAAAGTCCTTTGCATTGAAATCTCAAGGGATTGTTCTTGAGTGAATAGTGGAGTTTTTTTCCTTTTCCTTTTAGGCTGCAAAACCCTAAAAGTGAAAATGAGAGACAAAATTCTTTTATTCATTTTAGTGAACCTACATATAGAGCATTATATTTCTAATTTGGAGTGCATTAACATTGCATTAGGTTTTGCATTATTTAATTTGCATTCTAGGGTTTCAAACTTTGCACTAGTGAAAATTTCATTTAGCTTGCATTATTGCGCTTAATTTTATTGAAAAATAGTGAAATTTTGCATTTACATTCTGACTTGCATTAGAAAACTTAAAAAGTATAAAAATCAATTTAAAAATTTTGAAAATTTTCAAAAAAAATACTACGTGGACTCATTCGCCACCTTGGGAAAATCAGTCCCTTTGCATATTTTTGACTAAATTTTTAGTCATTTATAGTTCATTTTCTGAGTTTTTACTTGTTTTTGCATTTGAATTTTACTTTCCAAAATTTAGTCTTAAGCAATTCATTCTTGTTAGCTTACATTGCATTTTCATTCACCCTGCATTTAGTAGCATTTGCATGAGTTTTTGATGTCCTATTGCTAATACCTTAGTGAGAAGAAGTTTGGGACTCATGTCACCTGGTGATAGCACAATCATTGTGGAACTTGGGTTATCTAGAGCTTCCACTCCTAGTATTGACACTAGTATACTAAGCATGGATAACACCCTTAGCAACTCTTTTCCTTCAGGTAGCATGCATGTTGAACCAAGGAATGATGATATGCCATAAGAGAAACTAACTCAAATTCATGATGACTTAGTAAACCTGTAACATCAAATAAGCCTTGAAAAAATTTCAACTATCATAATTCCTACCATAGAAAACATTCACTACATGCTTGAAAGTGAATATGGCCTTGACCTTATGAAATCATAGTTCATATCTTTGAGAAACATCTTCCTTCAACATCTAGTGCTCCTATAGCAAAAAACATTGTCACAAGCCAAGGAGGAACTCAAATTCCTCCCCCCTCAACCATAGCCTCAATACCTACTTATACCACTCCCCAAGTCACAACAACAATGCAACCAGTTAGTCATGTGATTCCTTCCTTGGGTATTCCTACTAGCATCCCTCATTCCTATGAGGCATCGCATGTTCTATCTTCTACCACATTACCACCTATAAGTATTCCATTCACTTGTCCTACCAATACATACACTCCATCACCACTTTCACTTCCATCTATACCACTTGTAATGATCCGCTCATAACAGAACTTTTCCAAACTACTTCATCCATGCAAAAACAAATTTCCATTATAAACCAAAATCAAAATGGCCCACCCACATACTATGTCAAAATTAGTCCATTATCCTTGGAAATATTGTGAACAACGATGCCACAAAGAATAGAGGTGCCTAGATTTGAGAAATATGGAGGGAAGGGAGATCCTTCTAACCATACATTAATTCCTAAACTGCCCTAAGTAGTGACTTTGTCCTTGATGATAAATTCTTGGAAAAACTCTTTCCTAAGTCCCTAAAAGATACTGCCTTGGAATGGTTTTCTTCTTTACCAAAAAATTCAATTTGTTGATTCAATGAAATTTTTGATGCATTTATAAACCATTTCCAAGTGCATATGACTCCCAATATGACCTTTTCCAATTTGATGAGATGCAAGCTTGAAATGAGGGTGAAAAATTCATTGACTTTATCTCACGCTATCAATCACCTTATTCCCAAATCGAAGTCCAGGTTCTTGATCCACACCTTCAAAATATGTTCATAGAAAAATTACAGAGAAAATTTCAAGACAAGTTGACCATGATGAAATTCCCATCCTTCATGCATTTATGCATAGCCCTCCATGATTATCAAAATTTGTTTAGCAGTCGAGATACAAGGTCTGCTTAATCCCGAATTGAGAAATTTGAACCCATAAACCAAAACAATGCCCAACCTTTTAGAAAGAAAAGAAAAGGGTTCATTCAATTTAACCCTCCTCAACAAACAACTCAAAATTTCAACACCCAAGTGGATGTTGTCAAAACCTTAGTACCCTCTACTTATGGTGATCCAAAATTTGATAATTCACTCCCTTACCCGATTCCCTTCATGACAAAATGTCCCAACTGCTAGAACAACAAATGATTACCTTACCACCCATTAAAACGCTTGACCCTAATAATCCTTTACCCCTGAGCTTTAAAACCAATGCTTATTTCCACTATCATTGACAAAATGGACATGAAATGGAACATTGCAAGCATCTTAAACATCTTGTGCAAGACCTCATTGATTATGGTCATTTATCCATTGGAGGTTTTAGCAACCAAGGCAATAAGTCTATAACTCCAAACCAAAACTTTCAAATTTTTACCAAGCCAATGCTCAAACACAATTTTTCACTTGTCAAAGCCAATGAAACTACAAAGAATGATGTGATGAATGTTGATACAGATGATGAAAAAAATATCAATCTTATGGATAAAATGATAGGGGATATAGATTTCATCCCTCATAAGGGCCGACCTAAGAATCCTCTTGAAATTGCTTTCTCCTCTAAGGATATACTTAAACATTTTCTTGATGGTCCTCTCTACATAGCTGGTCAAATCTATGACAAGCCCACTAATGGGATAGTAATATATCCCACCTATGGAGAGAATGTGATCACCAAGGAATTCCTACTTTTGCATGAAATCTATCAAGATGAATATGATAGATTGAAAGCATGGATCAAGACACACAATGGCTTTGTGTTCCCTATGATAGGATCGATCACCCTACCATTACAAATAGGACCAAAAACATTAGATGTCACATTCTCCAACATCCCACAGTAGGACCAATTTTATATGAAGCTATGCCATCCATGGCTTCACTCCATGAAATTCGTCCCTTTAGTTGTGCATAAATGCTTAAAGTTTCCCTTTGAAAATGAAATATTTATTGTCCACCATAGTAGATTTAACCGCTATCTTCCAAAGGAAACTTTTCCCTATATTCCTTTTGGCCCAAACCCATGGAACCTATAAAACCTTGAGAAGACTTTGTTAGCTCTCAAAAATGCAGGCGGAATTCCTCAAGAGGCTGCCAATCTCTTGATACACTTTAGGGTAACAGAAAAGGTTAAAAGCTTTCAACCTTCTACTCTTCAAGTGCTGCTAGACCTAGGCGGGTATACCTTTCTGAATGAAGCAGACTTGACTTATGATTATCTTTCTTGCACAATGATTTTTCCACAATGGCAGATGGAAGTGAAAAAATGAAACCAAACTTGATAGCAATAGCCAAAGCAATCTTCTGATCTAAATCCTAAAATTCTCAATTAACAGATATAAAGAAACTAAATGAATTCAAAATGATGAAGTGCAGAGACCAATGCCTTATTGGGTATGCAAAGTCCAATGAAACAAAAATGGGCAACTTATTCTGGTAGAAACTCAAATTACTGGCATATTTTTTGTTTATACTTGTATAAACATGCAAGATTGTGACTACTAAGCTCTACTTTAATAATCCAAATGAATCTCCCTAATTACTGTGATCAACCAAAAAGATTTAATCTCTTCTTGAGAGAACCAGTTAATTAACCACATAGATACAACAAATGTGCACCAATAAACTGAAAGTAAACTTGTTACATCAATTTAAACAACCAAAAAGAATCAATCACTGAGATAGCTTAGCAATACTTTTCAATAAACTCAACAAACAATTGACGGTAGAAATAACCTGCCACATTAACTGACTTTCATTGAAATTGCCATTTGAAAACATGCAACATAGCCTCTGATCTGAGAAATTTATTCTATTGTATCCATCTCTACCTATTGTATCTAATCTAAAATCTAATGTCCCTTTTACAATCAAGAATGCATATTTATACACTAGCATTAGGAATCACATCACTTTGAGCTCACATGTCGACCAAAACCCACGTTGGTCAACCGTTACAATCAGGCATTTTCATGTCGGCCTGCAACAGTATATGAGTTTTAATTAATCATTCACCGAGACAAGTCATCAAGTATGCCAAAATTAATTATATCGTCAGTCACTCCTTTTGTCTTATTCACTTTCGTCGAGAGCCACTAGAGTCGGGGAAACATCATATAGATTTCATTATGTTTCATCGAGAGCCCCCTTTCTGTCATATTTGTTCCAATCACTAAGACACAAGAAAGTTTCTTACCGAGACATCCCCCAAATCCCATTTTCTTCACTGTAGCTCTGTAATGTTGAGAAGACCTTATATAGAATACCTTTTTTTTTACCAAAAGCCCACTTGATACATATTGGTCATTGTGACTTACTATTATCAAGGAGACCCTATATAGATTGCTTTATGTTTCCCCGAGATGTTCCTTCATACATCCTGAGTCGCTGAGACAAGAGAAAACTCTCTCCAAGAAGCAACTCCCATTCGCATTGGCCAAGACAATTCAAAATCAGCGAGATGCCCCAAAGAGATCATTGAGTCACACTGAAAGCCCTTTATTCATCTTGTGTGTCACTACAACTTTTCACCAACGAGCCATTTGATAAAAAATTTATGTGTAATATTAGTGAGACCGAAGGTCACTCACCAAGACCTTACATTGATAACCTTTACTCTTACCAATATGAATCCTCCCGCCACCAGTCGATGTGACAATGTACATTCACTACGACAATACAACGAAAGCAACATGTCTGGCCGAAGTGAATCTTTAATGTGTTTGTCAATGAGACTCCTCATTGTGATGTTATGCTGATGGGAAATATCTTTTGCCAAGATATATCCAAGTGCACATGGTCGAAAAGATATATACCCCATTGCTATGACCTCTCTTCGGAGACAAAGCTTCTCACCAAAAATTTCTTTCTTGCACTGGTCAACGAGACATAATGAGTTTGGTAAGAGCTCACATCGAGGACCAATCTCATGCCGATATGTTCCTCCAAATGTGGGTCGGGAAGACAAATTGAATTCAAACATTACTCTGAAGGCCATTGGAACCTATCGATATCTTCTATCACTGAGACAAAGAAAAATTCTTGCTAATATGCCTGTAGGTGAAATCCAGTCATTGTGACAATACAAAGGTCTTGCTGACAGCCCTGCAATAGATATACATTAGTAGAAATACACAATGGGTCGGGGAGACCTAGATAGACTTACGCCGATATGGACCACAACATGAAAAATGCATGACTTGATGGATGCTATGGGGTTACACGGCCAAAATGTGAGCAAGAAGTGTTCGAGGAAGGACATATTTGGAAAATGCAAGGGTATGAACCACATGAAAAATTATCAGAAATTTACAGTTCCAACAGACTTCTTTTTCTTGTCCTATGATAAGTTCAAGGAAAAGAAGATAACAAAACTATCTCTCAAAAACATGTCCCCATGTCCACCTCTGAACCTCCCATCCTAGACAAAACTATGCTTCAACCTAAATAAGAACCAAACAACCAAGACCAACCAAAAATAGAAACTTCACCTACATCATCCAAAGACCAAGAGACAATGAAAACAACACCGTCACACCTCCTAGAATAAAACAAGTTTACAAATAAAAAGATAAATTGGATGAACAACCTCCTATGGCTCCTTTTGTTCATCCCCTTAGGGAAGAAAAGCAACCTATGGTTGACCAACCCACTCCTACACAAATGCAACTTGAAAATGAAACCAAAAGAAACTGAGGTGCTAGTGAGTGTAGGCATAGACATGTTGCCCTTGCTTGCAAGTTACATGAAGAGTTAAATAAATAAAATAAAAATCCAGACTTGACTAAAGCAATGCATGGTGACGCTCCTCCCCAACCAAAAAAAATGACCCAATACAACAATCACAACAAGAGATGAACTCTTCAATGGACATTATCATTAATCCTCATGTTGTGATTAACTTGGATGATAATGAGGAAATAGATATAATTGATGAAGAGGTTCATAATGAACTGAACACATGATTTTCCTCTTCCATGAGCTTAAATGATAAATCTCCTATACATAGTGATGAACCTAGTACTTCTCCTAGTTCAGTACTTTCCCTTGTCCCTTTGGCTAGTTGTCTTCCTTCAGTATACAATGAACATGATTGGGAGACAGATGACTTGCTGTAGGTTGAATCACATTTTCCTTACTATTCTTTTGCATTTTCTCTTTCTTTTAACTTTTATTTCGTGTGATTACATGTGTGTAATGTGATCCCCCGTAATGTTTTGTTTGATGTTCTCTCTCTTGTGGAATTCCTCTATTTGTACCTTCATTCTTTTCTATGTCGTGCATCGCTTTCACCTTTTTATCTTTATCTTTTTCTTGTGTTTCCTTTTGGAGATGACACAAGGAATTGAGACATTCATGTCTCTTTCATTTTGACCCAAAAGGCTTTCTTTTTCTTTTCCTTTTCATTTTATCTTTATCTTTTTCTTCTATTTTCCTTTTGGTATGATGGAAGGCATCGATACATTCATATCTCCTTCATGTTGACCCAAAATAATTTCCTTTTCTTTTCACCTTTTCTTTTTCATTTTTCTTGTTTTTTACTTTTGGGGATGACACAAGGCGTTGAGACACCCCATGTCTCTTCCATGTTGACCCAAAAAAAAAATTCCTTTTTTTTCGCTCTCTTTGTGTCATTCTTCCAGTTCTATATGTATTTGGGGAATGATGACAGTTCCACGCTCTCCAAAAAATCATTGTAGCAAAGAACATACTGACCCCAAATCCATAGATCCCTTATGTGTTTGGTTTTTTGCATTTTGGGGCAAACCTCTCTCTTTTTTTCCCTCGCATGATGCAGCTCTACTTGGAAACATATGACTTGGCATAGGGCTTTCCTAGTTATCTCTCATGTCTTATTTCTTATTTTCAAATTCCATTTGCTATTTTAAAGTAATTTCTCATTGCATGGTGTTTAGCAATTCCTTTAAAGTGGGAGCATACATTTGCATTACTCTTTTGCATTTTTCCTTTTCTTGGTTCTGAGTGCTACCTTCTTACTTCATATGATGCATTTTGTCACTTTGTGGAACTTCTAGTTTTCTACTAGGTGAGAAGTCGTAAAAGGGTGAGAAACATGCACTCATGGCTAGTATGCGCTCACACACACACAAGTGGCTATGGGGAAAGTCATCTCTCAAAATGGGCTTCCTGCACAACCATACCAAATTTATACCTCCTGATAACTTTAATAAGGTGCCACACAAAGAGAATTGGCCTTTCAAGCTTCACGAAACAAGAAAAACTTCATATTCTTGGAGCTTATGAACAAACGTGATGGCTCCACAAGCATGAAAGTTGTGTTATACAAGGTGGCCATATAAAAAATGCAAAGAATGTTCAAAGGAGTCTTGCTTAGTTCATGTGAGGTCTTTAACTTAGGGAACATTGTGCCTAATGTCTCCAAGAGAGGACCAATCAAAGAATAGAAAATTTGCAACTTAGGGGATGTAGTGCATTGCATCAAGCCACTAAGAGGAATGTAATATGCTAAGAGAGATCACACTCCTAAAATACATTACACCCAGTTTCATCCACAAAGTGACAAACGCATTGTATGAAGTAAGAAAAATTCCACTAAGAACCAAGAAAAGGAAAATGAAAAAGAATAATGTCAATGTATTCCCCCACTTTAAAGGAATTGCTAAACACCATGTTGTAAGCAATTAATTTAAAGTAGAAAATGAAAACTGCAAACAAGAAAGAAGACATGAAAGCTAACTAGGAAAGCCCTATGCCAAGTCATATGCTTCTGAGTATAGTTGTGTCATGCAAGAGAAAAAGAAAAGAGAGGGGTTTCCCCCAAAATGAGAAAACCAAACACATAAGGGATCTATGGATTTGAAGTTAGTATGTTCTTTGTTGCAATGATTTTTTTAGAGAGCTTGGAAATGTCATCATTTCCCAAATACACATAGAACTAGAAAAATGACACGAAGAGAGAAAAAAAAACTTGGAAAAACATTTTGGGTCAATATGGAAGAGACATAGGGTGTTTCGACACCTTATGCCATCCCCAAAAGGAAAACACAAGACAAATGAAAAAGAAAAGGTGAAAGAAAAAGGAAAAAAATTTGTGTCAACATGAAGGAGATATGAATGTATCAATGTTTTGCATCATCCCCAAAAGGAAAACAAAAGATAAAGATAAAGATAAAATGAAAATGAAAAGAAAAAGAAAGCCTTTTGGGTCAACATGAAAGAGACATGAATGTCTCAATGCCTTTTGTCATCCCCAAAATGAAAAAACAAGATAAAGACAAAGATAAAAAAGTGAAAGTGATGCATGACATAGAGAATAATGAAGGTACAAATAGAGGAATGTTAGAAAGAGAGAACATAAAACAAAACATCATGGGGGATCACATTACACACATGAAATCACACAAAAAAAGGAAAAAGAAAGAGAAAATGAAAAATACTAGTAAGGAAAATGTGAGTCAACCTATGAGCAAGTCATCCACCTCCCAATCATTTCCATTGTATACTAAAGGCGGACAGCTAGCCAAAGGGACAAGGACACATACCAAACTAGGAGAAGTAACAAGTTTATAACTCTATATAGGAGATTTATCATTTAAGCTCATGGAAGAGGAAAACAATGTGTTCAATTCACGATGCACCTCTTTGTCAATTTTAGTTGTTTCCTCATCGTCATCCAAGTTAATCACAACAAGAGGATGAATGATAATTTCCATTGAAAAGTTCCTCTCTTGTTGTGATTTTTGTATTGGTTCATTTTGTTTTGGTTGGGGAGGAGGGTCATCATGCATTTCTTCAATCAAGTTTGGATTTTGATTTTTTTTATTTAACTCTTAATGTAACTTGCAAGCAAGGGCATGACGTATATGCCTATAATCTCTAGCACCTCATTTTATTTTGGTTTTGTTTTCAAGTTATGTTTGCGTAGGAGCGGGATGATCAACCATAGGTTGTTTTTGTTCCCTAAGGGGAGGAACGAAAGGAACCATAGGATTTTTTTCATCCACTTTCTCTTTTGCTTTGTAAACTTGTTTTATTCTAGGAGGTGTGACGGGGTTGTTTTCATTGTCTCTTGGTCTTTTGGATGATGTAGGTGAAGTTTTTGTTTTTCGTTGGTCTTGGTTGTTTGGTTCTTGTTTAGGTTGAAGCATAGTTTTTTCTAGGATGGGAGGTCCAGAGGTGGGTGGGGACATGTTTAGATGAGAGATAGTTTTGCTATCTTCTTTTCCTTGAACTTCTGATAGGAAAAGAAAAAGAAGTATTCTCGAGGTTTTATAGGTTCCATGGGTTCGGGCCAAAAGGCATCTAGGGAAAAGTTTCCTTTGGAAGACAGGGGGTTAAAGCTACTATGGTGGACAGTAAATATTTCATTTTCAAGGGGAATATTTAATCATTTGTGCACAACTAAAGGGACAACATTCATGGAGCAAAGCCATGGATGGCCTATCTTCACGCAAAATTGGTCTTACTGTAGGATGATGGGTAATGTGACATCTAGTGTTTCTAGTCCTATTTGTAATGGTAGGGTGACTGATCCTATCCTAGGGAACACAAATTCATTGTGTGTATTAATCCATGCTTTTGATCTATCATATTCATCTTGATAGTGTTCATTCAAAAGTAATAATTTCTCAATGATCACATTCTCTCCACAGGAAGGATCTATTATTATCCCATTAGTGGACTTGCCATAGATTTGATGGGCTATGTAGAGAGGACCATCAGGAAAATTTTTAAGTATATCCTTAGATGAGAAAGCAATGTCAAGAGGATTCTTAGGTTGGTCCTTATGAGGGATGACATCTATTGCCCCTATCATTTCATCCATAGGATTTATATTGTTTTCATCATCTGTATCAACATTAATCACATCATTCTTTGTAGTTTCACTGGCTTTGATAAATGAAACATTGTGTTTGGGCATTGGGTTGGTAAAAATTTGCAAGTTTTGGTTTGGAGGAGCTACGAAATTATTGACTTGGTTGCTAACACCTCCAGTGGATAAAGAACTAGAATCAATGAGGTCTGCCACAAGATGTTTAAGATTCTTGCAATGTTTTGTGCCATGTCCATTTTGTTGGTAATAGTGGCAATAAGCATTTGTTTTAATGCTTAGGTGTAAAGGCTTATTGGGGTCAAGTGTTTTAACAAGTGGAAAGGTAATGATGAAAAGAGGTTATTTCATTTACCAAGCCTTATTTCAAAGTGTTGTAAATTGTTGTAACACACTTTCACACTTTCATAGGTTTGTCAGTAAAATTTGGGCTTTCTTATGCTTTAATTGGCCCCATTTTGCATCCACAGGCCTTATTTATGTGTATTTTTTAGAATAATCCCAAAAAATATCATTTAAAATATAAAATTCTTGAAACCCACCTTAAATTCCTAAGGTGGGACTCATTCACCATTATGGTCTAATGAGTCCCCTTAGGTGGGACCCATTCACCCAAGGTGGTGAATGAGTCCCCTTTAACTCAAAATTCAAATCTAATTCAAAATTCTAGTGGGTTTTTATTCTCCAAGATCTAAGGTCATCCTATAGTGTTGTAATTTTGGGAATTATTGCATAATTGAGTATAAATACAAGGTTCTTTCTCTCATTTCATCCTAACTAACTACCTTATCAAGCAATCAAGCATTCACGCATATAGTTCACAAGAGATTTTGAGCATTCATAAGAGAATTCAAGGAATTTCAAGGGAATATTATCAAGCATTCAAGAGCTTCTTCAAGCGTCTTTCATCATGTCAAAGATTGTTTGCATAATGTTGTTTTAGAGCTAACAATTGTGATGTAGGATTTGTGTTTCAAGCAAGCATTGTATCAACATCAAGCAAGATTTCAAGTCTACATTCATTGGAGCCATAACTTACATGTTTGTAGCATTCTATTACAAGGGTTTGGTGAGTTGCAACATCATTATTTGTTCATTCATCATTCTCTTTCTATTTAATTTCATTTCAAGAGTTTAATTACCAACAAGGGATTTTACCAAGGGAAACCCCTATTCATTAACCCCCACAACATTTTTCTCTTTGCATGTGATTTGCAATTTAGGTTGCATATTTGTCAAACTTACCACATCCTTGAATATGCAAATCTGAATTGATGTCAATGGCTTCTCCAAAATGCTTGAAAGTGCTTGAATTGATGATGCAAAATGCTTGAGTGCTTGAAGATTGAATGCATGAATGATAAAATTTCTTGAATGTGTTAGGAGATGTAAAATGAGGTGAAAAATGTCTATTTATACAAATCTTGTACCTTAGTATCCATTCATACCTCATCACATGCCGACATGAAGTGAATTTGAGTAAAATCCTAAAAGAAATTTTGAAATATTTTAAATTTGGGACCAAGGGGTACTCATTCACCACCCTTGGTGAATGAGTCCCACCTGGTACCCAAAACCAAGTATTGGGAATAATGTTATGTTTAATGTTGTTTATCGGGATACAACCCAAAAATACACTTTAAAATAGGACTTGTTGATACTAAAATACCTATGTGACATTCAAATTAGGACATATGTGATGTACTATAATGTAAATGAACTAAAATAAATGCAATTAGCTGATTAAAATTATTTAAAATGAATGCAAAAGTGTAATTTAAGGTATGTTTGAAAACACACTGTGATATGCAAACAACTATGAAAGATGAAGAGATAGAAAGAAATATGCAAAACAAAAGGTATAGGGTCAAATATGAGTGCACCTAGATGTTGAGTGAGCTTTCTCGAATGTCTAGAATGCTGATGAATTTTTTTGATTTTTCATAGTGGGATTCATTTGGAAAGGGTGGTGAATTAGTCCTACTATTCAAAAAAATTAGTCCTACTATTGAAAAAAGTGTTAAGAACTAACTTCTGTTAGCCAAGATTTGACTTTTGACAAAATGAAAATTTTCATATTTCAAGTGGGTTCAAAGATGTCATCGACCATCCATTTGAAATTTATTTTCAAGGTTTCTTCATCCTCATCTTAAATGTTGCCTTCTTTCTTAAGCTACAGGTTGATTCCTAAGAAGTTCTAAATTGCATCCTTGACATTGTTGCATTATGTGTATACTTTACTAAACTCTTGTATACTATGCTTAACAATAAATATTTCCCATTCTACACTCTTCTTCCACATAGTATAGTGATTATCTGTAATGTTTAGGAGAATATTCTCACTAACTAACCTCTCAAGGCCCAATTGCACCATTCCTTTAAGATCATTGAGGGTATTTTTCTGCACTATCTCTTTTAGCATGGTCGAGATGATATCTTTATCTACTTCAATATTTAGGGCATCAATATCTTTACACACTTTATTTATGTCAGAAATGAATTGGTCACCTTCATTTAATATATAATCAATGGCCCACTCTTCCATAGCTTTACCAAAGGCTATATAGCTCTATATTTTACTTACTAGCTCCTTCCCCATTGATGATTCTAGGTCAAAAAAAATATGTTTAGGAAATTGGATGTGGGATAATGTTAAATATAGACTTGAAGCATTTAGTTAGAATATTGACCTAAACCTTTAGCTCATCTTTACTTTTCTTATCCTTACGTATATGTTCCACCAATCTAGTTGTTTTCACTTGAAATTTATGCACATACCCATCCCTTGTGGAAGGCCCCAAGTTCACTCTAGTGATATTGGAATCACTAATAGTGGTTTGTATTGCTTCTTTCTATAAAAAAGAGTGAGCTACCTCTACACACATTCTCATTGTTGTCATCTTCCAATAGCAAAGGTGTAGTTTTCAACTTCTTGGGCTTAGGGGTACTCTGAATTAGATATCCCACAAGGTCTTTCTTTGGGAGGTTTACTTGAAAAAATTTCCTTTTCCTTGATAGAATTTATTCAATCCAAGAAGATGTGGTAGATGCAATTGCACCTTAGAAAAATAGACATTTGTCATTTTCATGGTCTTTTTTAGGCCTATCCTCTTGATGATCAGTCTATTTTGATTTGATTTATTGATGTAATGTGGCTTGAATAGTCACATCAAGTCCTTAAAACAAAAATAATAACATCTTGTGAAGGTTTTGTGAAGTGTTGTAAAACATTTCTACACTCTTCTAGACTCTATTCACCAAAAAATAACTTTTTCATCACTAAGGCAAGTCCTATTTTGAAGTGTTGTAAAGTATTGTAACAAGATTTCACACATTTATAGGAATAATCTCACTATTTACATGTTTATTATACTTTATTTGATCCCTTTATGCACTTATAAGGCTTAATTAAGTGCATTTTTTAATGTAAACCAAACAAACAACATTAAATATAACTTAATTCTCGACACCCACATTTAGGTCCTAGGTGGGACCCATTCACCATGGGTGACGAATGAGTCCCCCTTGGCTCCAAATTCAAAATATTTTAAATTTTCTTTTGGGTTTTTATGCAAAATCACTTGATGTCTGCCTATGATGAGGTATTAACAGGTTACTAAGGCACAAGATTGTATAAATAAGTGATTTTCACCTAATTTTACATCTCCTCATTCATTTAAGAAATCTCATACAATCATACATCACATCCAAGCATTCAAGCACTTTACAAATTCAAATCAAGCATCAATCAGGCATTCAAAGGTAGCCATTGACATATCTTTAGAATTTCATGAACAAGGGTTTGGTAAGGTGATAGCATTTACATGTTATTAGTTTATCTTTCTCATTCATTTAATTGTTTCATTAGGGGTTTGACCAGGGAAAACCCCTATTTTCTAACCTCAACCATTTTTCCCCTTTGTGCATGTGTTTTGTATGAAAATTTATCAAGCATTTAGGTCTTGAAGAGTAGAGAACAAGACAATTAGGTGCTTCAATTCAACTCAACCATATTTCAAGATTGGAGAAGACTTTTTGTTTGCTTCCTGTATAATTAACATCAACAAGCTAGCAAGCAGACATTTCTAGATCTGGTGTTGTAGATTTGTCTCTTGCTTTCTTAGAATTTTGGGAGAGGAGTGATTCACCATCAATGAATGAGTTCCACCTTAAGACTGAAAAATCTAGGTTTTGTCAAATTCTAGATCTTGATAGTGAGAAATTGGTTCACAACAGTTTTCATCAGAAGGAGGACTGATTTGCCATCAGTGGCGAATGAGTCCCACTATTGATTTTCAATAATTTTAGATAGCATTCAAAACCTTACATATTCTTCATCAAACTTCCAAGTGTGCTTTGATTCAACCCATTTCTTCTCTATTTTGCATTCATTCATTCATAGTTCATTGTCTGCATATCATAGTGTGTTTTCCAACATTGCATTAATCTTAGGTTTTGCATTCATAATTTCTGAATTTCATTGTTTAGTTGCACTCATATCATTCCATTTATTCCTAATTACATCATACACATTCTAATTTGAGTGAACTAGTTATATGCTTTGGACCTTGCTTTCTCCTTAATGGTGAAAAACCCTAGAAGTACTAGAAAGTCCTAGAGAGCCAAAAAATCTATAATTCTTTTTGGTGAACCTGCATTTTTAACATATTAGCTTTATAATTTCAATTGCATATTGCATTTTTTGCTTCATTTGCATCAAAATTCAATAAGAATATTGTTTTTTTTGTATTCTAGGGTTTCTTAACTTGCATTAGTGAAAGACTCATTTAGATTTCCTTTTTTCATTGCATATCATTGAGAAAATTGAAAAAATGAATCTACATCCTTCATTGGCATCTAAAAAGCATTTAAATCACTTTAAAATTTATAAAAAACGTAAAAAATCTCATACTAGGACTCATTCGCCACCCTGGGCGAATCAGTCCACCTGTGCATTTCATATTGCATTTTTAGACATTTTCTAGCATTTTCCTACATTTTTGTTCTTTGTTGTTATTTCTCTATTTCAGTTAGTAGAATTCCTATTTACACTCATCCCATCTTTTTTGGTACCTACATGAGTGTTTGGTTCCCCATTGATAATACTTTAGTGAGACGAAGTTCTAGACTTATGGCTTCCCATAATAGCACTTTCATTGTGGACCTTGGGATCTCAAGAGATCCTACTCCTAGTATGGACAATGGTGCATTAGGCATTGATCATACCACTTATATGCCTTCACCTTTCCATCCAACGAATGTTGACACACAAATCAAATCTCTTCCTCAAGACAAGGTCATTAGTATTAATGAAGAATTTGCACATTTACAACAAGACTTGTCTCTTGAAAACATTCCCACCAATTCCATACTTGCAATAGAAAACCTTCATCGCTTGATTGAGAGTGATGATGGCTTACAAGTCATGAAAAGAGTTGTTGAAATATACAATAAACATGCTCCTAATACTTCCTAATTAGAAAACATAGTTTCAACCCAAGGAGGACCTCACATTCCTCCCCCTTCAACCATAGCATCCATTCTAGCTTATACCACACCTAAGCTTACAACAACTATGCAACAAGTTAATCATGTGGATCCTTCCTTTCCAGTTCCACCCAAAATTCCAAGTTCTTTTGTGGCATCCCATATTCAATGCTCCACCTTCACTCCTCTAAGTGCTCCTTTCACTTCTCCCAACATTACATACACCCCATATCCATTTCCCTTCCACCTCATACTCCTTACACTGATCCCATCATTACACAACTCTTTTACACTATCTCATCCATGCAACAAAAACTCTCCACCACCATACCATGTCTGTGGTAGCCCACTATCCTTAGAGATTTTATGCACCCAAATGCCACAAGGAATTGAAATTCCTAGGTTTGATAAATAAGGGGTTAAAGGAGACCCTACCAACCATGTCAATTCATATACAACCTTGTGTAGTGACTTTGTCCTCAATGACAAGCTATTGGCTAAAATTTTTCCTAGGACCTTTAAAGACACTACATTAGACTGGTTTTCAAACCTACCTAATTATTCCATCTAATCCTTTAATGAACTTGTAGATGCTTTCATAAGTCATATCCAAGTTTGCATGACTCTTCAAAAAAAAATGGTAGATTTAATGCACTATAAACAAAATACTAATGAAAAATTCACTGACTTCATTTCTCATTACTAGTAGTTGTATGCTCAAATTGATGTTAAGATTCTTGATTCACATCTAAAAAAGATGATTATTTGGAATTTGTATACTAACCCTCAGGATAAGTTAACAATGATAAAATTCCCCTCGTTCATGCATTTATGCATGACCCTTTATGATTATCAAAACTCAGCTTCTAGTTGTGATTCAAAATCCATTTCTAACCGAACTAAGAAATATAAGAAAAACAACCACAACAATGGATCAAACTTTAGAAAACCTAACCAAGGATTTTTACAATTTAGTCTACCCTATCCACAACCACCCCAACCCATTCCAAACTAAGTAGCCTCTCTTAAAATAGTTGTGCCCTATACCTATGGGGACCTGAAGAGAAAATTGACTCCCTTACCTGATACCATTCACAATACCATGAACCAATTGCTCCAAAAAAACATGATCATGTTGCCTATCATTAAACCACTTGACACCACCAAGCCCTTACCACCCAACTTCAAACAAAATGCTTATTTACATTTTTATCACCAAATGGCCATGAAACTAAACAATGTAAGCGTCTAAAACACTTAGTTCAAGACCTCATTGGTTTGCGTCTTTCCATTGTAGGTGTTAATGATCAAGGTAATAAGTCTGTTGCACCCCCTAACCAGAATTTACAAATATTTACCAACCGTATGCCTAAACATAATATTTCATTTTTCAAAACTAGCAAACCCTTAAACCCTCAATTCTTGAGCATTAATAAAAATAATGAACAACCTGATATAACTCCAAATGCTACTAAAGTTAATCCTATGGATGGAATTGTGGGTACAATATACATTATCCCTCATAAGGGCACAACTAAAAAAAATATTGATATCACTTTTTCTTATAAAGATATAATTAAACAGCTTCTTGATGGTCCTCTTTACATATCCAGGCAAATCTATGATAAACCTACTAATGGGATATTAATAGATCATGCATGTGGAGAGAATGTGATCATAGAAGAATTTTTAGTACTACGTGAGCTATATCAAGATAACTATAATAAACAAACTACATGGATCAAAACACATATTGGTTTTGTGTGCCCTACAACTGGATCGACCATACTTCTGTTACAAGTAGGACCTAAAACTTTGGAGGTAACATTTTCTATTATTTCACAATCAAATCAATTTCATTTGTAGCTAGGTCATTCACGGCTTCACTCAATGAAAGCATTCCTATCCATTTTTCATAAGTGTTTGAAGTTTCCATATGACAATGAGATATTTACCATAAACCATAGTGGTTTTAATCCCTTATCTTCTAAAGGTAATTTTTTCTTAAAATATTTTTAGCCTAAACCCATGGAGCCCATCACCCCTTGTAACAATTTCTTCTTCATAGCCTATCAAAATTTGAAAGCAAAACACATATCCAAATTGTCTCTCTTGTCCCCATCCACTTCCACTTCCCCCATCTTGGATGAAACCATGCTTTAGCCTGAGTCGGACATTGAACAAACCACACAACCTCATGAACAACCACCCATAAACACATCCCCTCCAACATTTAAATGACCAAGAGAAATTGAAACAAATCCTAACATGCCTCCTCACATTAAACAAGTGTATAAATTCAAACAAAAAGTGATTGACCCATCATCTTCAGTTTCTTCCATTCTTCTCCATCAAAAAGGAAAGGAACCTATGATGGAGCAACCTGCTCTTACACCTCAACAAATTCAAACATCTCCTTGCTTGTAAATCTCAAATTGAAGAACACAATAAAAACCAACCTACACATGTGATAGAAGCATTAAATGACCAACCTCTTCCCCCTAACCTGCTACGAGACAATATAGTCCAACTATCATAACAAAATGAACCAATCCAACAACCTCAAATTTTGATCCATCCTTCCTTGGAGACAACCCTTTGTCCTCCTATTGTAATCAACCTTGATGATGATGAGGTGAAGAGACTACAAAAATACATGAAGTTCATAACACTCTAAACTCATTATTTTCATCTACCATGAGCTTAAATGATAAATCATACATACCAAGTGAAGATTTTGGAAAATCTTTTAGTTCAGCACTTGCAATTCTTCCTTTGGATAGTCAACTGCCCTCGCAATACACTAAACATGATTGGGAGATGGATGACTTGTTAGATGGTTGACTTGCATTCATCTTACTAGCCTTTTACAGTTTCCTTTTTCAATTTTCCTTTATGTGTGTATTGTTTTCCCCCATTCTATATGCTTAATGTTCCTTTTCTTTGTACAATTCTTGTATTTGCACCTCTATTCTTCTCTATGTTGTGCATTTTCCTTTTCTTGTGTTCTCCTTTTAGGGATGACACAAAGTGTTGAGACCGCAATGTCTCTTCCATGTTGACCCAAAAGGGCCTTTACTTTTTTATTTTCTTTTTTATTCTCCTTTTGGGGATGACACAAAGCATAGAGATTCCCTATGTCTCTTCCATGTTGACCCAATCGGTCCCTTTTTCTTTTTCTTGTGTTTCTCCTTTTGGGGATGATGAAAGGAATTGAGATGGAAATGTCTCCTTCATGTTGAACCAAAATATTTTTCTTTTCTTTTCTTTTCTTTTCATTTTCCTTTCCATTTTCTTTTTAGGTGTGTTTTCCTTTTGCAGACAATGCAAAGCATTGAGGCCGCAATGTCTCTTCCATGTTAACTAAAAACAGACCTTGTTTTTCTCTTGTTTTCTCTCTCTTTGTGTCATTCTTCTAGTTCTATGTGCTTTGGGGAATGATGATAGTTCTGAGCTATTTCATAAAAACATTGCAGCAACAAAGATATTGACCCCAAATCCATAGATCCCTTATGCGTTTGGTGCTTTTCTTTTTGGAGGGAAACTCCCTTTTCTTTTGTTTTCTTTTTCATATACATGTAGCAACCTAACTCGGAAACATATGACTTGGCATAGGGGATTTTCAAGCTAGCTCTCATGTCTTATTTTCCTTTTTGTATTTTCTTTCCTTTTCTAATTTAAAGAAATTGCTCCTAGACTAGTGTGTAGCAATTTCTTTGAAGTGGGGGGCATATATTGGAATCATTTCATTTTGAATTCTTTGTTCTTAGTGAATCCTTGTCACTTCATATGATGCATTAGTCATTTTGTGGATGACATTGGGTGTGATTTCCTTCATAACTATGATCTATCTTAGAATATTACATCCCTCTTAGTGGTCTGATGCAATGTACTACATCCCCTAAGTTGTGAATATTCTATTCTTTGATTGGTCTTCTCTTGGAGACATTAGACAAAATGTTCCCTAAGACATAGACCTTGCATGCATTTAACAAGACTCCTTTGAACATCTTTTACATTTTACATTTTTTCATTTTACATCTTTTCCACCTTGCATAATGCAACTTGCATGCCTATGATATCCTTTCTCTTTGTTCATGAGTTCTAAACATACAAAGCTTTACTTGTCTCATGGAGCATGAACAAACATTTTTCCTTTGTGGTACATTATTAAATTTATCAGGAGGTATAAATTTAGTATGGTTGAGCGAGAAGCCCATTCTGAGGCACGAGTTTCCCCATAGTCACCTTTGTGCTTGTGGGTGCATTCAAACTAGCATATGTACTTCACCTTCTTAGTTTTTCTCACCTAATGGACCACCATGAGTTCTATCACCCTAGAGTGAGTACACATTTATTTTTCCTAATAATAAGCCTAGATCTAATCCACAACTAGTTGGATAAACAATTGAATCTTTCATTTCTTTCTCATCATAATGTGTGTTCCTTTATTCTTATGTTCAATTTTCCATGGGATCTTTATCTTGGGGACTGGATCATCCCTCTTGATCATTGTCATTTCATCTTGCTAACATAAGCACATTAAAACTCCTCTCTCAATATTCATGGCTACTTTAGTGTGAGTTTGAAGTCCATCCTCTCACTAAAGTGGGGGATAAATGTACCATAGAAAAATGGACACTTGTCATTTTTATGGTCTTTTTAGGCCTTTCCTCTTGATGATTGGTCTATTTTTCTTTGATTTATTGTTGTAATGTGGCTTGAAAATTCACATTAGGTCCTTAAAATGCAAATAATGACATCTCGTGAAGGTGTTGTGAAGTGTTGTTAAACATTTATACACTCTTCTAAACTCTATTCATTACAATTCACCTAAAAATAACCTTTTCATCACTAATCAAGTCCTATTTTGAAGTTTTGTAAAGTCTTGTAACAATATTTCACACTTTTCTAGGCATAATTTCACTATTTACACTTTTCTTATACTTTATTTAACCCATTTATGCCCTTAAAGGCTTAATTAAGTGCATTTTTTAATGTAAACCTAACAAGAAACATTAAATAACTTAATTCCCGACACCCACATTTAGGTCCTAGGTGGGACCTATTCACCATGGGTGGCAAATGAGTCCCCCTTGGCTCCAAATTTGAAATATTTAAAATTTTCTTTTGGGTTTTTTATTCAAAATCACTTGACGTCAGCCTTTGATGAGGTATTAATGGGTTACTAAGGAACATGATTATATAAATAAGTGATTTTCACCTCATTTTATATCTCCTCATTCATTCAAGCAATCTCATACAATCATACATCACATCCAAGCATTCAAGTACTTTACAAATTCAAATCAAGCATCAATCAAGTGTTTAAAGGAATCCATTGACATATCTTCAAACATTCATCAACAAGGGTTTGGTAAGGTGATAGCATTTGCATGTTATTAGTTTATCTTTCTCTTTCATTCCATTATTTCATTAAGGGTTTGATTACCAAAGTGGGGTTTGACCAAGGAAAACCCCTATTTGCTAATCCTCAACAATTTTTCCCCTTTGTGCATGTGTTTTGCATGCAGATTTATCAAGAATCTAGATGTTGAAAAGTAAAGAACAATTCAACTAGGTATTTCAAATCAAATCAACCATATTTCAATTTCCTATAGAATTGACTTCAACAACCTGACAAGCAGACATTTCTAGATCTGGTGTTGCAAATTTGTCTCTTGATTTCTTAGAATTTTGGGAGAGGATTGATTCACCACTAGTGGAAAAGGAGTCCTACCTTAAGACTAAAAATCTAGGTTCTGTTAGATTTTAGATATCGATAGTCAAAAACTAGTTCTCAATAGTTTTCATGAGAAGCAAGACTAATTCACCATCAGTGGTGAATGAGTCCCATTTTTTATTTTTACTAATTTCAAATAGCATTCAGAACCTTCCAGATTCTTCATCAGACTTCCAGGTGCACTCTGATTCAACCTTTTTCTTCTCTATTTTTCATTCATTCATTCATAGTTGATTGTTTGCATATCATAGTGTGTTTTCCAACATTGCAATAATCTTAGTTTTTGCATTCATAATTTCTATATTTCATTGTTTAGTTTCATTAATATCATATCATTTAGTCTTAATTAGATCATACACATTCTAATTTGAGTGAACTAGCTAGATTCTTTTGCCCTTGCTTTCTCCTTTTAGGTGAAAACCCTAGAAGTGCTAGAAAGTCCTAGAGAGCCAAAAATCTATAGTTCAACAATTGACTTGGAACTAAGCTAACCAAATAGCACTCTTCTAAAAGTAGGAGTAACAAATGGCCTCTTTAGAAGAAGAGGGAGGAGTAGGACCTACCCTAGGAGAAGTGTGTGTATCCCTACAAGGAGAAGATTTAGGGGAAGAAGAGGCACTTTCCTAAGAGGGAGAAGTAGAGACATTGACTATTTCTTCTTCTTCTTCTTCTTCTTCTTTAGCTATTTCCTTATCTTTATCCTACAAAGAAGGCTTGTGAGCATCTTCTTCACAAGTCTTCTCTAGGATGTTTCTCTTTAGAGGCTCACCATCTCCACCACCTTGTCCTTCTAATGATATTTGCTATAAAGTAGAAGTTTGTATGCCTAAGGTTGCAAGTGGTTGGCTACATTCACTTTGTGGTTGAGTATTTTGTGATCTAGTAGGGGGAGCTTTCTTTTCTATATTCTTCTTCACCACCCACTCTTATTGTTGGATGTTGTGTTGTGTTTCTGATATGTGGTTGTCATTGATGTCAACACTATTAGCATTGTTGCATTATAAGTTGTATATGTTGAGGATATTGAGAAAATTGTAATAAGGAGTGCTACAGGTTGTTAGTGGTGAAGTGAATTTATTTTTGTCGATGTGATCAATACATCATTGTTCATAGGTTGTGGACTAAAGGGTTTCTTTCTAAGTATATCTAGTTTATCCATGTCAAGTTTTAGAGATCTACGTGAAGATTTGATTGAGTTATGAAGATTTGTATTCTAATAGATTTTATGTTACTTCGGTTTGTGTTCCTAGATGAAGATCATGTGATTTAAGTAAGTTCAAATGCTGCAAATGCTTCTTTAATGTTTCATGATGCTTGTGGATTTTTTGACTTTGTGATCTATCTGTGTTGCACATTTGCATTGATTATTGTGCTCATGATCTGAGATTTTCTCTTGTGTGTTCATGTTTTCATGTTCTTGGCTGACAAGGTGTTGAAGCGTGTTGTGGATCTTTGAGGAGTAATTAATGGGTATGTGTAGGATAATGATGGGCCAAAAAGTGGGGATATTATGGGTATGTGTAGGGTATGTGGCTGATGACTTTTTTAACCCAAAATTGATGAAACAAAAAGGGTTTAAAGGAGATTCTCAACTTTCCACCAATATAAAATATGCTTTACTTTGAATTTAATAAATAATTATTATTCATTTTCTATTTGAATTATGACTAAATTCTTGATCGATAGGTTGATTGAAAACATCTATAGCTTTCAAATGATATCACATTTTTGAATCCTAAAACATGCATCACATTCTATGCTTAATACTATAGGATGAAAAAAAGAAAAAAAAATCATGAAGTTTTCACCAAGTTAAGGTGGTCACATCAGTTTTAAATTTTTAAAAGTTGTAATAAAAAACATAATTAATTATTTACTAGGAAAAAAATTACCAAAAAATATGCATCACATTCGGACATGAGTCCTCTACTTATATCTAAAATCTTATAAACAAATATTATCATTTTATTGTGGTTATGGTCATCAGATAGACACCTACTTCTTATTTTTTCCCGAAATTTAAGTACTACTACATTGAAACTTCAAATTTTCACCAAATAGATTTAAAAATAAAAAACCTAGTAGTTTAGAAACTACATTTAATTTGTTATAGATTCTATTTTTATATATTTTTGAAATAATATAGATAACTTATTCAAAATTTTACGTCAAGTTGCCTAACTCTGATTTTTCTATGTTTTTTTCCATTTAAGGGCCTATTTTTTCCATGATGATCCTGCACATACCCTAATTGAACTGGTTCATGTTTAAGAATGCTATTTTTCTAGTCTTCGCTATGTTTTTTCCAACCTTGGCTGATTTGCATGAATAATATTTATTGATTTGAGCTAACCATTTATATTCATTTTATTATTTCTTTGTAGCTGATTTATATCGATGTAATTTCTTATTGTGGATATATAAGCATAATTTTTTTATCATTTTAAAGGTGTGTCTATGAGTGTGTGTGTGAAGTGTAAGAGTCTTGTGTGCAAATAAAGTTCAAATAATTCAAAGGTAGAGCAGAGAGAGAAGAAGAGTGAAGTGTTCATGTGCTTAACCAAAACTGTAACTAGGAATTAGTAGATGATAATTTTCTTAGTTCAAATTTTGATGGATTTAAACATAACCTTTATGTAAGACAGTGTCTCTTCCTTTGGGCAGTAAGTCTATTTTGTATTTGAGCAGTGAGCTCTAGGCAGTGTACTTGAATGTATGTGCATTCCCCATTCATAATTCCTTATACTCTTAACAAGATATAATCTTGTGGACTGACCTCCATTGTGGTTTTACCCCTAACAAGGTTTCCACATAAAAAACTTGGTTTTATGTGTGATTCTGATGTGTTTTTCATTTATGCTTTCATGATTAATGATTAGATCTAAGAATAAGGTTAATAAGTTGAATAAGTTTGAAATTCAGTGACAACTAATTCACCCCCCTTCTTAGTTGTCTTCCCTTGAGTTTCCAACAATTGGTATCAGAGCTTGTCATTCCTTGGAAGAAGTTTAACAACTTGAGGTGATATAGTATGGCAACTTATAAGTAGGATAGTCATATATTTGATGGAACAAATTAATCTTTATGGAAGACTTGAATGGAGTGCCATCTGAGATGCATTGGTGAACCCTACTAGAGCATTAAAAAATATATGTGTTATTCCACAAAATGCTCCTACTAATTCTAATAAGATCAGGGATGTTGTGTATAATATCAAGGCTAAGCAGGCATTGTTGAGTGCTTTGACTAATATCAAGATGAAAAATGTGATGAATCTAAAGACTACTTATGAGATCTAGGAAAAGTTGGGAACCTTGTATGAAGGTGATACTAATGTGAAGATTGCTAAGCTACAAACTCTGAAAGGGAAGTATGAAATTTTGAAAATGGGTGATGATGAAAATGTTACTACTTTCATGCAAAGAATGAATGAACTTGTTTGTGGTATCAAATGTGTTGGTGGACAAATAGACAAATCAGAAATTGTTTCTTAAGTATTTAGATCCTTTCCTAATTCTTACAAAGTCAAGGCTAGTACTATTTAAGAGCTCCAAACTGTAACAAATGTTACCAAAGATATGTTGATTGGTAAGCTTACTACTTTTGAGTTCAGTGAATTTGGTGATGCACTTCCTAAGGTTGAATCTGCATTGAAGGCCACTACTTTTGGAAGAGATAGACAGAGATATGATTTGGGTTAAAGTTCATATAGAAATACATTCAAGAATGAGGATGAACTGAGACAACTCAATGAAGAAGAAAGAGAGCTTGAAGAACTTGAAGCATTGATTGTGAAACAAGAAGCCAAAGGAAAGGGTAAGTATAAAGGAAAGTTTCCTATTAAATGTTCTTCTTGCAATAAGATAGGTCATTTTGCTTCAAGGTTTCTTGAGAGAGTCTCAAAGCCAAGATTTAACAAGCTTAAATTCAAAAAGAAATGTTACTATGTTGATGAAGGTGTGATAGATGATGAATCTAACAAAAGAAATGCAAGTGAAGATGAATTTGTGTTTATTGCTATCAAGGAAAGTCATCCTTTTTCTAGTAAACCTACTAGTTGTAAAAATGTTGAGAGAGCACTAGCTACTCAATTTGAAGAGAAAGATGAATGGGTAATTGGCAGTGGTTGTTCTCATCATATGACAGGAGATAAAAGTAAAGTTGTGAATTTGGAAAAGTATGAAGGTGGTGTTGTGATATTTGGTGATAATATAGCTAGTGTGATCCATGGAAGAGGATGCATTTCTCTTGATGGAAGCATAATACTGATGATGTCTTGTATGTTGAAGGTTTGAAGCATAATATTTTAAGTGTTGAAAAAATGGTTGATAAGGGATACAATCTTCAGTTCATATATGGTAATTGCAAAATATTGGGAAATTCTGGAAATGTGATTGTATTAGGTACAAAAAAAAAGGTAATATTTTCCACCTGAGTGATGCTAGTAAAATTGTTTTGATTGCTCAAATTGATGGAAGCTAGTTGTGGCATAGGAGAATGTTTCATGTTAACTTTGATAATATTGTCAAGATAAGTTCCACTAAGGCTATGAGAGATCTTCCTAAGTTGATGAAACTTACTAATGCCATATGCAAAGAATGTTAGTTAGGAAAACAAAAAATAATTTCATTTCGAAGTAAACAACAAAATTCAAATGGATTGTTGGCTCTTGTGCATATTGATTTGTGTGGTCCTACTAGTACTAGAAGTTTACAAGGATACAAGTACTTCATGTTGCTTATTGATGACTATTCAAGAATGATGTGGGCTACTTTCTTAAGGGAGAAATTTGAAGCTCTAGAAAAGTTCAAGATATTTAAGGCTATGGTTGAGATAGAGATAGGTCTAAAGATTAAATTTCTAAGATTAGATATAGGTAGTGAATTCAATTCTGGTGAGTTTAATTCCTTTTATGAAGAGCATGGAATAAAGAGACAACTATCTGCACCATGGACCCCTCAACAAAATAGAGTTGTGGAAAGGAAGAACATAACAGCTCTAGATGTTGCTAGAACCATGATGTTAGAAGGAAATGTACCTCATATCTACTAAAGAGAAGCTACGAGTTCTATTGTGTACACACTTAACTAGGTACAAATCAAAGGTGATACTGGTAAGACTCCTTTTGAGCTATGGACTAGTTGAAAACCTACTGTTAGATATTTCAAGAGCTTTTGAAGCAAGTGCTATATCAAAATAGATGAAGATATAGGAAATTTTGATGCAAGGAGTGATGAAGGAATCTTTATGGGTTATGCTACTAAAATTAAGGCTTACCAGTGTTACAATAAGAAATTGAAGAAAATGGTTGAAAGTGAAAATGTTAAGGTTGATGAAAATTTTTGTACACTATCTAGAACATGTGGATATTATTATGATGATCATAATGATAGAACAAACAAAGGTTAGAACTCAATTCAAGTCTAAATCATTCCGGTGAATCAAGAAGATCAAGAGGAAGGAGAAACTGGAGGAAGAATAGAAGAGAGATTAGAAGAGCCTAAAATTGAAGAACATTATAAGAAGACTAGGAGGTATGTAACGTTGAATCATTTAGAAGATCAAATTATTGGTGATAAGAACAAAGGTGTCCAGACTAGGAGAAGGATTGTAGAAGAATATTGCTTGATTTCAAAGATTGAGCCTAACAATGTGAATGAAGCATGGAAAGATGAAAATTGGCTTGAAGCAATGAAAGAGGAACTACAAAAAATTGAGAAGAATGATACATGGATTCTTGTTCCCAAAACTAAGGATAAGAATGTAATTGGAACTAAATGGGTCTTTAGAAACAAACTAAATGAACATGGCAAAGTGGTTAGAAATAAAGTAAGACTAGTATGTAAGGGATATTCACATATGGAAGGTATTGATTTTGAAGAAACCTTTTCCCTTATTGCTATAATTGAAGTTGTGAGATTGTTTCTTGCTTATGCTACTTACAAAGACTTCAAAGTTTATCAAATGGATGTCAAGTCTGCTTTTCTAAATGGAAAATTGGAAGAAGTGTATATTGACCAACCTAATGGATTCAAGTTGATTGATCAGGGAGATTTTTTTTTCGATTGAAGAGATCATTGTATGGACTCAAACAAGCCCCTAGAGAATGGTATGCTAGATTGGATAAGTACTTGGTGAAGCTTGGATTTAACAAAGGTACTGCTGGTAGTAATCTGTATTTAAAGAATGATGTAAATTTTTGATTGTGGAAGGTTTTGTTGATGATATCATATTTGGAGGAGATGATGGCTTATGTATGAAGTTTTCTAATGAGATGCAGAATGAGTTTGAGATGTCAATGATTTGAGAGATTAAATTATTCTTGGGATTGTAAATTACTTAGTTATATAAAGGGATATTTATATCTCAATCTAATTATGTGAAAGAATTGCTGAAGAAATTTGGTATGGAAGATTCAAAGCCAGTTAGTACACCTATGGTGACTGGATACAAGATGACAACTGTTGATGATTCTCTAAAGGAAAATTAGACTAGATACAAATCAATGATTGGTGGATTTCTTTATTTGAATCAAACTAGGCCTGATATCATGAATGTTGTATGTATTGTTGCTAGATTTCAAGGTGATCCTAAAGAATATTAGGTGACTATTGTGAAGAGTTTTTTTAGTTACTTGGAGGGGATAATTGATTTTGGTTTATGGTATCCTAAAGATGATGATCTTACCTTGAGTTCCTTTACTGAAGTTGATTGGGTAGGAGATGTGAATGAACATAAAAGTACTAGTGGTGGAGCATTTTTCTTGGGAAAGAAGTTGATTTCATGGTTAAGCAAAAAGAAGAATGTTATTTCTTTATCTATTGCAGAGGTAGAATACATTGTTGCTTCTAATAATTATACTCAAGTGCTATGGATCAAATAGATGTTGAAGGATATCAAAGTTTTTTATGATGAGGCTATAGCTATATTCTATGATAACTCAAGTTCTATTAACATTTATAAGAATCTAGTGCTGCATTCCAAGATCAAGCATATATCTATCAAGTTTCAATTTTTGAGAGAGAAAGTAAGTGAAAAGGAAGTCAAATTGGAGTATGTACCTACTAAGGAGCATATTGTAGACATATTTACCAAGTCATTGACTAAGTATAATTTTAAGTATCTTAGAGGGAAGTTAGGGGGGATTACCCCTCCTAATAAAAACTAAGGATGCATTGATTTTCATCAATCCATGCATTTCATGATCATGGTTTTATCTGGATTGATGTTGTGGTGCCTGCTACTCAGGGGGACTAGTCAGATGCTTAGAGTTTTAGGTGTTCAAGATGTGTGGTTTAGAGCTTGTATAGAAGAAATATTTTCCATTAATGTAAAAGAGGGAGAAGAGAAATGTGAAAAATCTTTGCGGGGAGAAGAGTTGAGGAAAGAAGAGTCAGAACCTAAGGGGGAGTAAGCATAGTTGTATTGATGGTATTTTTCACATCATGTGTTGCCATCAACTGTAAAGGGGGAGATTGCTAGATGTTGTGTTGTGTTGCTAATATGTGGTTGTCATTGATGTCAACACTATTAGCATTGTTGCATTAGAAACTGTATATGTGTAGGATATTGAGAAAATAGTAATAAGAAGTGCTACAGGTTGTTAGTCACGAAGTGAAGTTTTTTCTATCAATGTGATCAATACATTTCTTTTTAGAAGTTGTGGAATAAAAGGTTTCTTTTTGAGTATATCTAGTTTATCCATGTCAATTTTTAGAGATCCACATGAAGATTTGATGGAGTTATGAAGTGTTGTGTTCTCACAACTTTTCTATTACTTCAGTTTGTGTTCCTGAATGAAGATCATGTGATTCCAATAATTTTAGTTGTTGCAAATGCTTCTTTGATGTTTCATGATGCTTTCAGATGTTTCTAGTTTGTGCCCTACCTATGTTGCACATTTCCATTGATCGTTGTGCCCGTGATCTGATATTTTCTCTTGTGTGTTCATGTTTTTCATGTTCTTTTCCAACAAGGTGTTGAAGTGTGTTGTGAATCTTTAAGGAGTAATTAATTGAAGTGGTTCATTTTTGAGGATACTATTTTCTATCTTCCCTATGTTGTGGCTGACCTTGGTTGACTTGCATGAATAATCTTTATTGATTTGAGCTGACTATTCATATTCATTTTATTATTTCTTTGGAGCTGACTTATAGCAATGTAATTTCTTGTTGCAAATATATAAGAGTGATTGTTTTATCATTTTAAAGGCAGGTGTGTGAGTGTGTGTACGAAGTGTAAGATTCTAGTGTGAGAATAAAGTTTAGATTATTCAAAGGAAGAGAAGAGAGAGAATAAGAGTGAAGAAGTGTTCATGTGCTTAATCAAAACTATAACCAGGCATTAGTAGATGCTACTTTTCTTATTTCAAAGTCTAATGGATTTAATCAGAACCTTTTTGTAAGATAGTGTCTTCCTTTGGGCAGTAAGGTTATTTTTTATTTGAGCAATGAGCTATAGGTAGTGTCCTTGAATTCATGTGCATTCCCCATTCATAATTCCTTATACTTTTAATAGGGTATAATCTTGTGCACTGACCTCCACCATTTTTTTACCCTAATAGGGTTTCCACATAAAAATATTGGTGTTATATGTGATTCTGATGTGTTGTTCATTTATTCTTTCATGATTAATGATCAGATCTAAGAATAAGATTAATAAGTTGAATAAGTTTGAAATACAAGGGTATGTGCAGGATAATGATGGGCCAAAAAGTGGCAATATGATGGGTATGTGGTTGACGACTTTTTTCTTACCCAAAATTGATGAAACAAAAAGGGTTTTTAAAGGAGGTTCTCATCTTTCCAAAAATATAAATTATGCTTTACTTTGAATTTAATAAGTAATTATTATTCATTTTCTATTCAAATTATGACTAAAGTCCCGATTGATAGGCTGATTGAAAAACATTTATAGATTTCAATGGTATCACATTTTTGAATCCAAAACATGCATTGCATTCTATTCTTTGCATAATATAGGATTAAAAAATTAAAATTAAAATTCATGAAATTTTGACCAAGTTAAGGTGTTAGGAGCATACGATTTTTATATTTTTTAAAAGTTGTAATAAAAAAATTCATAATTATTTATTTACTTGGAAAAAAATAAAAAATATGCATCACATTGGGACATGAGTCCTCTACTTATATCTAAAATATTATAAAAATATATTATCATTTTATTGTGGTTAGGGTGGTCAGACAGACACCTACTTCTTATTTTTTCCCTGAAATTTAAGTACTACTGCATTGAGATTTCAAATTTTCACCAAGTAGATTTTTTTTATTTAAGAAAAACCTAGTTGTTTAGAAACTACATTCAATTTTCTACAGATTCTATTCTTACATATTTTTTAAATAATATAGATAACTTATTCAAATTTTTATGTCAAGTTTCCTAACTCTTATTTTTCTGAATTTTTTGCCACTTAAGGGTCTATTTTTTCCATTATGATCCTGTACATACCCACAATGTCAATTGATTCACCTCCCTCTCAGTTGTCTTCCCTTGAGTTTTGAACACTTATTTTTTTAATACAACCATGGTCTTGGCCTCAATATATCATTTTCTTTGATGCTACAATCTATGGACACAATGGGCTAAGTCTGAATGTTGTTAACATAGATAGTATCCACTAAATTAAATTCATAATCCTCTATGCCTTAGATATCCCAATCTAATTTTATGCAATAATATTCCTTAAGGTCAACCTCGTCCATCTTCTCTTTGTTACCTTATATTCATCCACAAAGTCAACCCAATAATATTCTAAGTTTGGAACATGATAGAATCCAAGACTTAGTTGCAAATTAATCTTCACAAAATCCTTAATGTTTAAAGGAAACCTTCCATCATAGAATTGCAATGTGTATTTGATAAGGTCTCTTTTAATATTAAGTGCAAATAACATGGAATTAAAATAAAAATGGCCTAGTATAATAGGAAACTATATACCTACCTTTTTCCTTTCTTGGAACCTTTTGTTTACCTCTACCACTTGTTTGAACACTTCTATCGATACAAACTTATCCTCTACATATCTAGGGAGTTTTAGTGGAAGATCATCAAACTCTCCAATTCTGATTGTAGAAAATTTAAATTTTCCTAAATGATATCATGCACTCGAATCAAATATACTAACATTGCTTTGTCTTGAAACCCATCCTTTTTTGGTTTAATTGATTAAATTATCCTAGCTATTTAATTAATTGCATCATTTTCATCTATTAATCTAATTGACCTAATTAAGTTAATTCACCCCCTCTTGCACTAACCCTTCATCTTGTTAAATTGAATAAACTAGACCATTTAATTTAACACACTAATTACTCTCATTTAATTAAATAATATTAATTATTTAATTAAATGTCATATCATTTTCCCCTTTTTCATTAAATAATGTATTTAATAAATATCATGTAATTCCCCTAATTTGCATAATTGAAACTTTATTTAATTATAAAATTACTAATTAATCTTAAATTATCCCACTTGCAAGGGAATGTTCTAAGGAAATACACATCCTTTAAACATTCCTCCACAAGGAATATTCCTTCTCCTTTGCACAATTAAATTTAGTTTTAATTAACTAAATATCTAAGTTTCTTCACCCATGAGAATATTCTTTGATAATATTCCCTTTCTTCCCTCATTTGAAAAAGGGATTATTCCTTTTTGTAACAAACATTCAACCAAGCTTCTTGTGCAAGTTTTGGAAGTATGTTTGATCAGATGAATGTAAGCCCTTGATTAAAATTCATCTTGCATCCTCAATCTTTAATGGGAATCCATGATCCATGCCTCGATCTTCCTTTTATTTTGACCATTGATTAACTTTTCCAATCTTAGCCCTTCATTTCTCATTTTTCCTCCTATAAATAGATTGTTGTTTAGAGACAAATGGATTTGTCTTTTAATAGTAAAATCATGTTGTTAAAATCACTCTCATTTTGCACTCATATTTCATATTTTAAAAGGAATTTTAGGTTAATTTATTGCATCATATTAGCTTATCTTCTATTAATGGCTTCCATGGTAGATTAGTTGCATCCATTTAGTATACTTTGAAATTAGGGTTTTAATCTTTCAAACCTTGTATACATTAAGAATAGCTTTGCATACACCCATATCGATCATCTTAGCATACATCATATTAAAATAGCTTTAATCATCTTAAAATATCTTTAAATCATGTTCTCATACACATCTTTCATTGGTTTCACCGATTCTCTTCAATAGAATCGATCAAAACAAGCTCATTATCTAAGGGATTGGGAAAGGGTCGCCATTCCACATCAATGTGACACCACTCCCCAAACAGGATAAGTTTCAATGGCTTAGATTTGATGTTTATTGAGATTTCATTTTTTTAATGTTAGTTTCAATGGCTTCTTAGCTTAGTTTTCATTGAATGATTTTATTAGGAATGATCCATAGTGGACTAAATGAACTTTTAATCCTCATGGATCAAGTGTAGTTAGCCCACACTACATTTTTTGGTTACATTTTGGCACTAGAAGGAAGGAATGGATTAATTAATTTAACAAATTTCTCTTGAGCTTTTCATTTTTATTGTGTTTGTAGATTCAACAACACTATTGAAGATTCACTGATGCACCTTGGATGTGTCACTATACAATGACAATTTTTTTAAAAAAAAGTGACACATGTTTAATTTAACAATGCATATTAAATTTCGTTAAAGCATATCTAAATAGTGACACTAAAATTATTTTTTTCATGACACTATTGACATCACTATTTACTCTAGAGTGATGTCTTTGATTTTTCAATATAGCAATACACTCTCTATATAGTGACGTTATTGATGAAATTCAACAACGCAATTGATTTCAACATAGTGACTTATTGGTAAACAAAATTGAACTTGAACTTTGACGTGGGTTTTAAATTTTTCATTTCATCTAATCACTAACATGTCTCTAACCCCTTCTTTTGGTTTTTTAGTGTGACATAGATTTTAGGAACCCACAATGCTTGCTCTCTTCATCGGGTTTTCCACCTACAAAGAGAGAGATTTATGCTCCTAAAATACTTATGTCACACTCAAATAAGGATGTATGTAGTATTATGTTATGTAAATGAATTAATATAAGTGCAATTGATTCATTAAAATGATATAAAATGAATGCAAAGATGCAATTTATGCTATGTTTAAAAACATAGTGTGATATGCAAACAACTACGAAATTTGAAGAAATTGAAAGAAATATGTAGAACAGAACATATAGGGTCAAATATGAGTGCACTTGGATGATGTGTGAGCTTTCTAGAATGTCTAGAATGCTGATCAAAAAAAAATATTTTTCATAGTGGGACTCATTCGCTAAGGGTGGCGAATTAGTCTTCCAATTGTTGAAAAAGTGTCAAGAGCTGATTTTTTACATCTGGGAGTTGATTTCTAACAAAATGTAGATTTCCAGATTTCAAGTGAGAATCATTCACCAAGGGTGGTGAATCAGTCCTCCCCAAGATTTTTGAAAAGTCAAGAGTCAACACTACTACTCCAAATCTTACAAAGTCTAAATGTTGGGTTGTCGGGGTCGACTTGCAGAAAATGGGTTGAAAATGCTCAAAATGCTTGAATAGATGATGAATTAATTTGAAGAGCCTAATTGACTTGAATTCCACTTTTCAACACCTTAAAACCTATTAAATATACAAAACAAAGTTGCAAACACACATGCACAAAGGGGGTAAATGTTGGAAGGATAGTGAATAGGGGTTTGCCTTGGTCAAACCGCACTTTGGTAATAAAACCTAATAGAAATGAACAAGATGCAAAGGAAATGATAAATGAATAACATGAAGTATTACAAACTTACCACATCCTTTAATATGAAAATCTGAAGTGATGTCAATGGTTTCTCCAAAGTGCTTGAAAGTGCTTGAGTTGATGATGGAAGATGCTTGACTACTTTAATACGTTAGGATATTGAATACTTGAAAGAGGAGATTGAATGCTTGAATGAATGGGGGTTGAAATAAGGTGAAAAAAACTTGTTTATACAAATTGAATGCCTTATTATCTATTCATACCTCATCGCAGGCCAACATGAAGTGAATTTGAGTAAAATCCCAAAAGATATTTTGAAAAAAATTGAATTTGGGGCCAAGGTGGACTCATTCGCCACTCTTGGTGAATGAGTCCCACCTGGGACCCACAACCAAGTGTGAGAAATAAATTCATGTTTAATGTTTTTTTTTGGGATAGGACCCAAAAATACACTTAATATAAGCATATGAGGGTCTAAAGAGACAAAATAATGCATGAGAATGGTGTAAATAGTGAAAATATGCCTAGAAAAGTGTGAAATCTTGTTACAAGACTTTACAAAACTTCAATATAGGACTTTTTAATGAATGAAAAGGTGATTTTTAGGTGAATTTCATTAAATAGAGTCTAAAATAATGTATAAATTTCTTACAACACTTCACAACACATTCACAAGACGTCGTTCCTTGAGTTTTAGCACCAAAATAAGCATGTTCAAGCCAAGATACATCATAAAATCAAAGTAACATAGCTCCAACACTATGAAACAAAACCTAAAAGAGCACAAAAATGACAAGGGACCATTTTTCAATGACACATTAAGCCCCCACTTTAGTGAGAGAAACTTGTTTCCTCACACTAAAGTAGCCATGAACATTGATAAGAGGGTTCGAATGAACTTATGCTAGAAAGATGGAATAGAACAAAAAAGAGGGATGATCCAACCCCCAAGATGAAGATCCCATGACAAATTGAACATAAGGACAAAGGAATACACAAGTGTTGAGAGGAATTGAGTGAAGCTTTGATCATCAATCCAACTACTTGTGAAAAGAGATCTAGGCTGATTGTTAGAAAAGGAGAAATGTGTACTCACTCTAGGGCCATAGAACTAGTTGTCCATGGGGTGAGAAATCCCAAAAAGAAAATTTAGATACATACACTATTTGGTATGCACTCACAAACACAAAAGTGGCTATGGGGAAAAGTCATGCCACTAATTGGGCTTCTCGCTTAACCATGACAAAGCTATACCCATTCGATAACTTTAACAAGGTGCCACAAAGCCAAAGATAATGAAAATGTTGGTTTAAGTTTCATAAAATAAGAAAAATAGGATGGCACCATAGGCATGCAATTTGTGTTATGAAAGGTGTACAAACAAATAAGACAACTCCATAGGCATGGAAGTTGTGTTATGCAAGGTGGCTGAATGAGAATGTTATGTGTAATATGTTAAAAGGAGTCTTGTTTAGTTTATGCAAGGTCAGTCACTTAGGGAACATTGTGTCTAATGTCTCCTAACAAGGACTAATCAAAGAATATTATATTCACAACTTAGGGGATGTAGTGTGTCACATCAATCCACCAAGAGGAATGTAATATGTTGAGACAGATCACACTTATGAAGGAAAACACACCCAATGTCATCCACAAAGTGAAAAATGCATCACATAAATGACAAGGCTTTGCTAAGAATGTAAATGAAATAATGGTAATGTATGCCCCCAACTTTAAAGGAATTACACACATCATTCTATGAGAAATTACTTGAAAGTAGAGAAGAAAGGAGGAAAGCAAGAAATAAAAACAAGAAACAAGAGCCAACTTGTAAAGCTCTATGCCAAGTCATATGTTTTGAAGTTAAGTTGTGTCATGTCAAGGAGAAAGGAAAAGAAAAGAAAGAAGGGAGTTTCCCCCCAGAAAAGAAAGTACACCAGACACATAATGGATCTATGGATTTGGGGTCAGTATGTTCTTTTCTATAGTGTTTTAATTTAAAGAGCACAGAACTATCATGATTCCCCAAAGCACATAGAACTAGAAGAATGACACAAAGAGAGTGAAAGAAAAGGAAAAAAAAAGTCCATTTTGAGTCAACATGGAAGAGACATTATGGTCTCGATTCCTTGCATCATCCCCAAAAGGAAAAAACAAGCAAGAAGATGAAAATGCTTTTGGGTCAACATGAAGGAGACATTTTGGTCTCAATGCCTTGTGTCATCTCGAAAAGGAAAAAAAAAAGGAAAAAGGAAAAAGGAAAGGGTTTTGGGTCAGCATGGAAGAGACATAGGGCATCTCAATGCTTTGCGTCATCCCCAAAAGGAAAACACAAAAAAAAATTAGTGAAAATTAAAAGGCATGAGAAATAGAAGAATAGAGATACGAATAGAAGAAGTGCACAAAGAGAAGGAAACATTGAACACACGATACGGGGGAACATGATACACATATCAAGAAAGGAAAAGAAGAAAAAGGTAAAAGACAAGTAATCCAAATGTATGTCGACCATTAACTAAGTTAATGTTTTCTTAGTCTTGGATGAACAAGTAGAAAAAGGAATAACAAGGTTAAGAGACAAACAAACGCATTACCAGGACAAGGCTAGCAATGCCTTGCCTCCCATAAATTGTAAAAGAAAGAATGAGCCAATATGAGTGATGGGAAAGGACCATGCAATAGTGAGAATAGGAAATTCTACAAGTATGGAATGAAGGGGTAATGGTTTTTTATTTTTTAAGGGATGAGGGGAAAACAGTTAGTGTCTGTGAAGTGATACTTGTTCAGTATTTCATTCAAAGTCTAATAATCTTCAGTTCGATGTCTGAGAATATGATGATATTTGCAATATGGTATGTTCCAGAATTGTGAGGATGAATGATTAGTCTATGGGAAGGTTGTAAAATTATGAGGCCTTTGTTTAAAATAAATTGAAGTATTTTTTCACATTTGGTTGGAGGATGTGTAGTAAACTTTAACTTTTTCAGTTTGTATGGTCATTTGCATTTACTAGGTTCTCCTTTTTCATGAGTAAAAGAAAGACCAGAATCCATAGGGATCTGAACATCCTTTTCATTAGAAGGATAGAATGGTTGTTCATGTGGAAGGAGAATGTTTAGATTAGGGGGAGGATTAAATACCATTGTACTAGCATCCCAAATCCTCCTAGGTTGAAGAGGATGTCTTGTGATATAAGAAGGATCTTGATATCCAAGTCTTGCTATGTGAGATTCAGTTATTTTTCATTCAAAAAGTTGATGAATGTCATGTTCATGTTTTGTGTCAGAACCTTTTTAACTTAAAATATTAAAGCCTCTACCATATGTTTCTTCAAGGTTTATACGAATGTTTTTCACAGTATGCTCATAGAATGGTTGAGTTTGTGGTGGTTGAGAGGAACTAGGTTCACTTGAGGGAGGAAATGTAGGTCCTACATTGAATTCAATATGTAAGTAAGAAAAATAATTAGGTGGTACAATAGTAGGTAGTTCTTCTGATCTCATAGAGGGATAAAAGGTTGCATTTGCTTCTAGGTTTTCAAGGCAATCATTATAGAACTTTTTCATGCTAGAATAATCTTCTCCAATGATGTCAACATTATGAGGAGGACCATGATGAGGAGTTAAAGGAGCATGATTTTGTTCAATGTCATTAAGGTCACAACAAAAGGTGCAACTAGACATGTCTACCAATGATTTGAGGGAATTCCAAAACTTATTAAAGGAGAATGCCATGTTGCAAATAAACAAAAATGTAATAAATAAGGAAAAATAGAGAATCGGTTACTGGGAACATAATCTAGAAGTAGAAAGGGATAATGCAGACAAGTGACAAAGAGTTGTGAAATATGTTGTTTCAGAAAAGTAGAGGGACTGATTCACCCTAGGTGACAAATGATTCCCAGGATGCAAATTTTTTTTTAGTTTTTCAAAATTTTAAGAATGATTTAAATGATTTTTCAGAATGCAAAAATAGGCATAGAATGCAAAATTTCAGTTTTATTTTCAATGATATTGAATGCAAGAATGCAAACTAAATCAGTTTTTCACTAATGCAAAATGAAAGATCCTAGAATGCAATAACCAATCCAATGTCCTAATTGAATTTAAATGCAAATGTAAACTAGGATGCAAGATATGTATGCAATCAAAAGTTTAAAAATTTTCAAGAGTCGAGTTCACCAAAATGTGACATATATTTTAGGAACCTAAAATGCTTGCTCTCTTCATAGGGTTTTCCACCTATAAAGAGAGAGATTTATGCTCCTAAAATACTTATGTCACAATCAAATAAGGATGTATTCAATATGATGTTATGGAAATGAACTAATATAAGTGCAATTGATTGATTAAAATAATAGAAATGGATGCAAAGATGTGATTTATGTTGTGTTTGAAAACATAGTGTGATATGCAAGCAACTATGAAATTTTAAGAAATTGAAAGAAATATGTAGAATAGAAAGTACAGGGTCAAATCTGAGTGCACCTAGATGATGTGTGAGCTATCTGAAATTTCTAGAATTTTGATCAAAAATTTCATTTTTCACAGTGGGACTCATTCACCAAGGGTGGCGAATCAGTCCTCTAACTGTTGAAAATGTGTCGGGAGCTGATTTCTAATAGCCAAGAGTTGATTTATGACAAAATGAATATTTCTAGATTTCAAGTGGAACTCATTCACCAAGGGTGGTGAATTAGTTCTCCCTAAGATTTCTAAAAATTCAAGAGTCAACACTACTACTCTAGATCCTATAGAGTCTAAATGTTGGGTTGTCAAGGTCAACTTTGTAGAAAACGGGCTGAAAATTTCCAAAATGCTTGAATAGATGATGAATTAATTTGAAGAGCCTAATTGACTTGAATTCCATTTTCAACACCTTTAAACCTGTTAAATTTGCAAAACAAAGCTACAAACACACATGTGTGCTGCCACAATAGTGGTTTACATTTTTTTGGAGATCCTGATTTTTGCTGAAATCACATATTTTTAGAAAATATAATGATTTAAACCTTGAAATGTTCCATTTAAAGTATTCCAATTGAAGAGGTTTTTATCAAACCACCTTAGGCCAAGCCCCCTTGGATAGAACCCCACTAGTTTTAAACAATACGTATAACGGAGTCTCCTTTACACCTATCAAAATGATGATTAAAAACCACTTTTGATTTACCTTATGGGGGATAAGATGAATTCAATTAAAATTTATTTTTTTGTAAGTATGTAGTCCCTATTATAAGCTTTCAAAAAATTATAATTTTAATAAAATTTAATTTGATTATTATATTTATTTATTATTTCTTGAGAATGTAGGTTTTTCACCAAAAATCAAGCTCTCCATTTTGCACGTGTGGAAAAATAATAGATTATCAAAAATAAATAAAAATGAGTGCACTAGATATTTAATCCCTTGATCCAACAAAAAAGAAAAATTAAATTTTGATACATACAAAAAAAGTTACGTGTTATATGGTCATGCTATGTCTGAATTGTAATTGGATTGACTTTGAAAATTGATCAAAGAAAAAATATTAAATAAAAAACTATCTAACCAAGTGGAAGCACTAGACATTGAAGTTACAAATCTAAATTTGAAAGATTTATAATTTTATCCTTCATGGAAAAAAGGTTATGCGTTATACTGTGAGTGTCACTTTTTAAAAATGTTGTTTTTTGTAAAAAAAAGTTTTTGAGGGAGAGGGAAAAAGAAGTGCAATATAATTCCAAATTTTTTGAAAAAAATATATTTAGAATATACAAAAAAAATGTCATGAAACTCTAGTTTGCATCATCTTCAAATTCCTCACATTTTAGCCACTATAGGTGCCCGAAAGTGAAGATTTAGTTAAAAAAATTATTTCAGTGTCCATTTTGGCCAAAAATTGTAAACCACTATTATGGGATCACCCACATGCACAAAGGGGGAAAATGTTTGAAGGTTAGTGAATAGGGGTTTTCCTTGGTCAAACCCCACTTTGGTAATCAAACCCAATAAAAATGAACAACTTGCAAAGGAAATGATAAATGAATAACATGAAGTATTAAAAACTTACCACATCCTTGAATATGCAAATCTGAAGTGATGTCAATGGTTGCCACAAAGTCCTTCAAAGTGCTTGAGTTGATGATGTAAGATGATTGATTTCTTGAATATGTTAGAATATTGAATACTTGAATGAGGAGATTGAATGCTTGAATGAATAGGGGTTTAAATGAGGCAAAAATAACTTATTTATACAAATATTGTGCCTTAGTATTTGTTCATACCTCATCACAGGCTGACTTGAAGTGAATTTCAGTAAAATCCTGAAAGATATTTTGAAAAAAATAAATTGGGGCCAAGGGGGACTCATTCGCCACCCTTGGCGAATGAGTCCCACGTAGGACCCAATAGCCAAGTGTTAGAAATAAAGTCATTTTTAATGTTTTTTGTTGGGATAGGACCCAAAAATACACTTAATATAAGAATATATGATGGCATAAAGAGATGAAATAAAGCATGAGAAAGGTGAAAATAGTGAAAATATGCCTAGAAAAGTGTGAAATCTTGTTACAATACTTTACAACAATTCAATATAGGACTTGTTAATGAATGAAAAGGTGGTTTTTAGGTGAATTGCATTTAATAGAGTCTAGAAGAATGTAGAAATTTCTTACAACACTTTAGAAAACTTTCACAAGATGTTTTTCTTTGAGTTTTATTACCAAAATATGCATGTTCAAGCCAAGGTACATCATAAAATCAAAGCAACATAGCTCCAACACTATGAAACAAGATGTAAAAGACCATAGAAATGACAAGGGACCATTTTTCAATCACACATTTAGGATAACTTGTTTTGTAGGTTTGGATGAAAAAAATTTAAGTGAAGGAGCATATTACCATTTGAATATAATTGTAACAAGTGTTTCAACACTTATGGGGCAATTATAAACTATTTGTGATGCTTTATTTCATGTTTTAGGACCAAACTAGATTTCTTTTGGGTTTAAAATGAATGTTCAAATTTGGTTAAAATTTAACCCTCAAATCATTATGCTTGTTGGTTTAAAATTGAATAAAACAATCTACACACTTCATTTGATGCTTAAAAATAATTAATTATGCTTGTCAATGTTAAATGAACATGTGTATTATTTTTTTATGTATGCTTGTTGTGTGTATCCTCTCCCCTTTTTCTTTGTGCAGTCTTGGATGAAGAGAAACACACAAGTATACATTTTCTTCTTGGAAGCATGTATCCTCTCCCTTGCATATTTTGTAAATATTGGGTGATAAAATTCATTTTATGCTTCAAACATGTGTTACCTTTAGAGGGCTTTCCTCCCAACTTGTGAGAGAGAACGAACCAAGTGGTGTTTTCATTTCGTTCTGCTATATACATAATTGGTTATTACTAAAGTCATTAACCAACTAGTTTTGGTTGTCCTATATCAATGAATGTATCCCTTAGTATCCTAGTGATGTGTTAAAACCCTTAAATATTTCTAAGGTTTGGAGGCCTCTTGATTGAGTGAATCATTGTGTGTATAGCACCAGTTTATCCTAAATATGGTCATTAAAATCCTTGTCTGTAGTGACTAAACAAGTCCAATTTTGAAATGTATTTTAAGGTATTACATTAGAATAGCATCATTCCAAGAAGTTACTCACCATGTCCAATTTTTTATTGAGGCAATAAAGTAAATAGGGAAGGGACACTTTTGCTTGGTGTGTCAAAGTGTTACATTTCCTTGGCATAGCCTATTTGTCCATTTCATCTTCATGGATTAATCATCGCTTAGGGAATGATGGTAAGCCTAATAAGAAATACATAGCCACTCTACCTAGGATTGTAAATGCTTATGTTTCAATTTAACACTTGCTTGGTTCCAAAACAATTACAAACAAACATCAACAAGTATTTTCAAAATTTCAAACCCTTTGGTCTAAGTATAAATACCCTTTGAAAAAACATTGATATTTATGCTTGTCCTAAGGATTTAATCTTAGAGACATCTAAATATTTTGGTTTACATCTCAATTCATACTTTCCAAAGAAAACCTAGGTAACTATGCCCCTAATTTCATCCTTTTCACAAAATGGACTTTGTGAAATGAGTTTTTTTTTTTACATAGACATTTAGCTTGAAACTTAATCAAGACAAGTTTTGGTGTTAAAAAGAAACCCATTTGAGCAAGATAGATTGATAAATTGAACCCTACATGACCATTTGGCATCTAATTGATCTGGTTTAACAACCTAACCTCATGCCCACTATCATTCAAACAAACTTTGAACTAATTGAGGGAGAAAAAATGGATATAATTAGAAGTTTGAGAAGCTCCACTTTTGAAATAGAGGAAACACCAAGTCAGTGGAGAAACAAAACAAACATCTTAGACGAACAAGAGGAACAAACTAATATTAAGGCTGAAAGGCCCATATTATCACCTCCTATGTGGTAATAAATATAATATTCCTCACAAACTTGTGCTTCTCTAAATGATCTCTCACAAAATAAAAATCCCCAAGAGAAGGTCTACATTCCATCATTTCAAACTTAGGCATCATAGTAAAAATTCCATCAAGAAACACCTTGTGAATCACTACCACAACAATGGCATTTTGGTAAGGAATTTTTATAGACACCTTTTGATGATTGACCCAAAATTTTATGTCTAATATGATCCCCTCATTTAAATCAACATTGGTCTTTTGGATTGAGTTAATCATAGGGTGAAGAATCTTTTTCACTGCCTTTGTCTTGTAAAACAAAAGGTTCACTCTAGGTCAACATTGGGTTAAACATTTCATCCTTCACTTCACCAAAATTTGCAAAAATTTCAAATACACCAACAATTTTTGAATTGGACATATATCAACCTGGAAACCCTAATTTAGATACTTTGTATGTGAAATGAATCCTTTTCCATGCACTTAGTTAAGTTAGTTTTCATCTTTGGACTAGTTTATCTTGAAGTTCACAAGTCTACCCTAAATATTCACAAATTTTATTAACATCATTTTTATTCCAATATCAAACATCAAAATTTAAGTCAAAAGTGTTGTCCTAAAACATTTTTGAAGATCACTCTCTACATCATTCACCTTTTCACCTCCCATTATCACCACTAATCCAAAAAGTCATAGAGCATCCCTTTTACCAATATTTTAGTCAACTAGAGAGTTTAAACATTACTAATCTCAACACAACTCTCTCATAGGAGACCCACAATTTATGGTAAAATCAAAGATCACAACACAAGAGAATCATGGATAAAACCAAAGGAACATTCATCTCAAGTGATCCCAAACCTCGATAATTTTATCCACGAAGTCAAGTTACCCCATCAAAACAACCCCCATCCCCATCAGGGCCATATGAGATAGAAGATGTCATGAACAACCCATTTGGACTTACTAAGGAAGAAATCATGGAGTTTAAAAAAGAACATCAAGCCTTAGAAAACATAGCTCTAATAGCTATCTTATATAGAGAAGCACATAAAGAATCATTTTCAATGGGTATGGAAGAAATGAAAAAGACTAGAGTTGTTCCATCGAGAACGAATCAAATCAATGAAATAAAAAACTAAAAAAAAGTTGTTATTATTTTCTTTTTAATGAATAATGGCTTGATATTTCTAATAATTTTTCACCTTAATGTAGTGCCAATCCAACAAATATTCCCAACATTTTGGGGTTGACAATATGCATGGTGTTTGAATATAATAAAAATGAGTATCTCCACCATGCATATTGTCAATATCCATATTGTTTGAATATAATAAAAGTTAGTATCTCCACCATTCATTTTTTTATGGTGAATTCGTTTAACGGATCAAAAATAACCTGATCCGGGAATATGACTTGATTTGATTCAGACCCTTGATGCTGAAAGGTTCTATTTCTGTCGTTCGATCAGAACGATTGTTAAAATCTCATATCGGTTCGAATAACTGGGTATTCCATTTTAACTATATCTTTCCAAATAAGGGTTATTGAAATCATATTTCCATTCTATAAGTATAGTCTACGAAAGGATGAGAAATCAAAAAGAATTTTTTTCTTCTTTTTTTTTTTTTTTTGAAATAATACTATTCCACCTGGGATGGAAGGATTCAAACCTTCACAATAACATGACCAAAACTTGCTGCCTTGGGCACGCCCCATTGGTGTTGTTTTATTTTAATCAATTAATAGAAATTAAAGTAATGTTTCATTGTAATTCATTAGAGATTCATTCTTATCGGTGCTATGCAATTATGCATAGGAAAACCGAGGGCATAGATTCTTGAGTGAATAAAATAGATATTATCTATAGAGGAACCTAAAAGGAAACAAGAATATATATTCATTGGTCATTCTCTATTAGAATGGTTAAAATATTATATGAAGAAATGATCCTTCCAACTCGAAGACTAAAATTCTAATCTTGGCAAAGAAATTCAATTGATTGGCCAAAAATTTTGGTCTTTACATCATTTTTATTCATCGAATCAAAATGCCAGGTTATCCTCAACCTCCCTATTTGTCTAGGCGATGCCGCTTTTCATTTGAATAACCCTTTTTGCCAAATTGCTGAAGCTTATGCGATTTTGATCCAATTGTTAATGTAATGCCAATTATCCCTCTGTTCTTTTTTATTAGCCTTTGCTTGGCAAGCTACCGTAAGTTTTTGATAATGATAATTTGACAAAAGTTTTGATTCATTTTGTATTCACTTGATACAAAAAAATGGATTGTTTTAATAGTTACATTCTAACTATTTAGATTGGATCACTTTCATTAATCAAATTGATGTAACACTCTTTTTACTTGCTCGATGCTTATTTTGTGGTACATCAATTATTCTCAACAGATCAAAATACCTCAGATTAGTCAATATCAACTCCATCACGGTTGGAGTTCAAACTATTAGGTATTGATTAGAATTTATTGTTTCTATTTAGAGAGAACATATCTTTGATATTTATTTAAAGAACGAGTAAGAATGAGAATTTGTATATGCATTCCAAATTTTCTTCTATTTTAGACAATTTATAGACTTTTTTCTATTTTTTGTTTGAAAAGATGATAAATAAATTTATTGATTGTGATAATCCTAAACTTGTTTAGGATAGTTTAATTAGTACTCAAGTTCCTATTTATCCTATTCAACCCCAAGCAAAGAAGAAAAGAGAAAGAGAATAAAAGAACTATTTTTCCCTAGACTTTCTCAGTTTATATTGCTGATTGGCAAGCACAGCCGCTCGAAACAAAGAATATATTCTATTGATACATTTTATCATAGGCCATCGAAATAATCCTGGATAGCTAAACCATGCCACCCAAACCAAAGCATGAAAGTCAAAATATATTCAACCCAAACCATGCCATAGAAAACATAGCTCTAATTTCATCATCTTTTATTATGCAATCATTGACACAAGGCTTAACTTCATCTATCATTAAAACAACTCCATCCCTAGGGCTAAATCAAACACTCATTCCTAGTATTGTAACTAGTCTTGCAAAGGACTTAGGCCATACTTTTCCATTGGAAATAAACACAATTGTGGCTACCCTAAACACCAATCCCTCTCAGAACACCACTTGGGCACAAACATTTGGCACTTCTACCATTCTCTTACACCACATACATCAAAATAAACCACCTACTCTTCATGAATCCATGACAACCTCAACATATTGAGGTCAGCCATCTTCATCCATCCCCACAAGTACCACAAGTGTTCCCAACATCACCCAAGGTAGTATAGTCCAAGTGTCCTAAATAGATCAAACTCAACCCTTAACGCAAATAGGGACATTTTTATCCAACCCCCCAATTGGTTCATCCACACAATTGGTTTCACAAAACACATCCATCCACTCCATCATCAACCCAAATCAACACAACCCCTTGGTCACAAGTCCCATTAACCAAGGTAATACCTTGGCCACATCCCAAACACAAGAAAATCCCCAAAATATTGTGTTGGAGCATTCAACCATGAGCATGAAGTATGGATGGTTTGTGTTGGTTGTTCCTATGTTGTCATTGATGTTAACATGATGATAACTATATGGGAATTATACTTGGTTTACTGGAAGATGTTCTCTGGCGGTAATACCCTTTTGTGATGGATCAGTGCCTTTGTATTTGACTCTAGAATTTACCACAAGATTTGATATGACTATAATATGTTAACCATATTTTCTTCACATGTTCAGATAGATATATCTTGGATATTGAGATGTATTTTGTTGTCAGAAAAATTTTTATCTCTAACAGAGTTCAACTATGTATTCTATTGCTGCTCCTTAGTATACTTTGTGGGAGACTCTGCATTCTACTAAGGTGAACATTCTTATGCTACGATTTTGTTGATAGTCTCTATGTTGGTTGTATGATGGGAAATTAATGTTTTCTCGTATTAAAAAGGAATTTTATTTGAGGATTATTTCTTGGTTTTGATAATTGTGTTGTAGTCTTGGTCAACTCAATGTATGCAATACTTTATGAGGACTAATTATGTTTTATGGATGTTAGTCAACTTGGTATAATGCACTACATGGATAAAATGCTTAAATAATATATGGTGTTGACCTAATTGATGATTAATATATACTTGTATATATGTAAGATGTTTTAAGGAATGAGATGAGGATGAATAGTGGATGTGAAATGTCAAGTAAGTGTGAGTGCGGAAAGGATTAAGAGTTGTGTGAAGATTTGAGCCTAAATTCTTTATCAATTGTGGATCTATGCATTTTTTTTGAGTGATTACTATGTGAGGAAGTACTTCATATTTTTAGCTTCATTGGAAGTGAAGCCTACACTTTGAAGGTGTACCCTATTAGTTCAATCTCTTGGCAGTGAGCCACTATCATTGTATCTTTGTGGTTAGCCATCTTTTGTACTCTGGTTGTGAGCCTTTTAAGGATAGTGAGTCCTAGCAATGAGCGCCATAATATTTCGTATCTGGATATAATATATTGCAAGTTAACCCTCACCATTTTTTTTCCCTTCTTGGGTTGTTCACGTAAAAATCTTGGTGTTCACGTGTATGGTTGCATTGATTTTTTTCTACGTTCCTTATTAATGATTCAATCATAATTGAGATAATGTTTAAATGGATTTTAATATGGTTTTATGGAATACTAATTCAACCCCCCTCTCAGTATTCCAGATGTTCAACAATTGGTATCATATCTTAGTTCCTTTGAAGAAGCCTAACAACTTGAGGAAGATCCCAAAATTTGAGTATAAGAAATTTTTCCCTTCAAAAGTGGTCTCTTCTAAATATTCAAAAGAAATGGAAATTTGAAGGATAAGTTGATGAAATAAAATGATTACATTGAAAATATACAAAGTAAAAGTGTTGAAGCATGTGATCTACTGTTTGAGGGAGAAGAAGTTATCTAGAGGTTGCTACAAAAATTGGATGATAAGAAAAGAAATGAAGAATGTCAGGAAATTGAAATTTAAAGAAAGATGGATGAATGCATAAAGCTTGAGGAAGAAGAAAAATCTTGAGGTTTGATCTAGAAAAGGAAAGAATTTTTGAAGAAAAATTAAGATAAGCTCGACAATGCTTGATATAATGATTACTTCTCAAAGACCAGAAATGGATAAGAGTGGTTTAGGGTCTTAGGAAGGTCAGAGTTCTAAAGAAAATAAATTTACTAGTAAGAACCCTTGGTACAAAAATGGAAAAATTGAGGATCTAAGAAGGAATATCAGAAAAAATCCTATCAATTGACATGATGCTAAAATGTATTTATCTTTCAATGGTGTTAGTTATTCTTGCAATAAATTTGGTCATAAGGAAAGAGATTACAAAAGTAAAATGAATGATTCTTTATCATTCTTTGGAAAATGTTCTAAGAGCAAGAATAATGGATATAGAAGAAAGAAAAAATAATTATCCAGTTAAGAAGAATGATCAAATCATTGATCTCGAAGAAAAAAGAAAGGAAATGAAATAGATTTGGAGAAAGGAATCAAAATTATCAGTCTTATCTATGTTGACCTCCAGTGTAGATGCTACCATCAATCTCTAAGTAAAAGTAGTGGAAAAGGGGGAACAATTAGTAGAAAATCTAATAAACCCCCTCATCGGTACTTGTGTGAACCAACAATTTTGAGGTTCTATTTACTTCTCTTGCACTCTTAAGATCTTTCACCTTAAAGGAGAGAGATAGAACACTAAAATTTTGATGGTTCACTAATAAAGGATTCTATGATGTTATTAATACTAAATGTAATGATCTAAGTGCAATTAAGTTGTGAAATTGATTGATTATGAATGCAAAATTAATGAAATATGCAATGTTTGAAAACACAATGTGATATGTAGAAAATGAAATCAAGATGAGAATTAATGCAAACAAAATTGAAAGAGGCTAAACAAAATGCACCCAGGAATTGATTACTAAATCTAGAATGTTCAAGAAATTGGCAGAAATCAATGTAAATCACCACTAGGACTCATTCGCTACTGATGGCGAATCAGTCTTGCTACTGATAAAAACACCTAAAAACTATATTCTAACTGTTGAGAACTGGAATCTAAGAAAATCACCTTTTCTCAGCCTTCAGGTGGGACTCATTTTCCACTAATGGAAAATTAGTCCTCCAAAATTTTGTAATTTCAAAGGTCAATTATGTAGATCCATATTTACGCTTGTCTTCTTATTGGGTTGACAGCATCAAATCTATAGAAAATGGATTGTAGGTTGTCTCCAAGCTTAAAATAGGGTTTATTTGACTTGAAACACTTTGTTGACTTATTGACCACCTTTCAACACCTATTTTCTTGAAAAATATGCATACAAAAGTCTACAAGCACACATGCAAAAGGGGGAAAATGGTTAAGGGTTAGAGTATAGGGATTTTCCTTGGTCAAATCCCACTTTGGAAATCAAACCCTTAATAAAGAAATGAAATTAAATAAGAAAGGAACGATGAATAAATAACATGAAAATATCCTAAACTCACCACAACCTTGTTTAAGAAATATGAAGATATGTCAATGGCTACTCCAAGATGCTTGATTTGAATGGTCGAATGAACTAGTGAATGAATTAGTGAATACTTGAATAGATGGGCGTCAAAATGGATGAAAAAACAATTATTTATATGCACTTATGCCCTACTAACCTAGTAATACATCATAGGCAGACATAAGGTATTTTTGAAGAAAAACCTGAATGAGACTTTAAATTATTTTGAATTTCGAGTCAAGAGGGACTTATTCACCACCCATGGTGAATGGGTCCCACCTTGGACTTGTATGTGGGTTTCAAGAATTATCTTGCATTTAATGTTGTTTATTGGGTTTACATTCAAAAATATAGCTAATTAAGTCTTATGAGTGCATAAAGGGGCCAAATAAAGCATAAGAAAGGTGTAAATAGTGATAACAAGACTAGAAAAGCATGAAATCTTGTTGCAAAATTTTGAAAAACTTTAGAATAGGACTTGATAAGGGATATAAAAAGGTAATTTTTAGGTGAATTGTAATGAGAAGCATCTAGAAAAATGTAGAAATGTGTTATAACACTTCACAAAACCTTCAAAAGACATCATAATTTGAATATTTAGGACCTAATGTGAATGCAGAAGTCACATTACAACATTAAATCAAAGATAAATTGACCAAGCATCGTGAGAGAAAGACCTAAAAGACCATGAAAATTTCAAAGATCCATTTTTCTATAGTACATGTAGCCCCCACTTTAGTGAGAGGATGAACTTGCTTCAAACTCACAATAAAGTATCCATGCATATCAAGAAGGATCCAAATGTACTTATGCTAGCAAGATGGAATAACAATGATCAAGAGGGATGATCAAGTCCCCAAGATGAAGATCCCATGGAAAACTAAATATAAGAGCAAAGAAACACATGTGTGAAAGACAAAAAGAGAAGGAGAAGAAAAAGGAAAATTTTGGATCAAGCTTTGATTGTTTGTTCAGCTAGTTCTGAATCAGATCTAGGTTGTTTATCTGAGAAGAAAATTCATACTCACTTTGGGGTGATAGAAATCATGGAAGTATTTTGGGTGAGAAGTCCCAAAAGGAAAGAAACATATGCTAGTTGGTACATTCTCACAAACACAGGTGGCTATGGGGAAATTCATGCCACAAAATGGGCCTACCACTCAACCATATCAAAGTTATGCATCTCAATAACTTTAACAAGGCACCACAAAGTAAAATTTTGGTTCATGCTTCATGAGACAAGCAAAGCTCTGTATGCTTAGAACCCATGAACAAACAAGATAGTACTGCAGGCATGCAAGTTGTGTTATTCAAGGTGGAAAAGATGTAAAATGTAAAATGTAAAAGATGTTCAAAGGAATTTTGTTAAGATCATGCAAGGTCTACCACTTAGGGAACATTGTTTCTAACATCTCCAAGAGAGGACCAATCAAAGAATAGAATATTTACAACTTAGGGGATGTAGTGCATCACTTCAAGCCACTAAGAGGAATGTAATATGCTAAGAGAGAAGATGCTTATTAAGGACATCACACCTAATGTCATCCACAAAGTGACAAAGGCTACAATAAAAACCAAGAATACAGGTGAATAATTCCAATGTATGCCCCCCACTTTAAAGGAATTACTACACATCATTCTATGAGCAATTACTTTAAAGTAGGAAAGGAAAAATGCAAAAAGAAACAAAACATGGGAGCCAACTTGGAAAGCCTTACGCCAAATCATGTTTCTGAGTAAGGTTGTGTCATACGAAGGAAAGGAAAATGAGAAATGGGTTTCCCCCAAAAGGAAAACACCAAACACATAAGGGATATGTGGATTTGGGGTTAGTATGTTCATTGTTGCAATGTTTTGTAAAGATCTTTGAACTGGCATCATTCCCCAAATACATAGAACTAGAAGAATGACACAAAGAGATTGAAAACAAAGAAAAAGAAAGATCCATTTGGGTCAACATGGAAGAGAAATAGGGTGTCTTGAAACCTTGCATCATCCCCAAAAGGGGAAAAAAAAGAAAAAATAAAACAAAAAGGTGAAAGAAAAGAAAAATCTTTTGGGTCAACATGAAGGGGACATTGTGATCTCAATTCCTTGCGTCATCTCCAAAAGGAAAATACAAGAAAAAGATAAAGTAAAAAGGAGAAATGGAACATTTGGGTCAACATGGAAGAGGCATAGGGCATCTATACACTTTGCATCATCCCCAAAAGGAGAACACAAAACAAAAAGTTAAAAAGGCAATGTACAAAATATAGAAGAATAGAGATACAAATAGGGGAAGTGCACAAAGAGAGAGAGAGAGAGAACATCAAACACACATTACGGGGGAACATGATACACACAAAAAAACACACCAACAAAAAAGGAAAATGGAAAAGGGGTTAGTAATGCAAATGCAATTCAACCATTAACTGAGTTATTGACTTCTCAATCATAAATAGTATAAGCAAAAGGTGAATAGGATAGTTAAGAGTCAAAGGACAAATGCATTACGAGGACAAGGCTAGCAACTTCTTGCCTCCACTAATTGTAAGACAAGAATGAGCCAAGATAGGTGATGGGATGGGTTGTGCAATAGTGAGAATGGAAAATTCTACAACTATGGCATGATAAAGGGATTTGTTTTTAAGGGGTGATAGCAAAGAAATCGATATTAGTAAAGTGGTACTTGTTCAGTATGTCCTTCAATGTGTGAAATTCATCAGTTTGGTGTCCAAGAACATGATGATATTTCCAATATGGTATGTTAGAGTCTTTAGGATGGATGACCAACCTGTTGGAAGGTGGTAAGAGTATAAGGCCTTTGTTTAAAAGAATTTGAAGTCTCCTTTCACATTCAGGTGGTGGATGGATAGGAAACTTGGGGTTTTTCAATTTTTAAGGTCATTTTCATTTGCTAGATTCTCCTTTTTCATGGATGGAAGGAGCAAGAGGGCCCATGTAAATCCTAGCATCCTTCTCATTAGAATCAGGGAATAGTTGTTCACATGGAAGGAGAATGTTCAAGTCAGGAGGAGAATCAAAGATCAATGTACCATCATCGTGAAGTCTCCAATATTCAAAAGGATGCTTGTCAGCATGAGGAGGATCTTGATATCCTAATATTGTTGTGTTTTCTTTTGTTGGTCTTTGTTCCAAAATCTTGATATCCTAATATTGTTGTGTTTTCTTTTGTTGGTATTTGTTCCAAAATTTTGTGAATATAATGTTTAGTAGTTGTATCACATCCTTCTTTGCTTAAGATAGTAAAGCCTTTGCCATATGTTTTTTCAAGATTGATTGGTGTGTTGATGACTTTTTTATCATAAAATGGTTGAGGATGTGGTTGTGTAGAGGAACTAGTTCCACCTATTGAGGGGAACTTAGGTCCTTCATTGATTTTAGGATGTAAGTATCCAAACATGTCAAGAGGTGAAATAGTAGGAAGATCTTGTGACTTCATGGATGGGTAAAAGGTTGCATTGGCTTCAAGGTTGTCAAGGCATGAATTTGATAAATTTTTCATGCTATCATCTTCTTCTCAATGATGTCAACAACATGAGGAGGACATTCATGTGGATTTGAAGGAGCATGAGGAAGCTCAAGGTCATTAGGATCATAGCCAAAGGCATAATTGGACATGTCTACTGAGGATTTCAATGAATTCCAAAACTTGTTATAAGAAAAGGCCATGATGAGAATGAATGAAAGTAAACTAAGATTGAAGAAAGAAGAGAGAATAGGAAATTTTGAAAGTATATATAACAAAAAGTAACTACAAAAAACTATAATGTAAAAAATACCCAAAAAATGCCTCAAAATAGAGATCAAATTGTGTAGGTGGACTAATTCGCCCAGGGTGGTGAATGAATCTAGGTATGATATTTTTTTGTGTTTTTCAAAAAATTTAAAGTGATTTTAATGATTTTCATATGCAAATGCAGATGTTCATTTTTTGAATGATTTGATATGCAAAAATGAAGTCTAAATGAGTCTTTCACTAATGCAATTTTAGAAACCCTAGGATGTAAAAAAGAAAAAAAAACCTAATTGAATGTTGATGCAAAGGAAACCTAGGATGCAATATGAAATTGAAATAAAAAATATAAAGTGTGTTCAATATGCAAGTTCAACAAAATGAACCAACAATTTTATTGTTCTATTTGCTTCTCTTGCACTCTTATGATCTTTCACCTAAAATGAGAGAGATAGAACACTAAAATTATGGTGGTTCACTCAAATAAAGGATTGTAGATGTTACTAAGACTAAATATAATGATCTAAGTGCAATTGAGCTATGAAATTAACTGATTATGAATGCAAAATTAATGAAATATGCAATGTTTGAAATCACAATGTGATATGCAAAAAATGAAATAGAGATGAAAACAAATGCAAACGGAATTGAAAGAGGCTAAAAAAAAGTGCACCTGAGAATTAATTGCTGAATATGGAATGTTATGGAAATTGGTAGAAATCAATGTAAATCACCAG
>VDFB02270651.1:302482015-302632695 GCA_007258455.2 Sequoia sempervirens | reverse complement strand
AATGTATTAGATGTCGATGATTTATTCTTGAACATTTACTATGCTGCAAACAAATTCTGCTAGTATTTACCATGATGTAATCATATCTTTCTTATGTGTATAAGACTTAATTTGAATTGAAACTCTCCTTATTGTATGATATAAAGAAGCAATGTAGTTGCATAAATGTTATAAATCTATAAAACTGGGTTCCTTTGTTTGTATCATCAGTTTGTTACCAAGTTTCTTGTGTTTAATCCTTAGTCCTCATTGGGTCTAGAACCAATGTCAAGCATGAAGTCAACTACTCATTAAATTATATATTTATTTTCCTCTATTGATTTAAGGTCTAAATCAAACACCTAGATCCTCTATATGATGAACTTGAAATGGTTTATGAAAATTTTCTTCTTCTCCAATCTATGGTCAAGTCTTCATTTAGTATTTAGAGACTTGTTAGGTTTATAACCAGAAATAAATTTCAATTATTAGGATCTTGGGAAAAAAAAAATTCTAGACAATCTCAATCTAATCATTAAGCTTAACCATGACCTTGTTTCCATTATTCCCGGCTTCGTAGTTCTTCTAGATATATATATAAGTATAATTATTGAGGCCTGGGAACCCTCTCTACTAAAATCATTTTCTAATGTATTCACTGAATGGTTAAGATATAACCTAAACCTAATGAAATGAGAATCCAATTGATATTAAATCAACAATATTGAGACACAGGTAATCATGTCGAGCAAGGGTGAGAGACCTAATGGCACAAGAGTGCCAATAATGCAATTGAAATCCCTGGCCAAGGTAGGATGCTAGTTTCAGCATCTATCAGCCATCAAGAACCAAATTTATTATTGATTAGAGTAATCCTCTAGTTGGGAGGTACCCATAATGGTGATTTGATCAAGAGATATAGGTCCTTGACATGAGGCTCGACGGTATGATGATATATTGATCCTTTTTAACTACTCTCATGAAGGGATGGGTTTCTTCAATGGAAGAATCATGGGAGACTAGTAGGTCTTCGAATGGGCAATAAAGCCCCTAGTGATATCTCCTTTTCCCATGATGACAGTATTAAGATCAAGTGCTTCAACTTCTTAACTATAAAATCTTGAAACCCTTTTCTCTCTCTTAAAGTATCTGTAATGATTACTTAGCATAAATTAGATTGGTTCTAATTTTATTTTAGAAGCAATGAAAAGCTAGTTAAAGATCATTTTCATTTATGTTTGAAAATCAGTTAGATGTTCTTTTTCAGTTGAAATTGAAACTTAGAAGTTAGTTGAAGAATTGAATATTATGTATTTACTTTTATTTCAAATTATTTTAATTTGTAATGCAAAAAGGAAACCCTAGTTCATTATGAGTTAGTTGCTTCTTCAACTAAAAGTTGTTAGTTAGTTTACTTTCTTAATTGTAGGACAACTATAGTATTACAAGCATGGTATCAAGCACTGTCAGAAATCTCATATTCACTACCCAATTATGACGTGCAGAAAGGTGTTAATAGGGAACTTGCAAAGACCTTGGTAGGAGAAATTTTCCCTTATTAAATACCCTTATTTTGCACATTTTTGCATTGCATTATGAGAGCATCAACAAATGGTAGTAAAATTTAGGGGATTCTCCTTGCACTCCCATTTAGAAGAAAATTCCATTGTATTGATCTTTGGGAAAGGAAAGGCTATTGAAAATGTGGTAGCTTCCATGGATGATAATGGCCTTAGACACAATTAAAAGTTCATAAAGTTAGCAAAATCTTATTCTTCCATATTACAAAAGTTGTTGAAGGATAAGATCATAACCTTAGGAAACACTAAACCTCTTAAGGAACCTTTCCCCAATTGGTACAAACCAGATACCTTCTATGAGTACCATCGAGTTAACGAGAATGATATCAAACATTATATGTGTCTACATCATGAGATATAGGACTACATCAAGGATGGTACTATTCATCTAGATTGAAGTAAACAAATTAAAAAAAATGGTGGTGAAAGCAAATAGTGAATTATAGATATACGTATACATGTTTCTATTGCATTTTGCTAACATGATTATTGATCCCACTAATTTTTTCACTCAACTTGAGGCCTATGTTAACATGTTCATGGTTAATCCTACTACACAACCTATTCCCAGTCCCCTAGATGTGACATTCACATCACAGGAATTATGGTTAAATAACAAGCCGTCTCCCCTCTACATTATTTCTTGCCTCAATGGCAACATTATGATAGGAGTCTTAGTCCACCCTATGAATCAAGTGAATTTTATTGTAGAAGAGATGTTGTGGCTTAATTAATTACATAGAAAAAATTATGAAGAAACAAAATCTACCATCCATACACATGAAAATCTTTGTTTGAGGATGTATGGCTCTATAAATCTATCTATCCTAGTAGAACCTAGGGCTATAGATAGTGTCTTTGATTTTATCCAGGAGTCATATTTGTTTAGGATGAAGTTGGGCATACCTTGGCTAGCTTCCATGAATGGAATTGCCTCTGTTATCCACAAGTGTTTGAAAGTCTCCCATGAAGGTGTTGTGCACATAGTGCATGATACTGGATACCAACCTCTAGTATCCCATGGGGGATATTCATTAGACCACTTTTGGCATGCCCTAGTTGGTCCACTTCCTCCAAGAACAGACCTACTTTACAAAAACTATATGAATTATAAGACTAGGGACAAGGGATAGCATAAATTGGTCCTTCAAGTAGTACAATAGCTGGCTACCTCCCTTTCTCAAAAAGGGAAAGAGAAGCTCCCTCATCCTCGGGATGGAACTCCTCTTCCTCTTTCTAGAAAAGAGTTTTGGATGAATATGCCTAGATTTTATCTACTAAGTTTGATGATACCACCTTGGCGCAAACCTAAGATCAAGATATTGGAACTCCCTACTAAACCACCTGGACCTTAGTGCTATTTCTATAGTAGAGGAAAAGGCCCCCATGGTGAATCTTCTATATCTCAACCTTTGTAGCCTCCTATCACTCCTACTTCCAAGGAAGTAACCAAGAAGAGGCCCATTGTCAAGGAATTAGAGCTGACTCCCCCCACTACTTCTCAACTTGCTCGAACTACTCCCATTAAGGAGCTTTTCCCTCCACTAGAAATAGCCGTGGTGGATAGTCCCATGACTGAGAAGGAGCCTTCTATTCCTTCACAGCCTCTAGTCTCTTGCTCAAACAGTAATAGAAACCTCCTTACATGTGAGCACAAGTTCCAACCAAAGGCTCTCACAACTGAGTAGGCCACCTTATAAAGGAAGGAAGAAGGGATGACTCCCTCTGTATCAGAGCCTCCTGCCATGTCCTCCTCTCTCCTTCCTTTTGCTTCCATTCAATCTAAATCCACACAGATTGTAGCTTCTCTTGTGATTACAAATACGCTTGACCCCAAAAGGTGTAGGTGTTCATCACTCCTTTGGTGGAGTTGCATTTGTTGATGTCCCTTCTAGATATCCCACCATCCTAAAACCCATAGATATTTTGAACACTTTAGTGGTATCTATTGTGGTTTTCTCTTCCTCCTCTTCCTCTACACCTTTCACCTTGTCTATGTGGAGTTCGCAACCCCCGACAAAATATAAGGTGGAGGGTGGTCCTTCCAATAACAAAGGTTGTAAGAGGAGCCTGCCTTCTTTGGAAGGTGTCCTACAGTGGCCTGTTCTGTCCTAGTGACCAAACCAGTCCCAACTTCCCTTGAGTTCATCACCACTCCTAAGTCACTCGGTGAGCCTAGTAGTGAACATTAGGCACAACCTTCCCCATCCATTGAGGTACGACATGGCACTCCAGTGAAGTGCATGTTTAACTCTCTAAATGAAGTTTCAACCTTGTTAGTGATTTTTACGAAATCATTGACCATAGCTCCACAAGAGTTGAGTGGAGGAGACCTTGAGGGGCCTTCTTCCTTAGGCCTTATTGTGGAAGGGTTGGATGCTCCTCCTCTTAACATTCCACCATGATAGGCTCGTCCTCCTTCCCCTTTATGATGATATGGAGTGGGAAGCAAGTGACCTATTGTTTTATTAGTGTTAGGGGGATGCCTCTTCTTTATCTTTAGATTAGAAGATGTCTGTGTGTTGTGATGTGTTCCCTTGTGATCTGGCTATGTGTGCTTGGATGACCCTTTTCACCATTGTAGGTATTTGGATATAGGTGTGGGTTTTGTATCGTAAACCTTCTTCTATTTGCATCATCATTCTTCCATGTTTGTGATTGATTTTTTGCAAATTAGGGATGATGCAAAGCATTGGGGGAATTTAGGCTTCCCTCCCATGTTGATCCAATTTTTTATTTTTACTTTGTCTTCTCATGCATTCTTCACATGGTCTGTTATAGTATCCTAGGTTAATGATAGTTGATTTTATATACTATTATTATACTTGTATATATTTATGATTAGTTCTGACCTCAAAATATAAGATCACCCGTGTGCCCCTTGTTGGTGTTCATTTCTCTCTTTTTTTGTTTTTTCTTACCTTTCTCTCTTATTTGCTTGAGTTGTCCCTTTCATGTGTGATAATGCCACTTCTATGATACTTAAATTTTCAACAAATTCCTTTGTTTCCAATGAATTTTTTCTTAAGAATCTTCAAAAAATTCTTTTCAAAGAATCACATTCTCAGCTTGAAACCATAATGGAACATTTTCCCTTCAACATGGGTTTGTAAAGAAATAAGTCGAGACCTTTTTCTTTAAGGTGGGAGAAACTTTAACCTACCCCCATGCAAGGGGGAATTTTCTTCCTTTTGACTTCCTTGATGAAGTGAACATCTTTTGAGAGGATTCCTTGATGATGAATCAATTTGAGAAAGAAACATCTCTTCTACATTTTCAAACAATGTGTCCCTTGAGTGGACCCCTTTCTTCAAGTTAGGTTCATGAGGGACCCCCTTTGAAAGCTTCCAATATATCAATGGTCTATGTGACTATCCACTCACTTTCCAACATGGTCACTTCTGAACATGTTCTATCTATGGGTAAACATGTCACTTTACAGGTGCGCCTGTAAAGCCACTTTTTGACTCTATGGAGTCTCCCTCCTTTTGGTTTCCTCCATGTGAGAGATCTTGGGGGATACCTCCCTGCAAGTCTGTGGGTTTGAAGAGAACTTTTCTTGAGCTTTCTCCATGCAATATATCTTGGCGGTTGCTCCCCTATAGGTCTACAAGTTTGTAGAATGCTTTCTTTGGGTTTCCTTCATGTGAGAGATCTTGGAGGACACCTTCCTTATAGGCTTGAGAGTCTACAAGGCACTTTCCTTGGTTTCCTTCATGTGAGAAATCTTGGAGGACACCTTCCTTGCAGACCTATGGGTATGTGATTCACTTTTTCTAGGTTACCTTCATGTGATAGATCTTGGAGGACACCTTCCTTATAGGTCTATAGGCCTGTGAGGCACTTAACTCTTGGGGCTTCCTTTATGTGAGAGATATTGGGGGTTGCCTCCTTGTAGGTTTGTGGCCCTATAAGACAATTTCAATCTATAGCTTCATAGTTCTATGGGGATATGAAGTCATTTGCTTACCCTATACTTTCGATCTTTCCAAATAATGGTCTACTTCCTTAATAGTCTAGGTATAAATTTCTAACCCTATCCACTCTTTGATCTACTTTACCAAAGCACTGATCAGTACTTGTGCTCACTAAAGTGGGGGGGAAATGTATAGGAGTGAATTTTCACCCCTTATGCAAACTCCTCTTTTGTATATCCTCACCTTAGAAAACTAAATCAGAAGGTGAAGTTCCACATCAACTTGCTACCTTCCTTCCACTTGGCATCTATCTGTTGTATTGGTAGAAGAATATTTGTTGAGGATTCTTGTGTGATGTGTGAACATCCGTATGGTGTGTAAATGTCCATGTAACATTATTATTTCCTTGATTGATTCTTGTGTCTGAAGCTGGCAGAGGCATTACACTTCCCACTGGGGTCAATTTGTAACATCCCTCTTTGACCAAGCAACCTCAAATATGGTAGATTCTCTCCCTTCTCCTTCAAATTATTCCATTCTTCATTCAATCCATCTTCTTTTACATCCTCTAAGCATTCAATTTATCTCTTTCCATCAATTCTTATATTCTTAGACCTCATTTTCATTCTCAACAACACTGTAATAGTCCATTGTAGTAAAAACACTCTATCAACTCCATCAAGAAAGTGTGAAGCAAGCCATTACAATACGAGATTGAGGTTTTACAACACATCCCTTCATCACATGGTGTTACCAATTTCTTTAAAGTGGGTGCATACATTGTAATTATTTTTGGCATGATTTCATGTTCCTTGTGCGATTTCCTTTCTTCTTGCAATGTATCCTCTTGGTGGTGTCATTGGGATTGCCTTCCTTTGAGAGCATGATATTTCCTTGTCCTCTCTTACAGACATTAGGCACAATGCTCCCTAAGATGATATCTTTTGAACCTATCCTCTCTTGGAAACAAGATGAGACCTTTTGCACTTGTCCTCTCTTGGAAACATTGGGTATAATTTTCCCCAAGATGAGACCTTGTATTTATCCTTTTTCATAGATATTAAACACAATGACCCCTAAGATTAAGACCTCACATGAACTAAGTGAAATCCCTTCAAACATCTCTTTTCCATGCATTTTCTATTGAATTTTGTGGATGTGTTGCTTATATGTGGTTTTCATTTATGTAAACACTATTAGCACTTCGTATATTGAAGGCTATATATGTCGAGGATATTGACAAAAAATGTAAAAGAATGTGTTCTAGGTTCCCAGTGGAACTGTGTAGGTCATGAAGGCATCTTGTTTTGTACATTGAAGATTAGATGTTGTGGACTAAAGGGTTTATTTTTTAGAGTATCTAGATCATCTACCAGAATTTTTAGAGGTTTGCATGTAGATTTTATCATGTTGCAGTCTGGTAGTATTTTTGTGGTCTCTATCAATGTTCTTAAGTGATGTTTGTGTGATTTTGATAATCTCTATTGTTGCAGGTGCTTCTCTATTAGTTCTTGGTATTCTTCAATGATTCTATATCATTCTCCATCATTCTTGTATGTCGACATTGATCAATGTGCTTGTGGCCGAATATTTTTCTTGTGCACATTTGGGTTTTCATGTTCCTGGATGACATGATGGTGGTAACATGTTGTGAATCCTTGAAAAGTAAAATTTGAATGTTTGGAATGCTCATGAATATTTTTTTGGGTCACATCATTGTTTTGTCCAATGATGTTTAGATCCACATTGAAAATTTAATTGTAAATTTGGGTCTGAATTGCAAATATGTTTTATTTTTCTAGCCGACTAAGTTGTTGATGTAATCCATGATGTAGACATATAAGAGCGATTGTTTCATCAGTGAAAAGTGTGTTGGGTTTGCTCCTATATGTGTATGTGTGAATATCATTCAATTGGAGAGTAGAGTGTGAAGAAGATTGAGTGATGCTGGAAGTAGTTTGAGTGAAAAGTGAAGGAGTTTTCTATGCTTAATTGGAACTGTAATTAGGTTTTTGCAAAAGCTATTTTCTTAGTTCGTACCCTCCATATTTAATCCTATTCTATATTGTTGGGAAGTGAGCCCCTTATGTAGCTGAGTAGTGAACTCTAGGCAGTGTGCTTGAATGTATGTGCATTCCCCTTTATTATTTTCATTATAGTTTTAATAGGGTATAATATTGTGGACTAGCATCCACCATGGTTTTTCCCATAACAAGGTTTCCACGTAAAAAATCCTTGGTGTTCTTTGTCTCTTTGATGTGTTAAATTCTTATAGTTAATTTCTTATTCATCATATCTGAGATTAGGTTAAGTAAAGTTTGAAAATATTTTATTATTTTGTGACAACTCATTCACCCCCATGTCTCGGTTATTTTTCCTTTTTTTTTCAACTATTGGTATCATAGCAGGTTCCTCTAAAGAAGTCTACAAGCTTGAGGTGATTCGAGATGGAAACATACAAGGACATTCCTAGATTTGATGGAACTAACTACTCAATGTGGAAAGGTAGGATGCAATGTCACCTTAGGTGTATTGGTGAAGCTTTCTAGAATATTACAAAATATCCATATGTTATTCCTCAGAATGGTCCCTCCACTATTGATAAGATCAAAGAAGCTGAAAGCAATATCAGGGCTATTGAAACTTTTGTGAGTGCTCTGAAAAATTCAGAGATGGAAAATATGATAGGACTACAAACAACTCATGAGATTTGGGCGAGGCTAGAAACATTGTATGAAGGAGATGCACAGGTGAAGATGGCTAAGCTACAGAGTTGGATAGGAAAGTATGAGAATTGAAGATGGGTGAAAATGAAAATATCATTTCTTTTCTACAAAGAGAATGAAATAGTGATGGGTGTTAGATGTTTTAGTGGTTCTTTGGATGAGGATGAAATTGTGCTAAGATACTCAAATCCTTACCTCCCTCCTACAAAGTGAAGGCTCACACTATTGAAGAGCTTAGATCAATAACAAAGATGACAAGAGACACGTTGGTTGGTAAGCTTGCTGCTTTTGAATTAAGTGAATTTGGTGAATCTGTTCCAAAGATTGAATCAGCATTCAAGGCTACTATATCTGGAAGTAACAAGAAAAGATATGGTCTAAGAGAATGTTCCATAAAGATATCCAAGTATGATGAAGAAATAAAATAGATTGAAAATAAAGAAATAGAGGTAGAAGAATTGGAAGCACTGATTGTAAAGAAAGATGGCAGAGGAAAAGTTAAGTATGAAGGAGTTTTTCCCATTAAATATTTTTCTTATAGTAAAATAGCTCATTTTTCATCAAGGTATCCTTAAATAGTTCCTATATTTAAGCCTAACAAGTCTAGATTCCAAAATAAATGTTACTTTTTTGAAGGAGTGAGTGATGAGAAGTCTCATAAAGATAATGGAAATGAAGATTAATGGGTTTTCATTGCTACCATTGAAAATAGTCTTGTGGCTAATGAATTTTCTAAAGATGAGAAAGCTCTTATAACCTGAGTTGAAGAAAAGGATGATTGGGTTATTAATAGTGGATGCTCACATCATATGACTGGTGATGAAAACAAATTTGTAAGTCCAGAGAAGTATGATGGTGTGATTTGTGGCAGAGGTTCTATTTTCCTTGGTGGTAAGGATAACACTAATGATGTTCTTTATGTTGAAGGCCTGAAGCATAATATTTTGAGTATTTGACAGATGGTGAAAAAATGCTATGATCTACAATTGAAATATGGAAGATGCAAGATACATGGAAGTTTTGGCAATATGATTGTTATAGGTATAAAGAAAAACGGTAATATTTTTCACCTAAATACTGCTAGTGGGAGTTGTTTAATTGCTCAAGTAGATGAAAGATGGTTGTGGAATAGGAGGTTGTGTCATGTAAATTTTGATAACATTGTCAAGGTAAGTTCCACTCAAGCAGTAAGAGATCTACCTAAGTTAGTGAAGCCTACAAACAAAATTTGTAAGGAGCGTCAGATGGGTAAATAGACTAGAGTCTCCTTCTAGAGAAAATAGTCTCATTCAAATCGTTTGTTGGAGTTGCTAGATAATGACCTCTGTGGTCCCTCCATAGTCAAAAGTATTCATCTAGATAGGTACTTTATGTTGATGATTGATGATTACTCTAGAATTATATGGGTTTCCTTCTTACGAGAAAAATGTCAAGTGCTAGAAAAGTTCAAAAGTTTCAAGGCTATGGCATAGAATGAGAAAGGTCTGAAAATTAAGTGTATAAGATTTGATAGAGGTGGTGAGTTCCCCTCCAAGGATTCAACTCTTTTTGTGAAGAACATGGAATCAAAAGACAGTTATTTGCTCCCCGAACTCCTCAATAGAATGGATTTGTAGAGTGAAAGAATCAAACAATTTTGGATGTTGCTACAACAATGACGATAATTTTTTTTTTCCCCAAATCTATTGGAGTGAAGCTGTAAGCACTATTATGTATACTTTAAACAAGGTAAATGTTAATGGTAATTCTGGTAAGACCCCTTTTGAGCTATGGCTTGGTTATAAGCCTACTATTAAATATTTCAAAATCATTGCAAGAAAATTTTATATCAAGAGAGATTATGATATAGGAAATTTTATGCAAGAAGTGATGAAGTATTTTTAGGTTACTCTACTAAAAGCAAGGCCTACCAGTGCTATAACAAAAGACTTAAAAAGATGGTTAAGAGTACAACTATTAAAGCTGATGAGAACTCTACCAAATCATCTAGATATTATAGTTATGATTCATATCAAGAAAATACAATACAAGGGAAGAATTCTCAGACTCAAAACCAACTTCAGATTATTCCATATGTTTCAGTAAAGCAACCTCAATTTGTTCTAGTAAATCAAGTAAGTTACGAAGCACAAACAAGTACAAGTGCAGATGAAAGATCAGAAGAACCAAAAGCTCGTTAAAGTACTAAAACTCCAGGTTATGTAAAGCTAAATCATTATGAAATTCAAATTATAGGAGATAAAAATAAAGGTGTGTAAACTAGAAGAAAGATTGCAGAAGAGTATTTTGTAATTTACAATATTGAACCTAAAGATGTCACTGAAGCTTTCCAAGATGAACATTGGATGGAAGCTATGAAGGAAGAGCAGACATAGATTGAAAAGAATGACATGTTGAAACTAGTTCCTAGACCTAAAGAAAAAAATTTGATTGGTAATTGATACATAGATTTTAGGACCCAATGGACTCTCTAACTCTTATAGGGTTTTTCACCCAAAAGGAGAGAGATTAGATCCTAAAATGCTTATGTGAAATTCAAATTAGGACATATGTGATGTGCTATGATGTAAATGAACTAAATTTAATTTAATTGACTAATTAAAATTATCTAAAATGAATGCAAAAGTGCAATTTAAGCTATGTTTGGAAACATACTGTGATATGCAAATAACTATGAAAGATGAAGAGATAGAAAGAAATATGCAAAACAAAAGGTATAGGGTCAAATCTGAGTGCACCTATATGTTGAGTGAGCTTTCTCAAATGTCTGGAAGGCTGATGATTTTTTTTTTTTTTAGAGTGGGACTCATTTGCAAAGGGTGGTGAATCAATCCTCCTACTGTTGAAAAAAGTGTTAGGAACTAACTTCTGATAGTCAGGAGTTGGCTTTTGAAAAAATGAAATTTTTCATATTTCAAGTGGGACTCATTCACCAAGGGTACTGAATCTATCCTCCCCAAGATTTTTGGAAAATTAAAAGACAATACTACTATAGATCTTTAAAAGTCTAAATATTAGATTACCAAGGTCAACTCTATAGAAAATGGGCCGAAAAATCTCAAAATGATTAAAAGAATGATAAGTTGACTTGAAGAGCCTCGTTGACTTGAATTCAAATTTTTAACACCTTTAAACTTGTTAAATCTGCAAGAAAAGGTTGCAAATACACATGCACAAAGGGAAAAATGTTGGGGGGTTAGTGAATAGGGGTTTTCCTTGGTCAAACCACACTTTAGTAATTAAAACCAATAGAAATGAATGAAATGCAACTTAAATGATAAATGAATAACATGAAACTATTACAAGGAGAAAGATTGGAAAAGTTGTCATCAAGTTGTCAAAGCAATTCAAAGTTGTCAAAGTTGCAAACAAGCCTTAGAGAAGGTCTAGAGGCCAAATTTTGCAATTTCGGATCCAAAAAACAGTGAGGAAGAACAAAGTAGACTGATAGCCACAAAATCCAATTTTGAATTTCCAAAAATACAGAACTGGAGTGATTTTCCACTATTGGCGAATGATTCCAACTGTACAATCCTAAACAAGACTTTTTCATAGCTGAGTACCCTTTTGGCTAAAACCTGCTCCTACACATTATCTAGAAAACTGAATTGATTCGCCAAGCCTGGTGTATGAGTCTCGATCAACTTCAACATCAAAAAATTTAGTGATCCAGAGCTCCATTTCATCTCCACCAAGTTTCTAGGTGCACACTTCCAGTTTCACAACTTTATGTTACATTTTACTCGCATTCTTAGCTCATTTAGCATTAGTTTGCATATCACATTATGTTTTCAAACATTTTGCATTTTCCAAGTTTACACTTGGTGGTGAACCCTTATTTGCTATTATATTTTCCCTAGAACTCTCCCTTTGTCATATTTCAATCTCGTTTGCATTGAAATTTGAAGGGTTTGTTCTTGAGTGAATAGTGGAGTTTTGTCCCCTTTCCTTTTAGGTTGCAAAACCCTAGAAGTGAAAGTGAGAACAAATTATTTTATTCACCTTTATTGTGATCAAGCATTGATGTCTTGTATATCCCAAAATATTTATTTCTATTTTTTTCAACATCAAATTCTCCTTGGTCAATAAGGTCTTTGATAAGATGTTTAATCTTGACACAATCTTATGTTTTATGGCCTTTTGCAATGTGATATTGGAAAAATTCAATATCCTTGTACCAACGAGGTTTAACTTCAGGTTTGTGGTAGTTGATGAGCCTAGTTTTTGGTCTAATTTTGGGTAGAATCTATAGTCTAGTTGCTCACAAATTTCATGGACTTTAATGCTTAAGTGTTGGTATTGGCATAATGTTTCCCTCAAACCTTTGACATTTGATATTACCCTATCTCTAAAGCTTTAATGATATTTGGCATAATATGTGGGTCATCTATATTGATTGTGCATGTGATTAATGAATGTTTCTTGGAGTGGTTATAGATGTGCAGTTATTATGTGCATTGACCTTGACATGCAGATTTAATATGCCAAGTTGAGGAAGACACCACCAGTTGGGCACACACCATAACTTCCAACTGAGAAATCGCTCCCAATCAAAGGCAACTGGCAACAAAGATTCTTCATGCAACTAAATGTAACCTCCTTACAATGGACCTTAATGATCAAGCATGCATGCGTATTACTGCTATTCTAGATCTATGCTTGATTTGTATGTCAAACCGAATTCCATGCATGTGTAACCGCCATCACTCCACTTTCCCCTATTTTACTGAAATGGCATCCTCCCAATCGTGGAGTTGATTGCCTTACTTAGCTATAGTATAAATAATGATTTGATGCTTCTTCTTTAAAAGGTTGCACAATTTGACATTATACTTCCATTCTCTAGTTTCAGTAATATAGATACATTGCACTTTGTATCCATGATTTACACTGAATGAAATAAAGTTTTAAGTTCGAGCATCTGAGTTCTTGTTAGTTTAGAGGATACTTATCCAAGGGCACCCACTTGGTGAGTAATCTTTCTTCTTAGTTTAACTTTAGTTTAGTATTACTTGTTTAATACTTAGAAATTTGGCATCAACTGTTCCTATAGCCACTAGAATTCCATTTTGTTGCAACCAAAGCAAACAAAGTAGTTTCATGTTTGTTCAGATTTTCATTCTTGCTGCATTTTCACTTAGTATAGTGTTTGTTTGATGTTCAACATTTGCTTCATTTCTTTCCAATAATTTACTTTTAGCATTGTGTTTCTTAGTTGTAGAGTGCAATGAGTACTTTAGCCCCTAGTGCACATATTATGTTGACCCATTTCAAGTTCACATCCCTAGGTTGACAAGTTAAATTCACCTTCATGATGATTGAATAGCTATTCAAGTTAGATGTCCAGTCTCTGAATCATGCATGTAAATGATTAGTTATGAAATCATTGTAGGAGGCCAACATTTTTGGCATCGTTGTCAGGGATGATGTCAAGCTAGGAAGTCTTTTAGAGTCATTGGTAGTTTTTCTATGTTTTGGGAAGTTTTTCTTAGCATATCTTCATTTAGGAAGTAATGATCCCCCTTATCCTTTACCAATTCTTTGTGTGGGCTAACTGATAGTGAGTGATACCACATGCATAGAGGAATTAGAAGGGATGCTTATGGGAGATTCCTTCCAAACAATCCTCATCCATTCCATCTAGTTGAGTACCAGAATCTACTAGAAGAAGAGGAAGAAGAAGATCCACACCCCTTTGTTGATGCATATCCTGATCTGACTAGCTCTGAAGTCTCCTCTGAAGATAAAATCAGCTTGAGAACCCCTTTTTCTTGGAACAACATCAAGTAGGCATGGGTGACGTAAATAGGAACAGACAAAACCAACCAGCTTTTCCTTTCCCCATTGCCCATTGAAATGAAGTTGACAACATTAAGAACATTCCTGCCTCAGCACACCCCAAGTTTTATAGACTTGTGACAGAAGATCTTGATACCTTCTTATTTGAGTTTGAAATAATATGTAGAAGTTATGATTATACTACTGATACCCATAGGCTTAAGTTATTTCCCACTACCTTGAAAGAGGTTGCATTAAGATGGTTTATGAGCCTAGGTCGAGATACTATGGAAACTTAGGAAGACATGAAGACAAAATTCCTTAAGAAATATAAGGAATAATGCAAGGGTAGTGACATGAGAGGGGTGACATTTTTAGGATGCGGTAGAAGGAAGATGAGAGCTTGGAAGACAACATTGCAAGGTTCATGTTTTTCTTGCAAAAATCTCCACATCGTGCACTTAATGAGGACTCACAAAAGTTGATTTTCCTTAGAGGAATTAATGATAGGTGCATTAATGACTTGGTCCTCATGGCAGGAGGAGATATCTCCCAAGTTCCTTGGGAGGATATCAAGAAAATGTGCTAGGATTACTCTAGGGTGGCTTCAAAAAAAGGAAGAGCTTATCAATCTTCCATGGGTAAGTCAACTATTGGAGGAGTTTCAAGAATGGATATCACTCATTTGCTAGCTCATTTTAAGCAAGACATTATCAACAATCTAGCTACTCAGCTAGATACACTTCAAGCCAAGAAGAAGCAAGAGGAGGTAGAGACAATGTTGACTGAATATTGCCCTCATTGTAGGCAAAATAAGGACTGTAGATGCAAGATGGTAGCTAACCTTGAAAGCAAGCCGATCCTACCTAAGTTTAAGCCAATTTAGATTGAAGAAGACCAAGTGTGATATGTTGCACAAAGAAAGCCTTGGGCTGCAAGACAAGGTATGCCACCGGATCCACTATCCTATGTTGGGCCATATTTTAACTCTTATTCATCTAGTCACCAACGGAAACCCCCATGTCCACTTATTTATGGAGGATATCCACCACAACCTTAGAGTAACCCTCCAAATGATTTTCCTAGCCATTAGAGTTCTCCACCTTAGTGGCAGCCACCTAAGGGAAATTGGCAGCAATTTCAAGGGCACTGGCAACCACCTTCAAGAAATTGGCAAAAAAAAAACCAATGGAGAGGAGAACAAAAATGGCCTACCTGGACCATAAGCTACATGCAGCCACCTTTTGAGCCCCAACAACCTACTATAATGCCTCCACCTACTAATCCAAGCTCAAATTCACCTACACCCACTCAACTACCAGCACAACCCACACCCAATCTAAATAACAAACCACAACAGTAGCCTGCATACTTTGTTGAATCAAATCAATTCCCTACATATGTTGTGAGTGTAAGTGACATCCACTTGTGTTTAGGAACTACTCTACCAACCCCTTCTATGCCAATTAATTTTGAACATCCTATAGAAGAGGAAGAGGAGCCTTTAAATGATCTCATTCAGCCAAATACACCTAAAATTCTTGAACCAGTGCAAGTCAAGCAGATTGAACAAGAACCACCATTCCCTCAAAGGTTGGAAGTTTCTAAGAAGAAATAAGAGAAGGAGGATACCACTTTTGACATCTTGGATCAGCTAAAGTATATATGTGTTCGGATACCCCTATTTCAGGCCATAAAGGATGTCTCAATCTACAACAAAGCTATCAAGGAAGCTTGTCTTAAGAAGCTAGGAAGAAAGAAGAAAGACCCAACTACAATCCATGTGGTGGGCCAACTAGTTAACATCATGTTGTGAAAAGTGACTATTCCCAAGTACAATGACCTAGGTAGTCATGTGGTAGCATTATCATGAATAGGATTCAAGTAAAGAATGCTCTAATTGATTTAGGGGCAGCAATGAATGTAAGGACCAAGGACTGCAGCAACTAAACATTGCAAGCATGAGATCTACTCCTATTGTCTTGCAGCTTGTTGATAGCCCTACTGTCAAACCTGATATTGTAGTGGAGGATCTTGTAGTAGCTCTAGACTCTGGGAGTACCCAGCAGATTTTATGATTCTTTCTCCTAAGGCTACACTAGGAAAGTATCCCATTATTCTTGGAAGGCCTTGGTTCACAACTCCAAATGCATACATTTTAATGTTGGTCGTGATATGACCATTTCAGATGGAAAAAGTACTAAAATTTTTGTTTTTTATCCACTGCTAGTCATCTCATGATGAAGATGATTTTGTATGGCCACAAGTTGGTGAAGAGGCCAATGAAGTTAATTATGTGGCACAATTGATGTTGCTAGGAAGAAGCTCTTTCATGCAGCTCCAAGATGAGGATGAAGTATTGGCTAACATCATTTAGAATCATTATGAAGTGGAGGAAGCATCATCCTCTCATCCTACTACTTCAATCAAGACAATTCTACAAGCTCTTTCTGTAGCCACTGTTACTGCAAACGTTCTTCCTACAGCTACTCTTCCTACTGTGATAGGGTGAATTTAAGTGCTAGAATATGAAAAAAAAACAATAGAATGCAAATAACACTAAAAACACTCTACACCTCAAGATTATCCTAGTTGGATTCAATACAAAATAAAGACAACAAATGGAATCTTTTACCTAGTGTTGAATCGATCATTTGGTTCACCCTTCGATCTTTGGTGTTGTATGCTCCTTTAAAGGTAAGAGATTCAAATGTGGATTGTGAGATAGATGGAAAATGGATTGAAGTGGATGCAAGTATGAAAAATGGCTAAGTAAGGTTTGAGAAAAAAATTTGCAAGAGTTTGGCTAGCATGAATGAGCTCTCTCTAAAATGAGGGAAAAGAGGGGGTATTTATAGATAATCTGGAATTCTCTAGGGAAATGGAGGGTCAAGATTGAGCCACTGAGATTAAAATGTAGGGCTAAGGTGAGTTGAGAACTCACAAGCCCTCACATCTTGACATGTGGCATGTGAAGTGGCTTAAAAAAAGTGAGGTGTACATAAGGTGGAAGGATAGTACATGACATGGAGAGGGGTACATAGTACTTTGGGATTGGACAAGATTTCCTCATAAAGGAGGCCCTTGTCCCCATGTGGGTGAGAGGACATGTGGGGAATTCAAAATTTCTCAAATATTCTCATGGGGATGAGAGAAGGAATTTTAAATTCTAAGGAATGCATTGGGGGATTAAATGTGAATTAAAAATTCACATGGGGAATGGAATGCCTTCTTCAAAAAGAGAAAGTCTTTAAGAAGGTTGACTTAGGACACATTCCATAAATGACATGGGGATTAGGTTGACCTAACTAAGTGATTAAGGTTGTGCAAGTACTTGATTAGACTAATAAATGAATATTAGATGCAAGTGGGAAATTATGGAGGATGGGACCCTAATGATGATTAGGGGTATACACATCTTAATCATAAATTAACTATGACTAAGAAAGAGGATTAAATTGCTAAGAGGGATTAGAGATCAACTTGCAAAAGTTGGAGGATGTGACAATGAGAGAGAAAGTGGAATTTAAAAATAAATTTAAAATTCTAAAAGATAATATGACTAAATTAAATAAAGTGATACATTTATTTAATTTAGAGAGGAAAGAAGGGAAAAGTATTTATTAAATTAAATACTTTAGAGACATTATGGAAGACATGAAATATTAATTGAATGAGTGATTTAATTAATACCGGCAAAAGGGATAAAGTAAATGAGAAAAGAGATGATTAAGGAGATGCCTTCGACCATATGGAAGTGGTCAAATTTAGGTGTCTACATTTTTCCCCTCTTCGAAATACTATTAGGATAGTAGGGTTTCGAAGAAAAACAAAATACAAACGACTCTATGGAAGAAGCAACCAAAAAGGAGATGCCTCAACATTGGAGAGAGCTTGCTTGAACTACCCGATTGGAGAAGAAATAAAGAAGATGCCCCGATCTCACAAGGGAAGGTCTATGACGGAAGATTGGGAGAGAATGGTAGGGTTTGCCCCCTCGAGAAGGTGGACAAAGAAAGAAAATGGGCCCCAAGCAACTTCTTGAAAGTAGGAAGTGGTATATGTCATTGGAATGAGCACAGAAAATTGAGAAGATAGACACTTGAATGGAGAAAAATGGGTTAATAGTGTGCAAATGGTGGCCCTAGGAAGATAAAGGGGGGAGTGAATTAGTTGAAGTTAAAAAAGGCTAAATAAAAAGAAAAAATTCCTTTCATTTTAAAAAGTGAAAAAGGGGGGGGAAGGCTATAAAAGGTAATTGAGGGAATTACCTCTCCTCATTTGGATAGTTGTCAAGTGAGGAGAAGAGGGAGGAGAGGGCAAGAGGGAGGAGACACGATGCCAAAGTACAATTATGATATCATTCATCAGGGGGATGAGAGACGGTTATTCTTCGAGGAGTGTTTCATGCTACACCAGGTTATTTTGCAACCCCACCTCATGATTTTGGTGCATTTAGCTAACTTTTTGCAAAAAACAAAAATATGGGTTTTGTGGGGGTGCATGGGAGGGCAAATGGGTTTGAGGGAATTTTTTTTATATATATAGGTGGGGTTACCAAGTGAACTTAGGCGTAGAACTTCTTCAAATGCATGATGTTGATGGGTTCTTCGAGAGGCTCTCCTTCAAGAGTAGTCAACCGATATGCCCCAGATCCATATTTGGCAGCTATGATATAAGGCCCCAACCAGTTTGCCTCAAATTTTCCTTTTTTATCTCGGTCTTGCTGAGTACGCTAATTCTCTTTGAGGACAAAATCACCCACCTAAAACTATTGAGGGTGAACCTTCTTATTGTAGTGGTGCTTGAGGCGGTTCTAATATGCTTGCAGGTGATCATAGGCTTTTATTATTCTTTCATCAAGTAACTCCAGTTTTGCAAGCTGTGCAACATGAGCATCCTCCTCATTGATAATATTTTTTAAGGAAATTCTCAGTGATGGGATCTCAACTTTAATTAGAAAGATGGCTTCGGTGCCATAGACTAAAGAATAGGGAGTGGCCCCTGTAGGAGTGCGAATGGAGGTGCGATATGCCCAGATGGCAGGATCAATATGGAGGTGCCAATATTGACCGATGGTATTGACAACCTTTTTGAGGATGCAGATGAGGGTCTTGTTGGTTGCTTCTGCCTGACCATTACCCTAGGGGTAATAAGGTGTTGACCAATGATGCTAGATGTGAAAGGTGTAGCAGAGGTGATTCATGGCTTGGTTTTTGAAGGGTTTTCCATTATCAGAAAGGATGGTGGATGGGATACCATATCCACAGAGAATATGGTAAAGGATGAATTTTGAGATCTGAATACCGGTGATCTATGAGAGTGGCATTGCTTCCACCCACTTAGTGAAGTATTAAGTGGCAATAATTATGAATGTATGGTCGTCAGATGATGGTGGGTAAATCTTTCCAATCAAGTTGAAACCCCATTGAGAGAATGGACACAGTGCTAGGAGGGGCTGAAGATCTTGTGTTGGAGCATGAATCAAATCCGCATGTTGTTGGAATGGAAGGAACTTCAAATATTCATAAGCATCATGCTCTAATGTAGGCCAATAATATCCAACTCAAAGAATCCTTTTGAATAGGGCCATACCATTTGAGTGAGCTCCACAAACACCACTGTGTACCTCTATTAGTGTCGTGCAGGCTTCAGTCTCATCCAAACACCTAAGGAGGATCCCATCATACCCACGATGATAAAGTGTATCACCGATGATAATGTATTAGGACAAACGTTGAATAAAGGATTTTTGTTGGTTTTGTGTGAGGTCTGGGGGAAAGATATTATCATGGAGATAGGTATATATGTCCTAGTACTAGGGGGAGGCGGGACCTATGATATCACACACCATATCAGTCTCAGGAATATCATACGCTAGGATTAAAAGTTGCTCAACAAGGAACTCACATTCCATCTAATCTTTAGGCATGTGAATCAGTGAGTTGACAGTGGCCATTGCATATGTTGCTTTGTTCTGTACCCTAGGAATTTGATCAAATTGTATGAAGGTGAAATATTTCTTGAAATCATCCACCATATGTTTATAAGGCAACAACTTATCATCTTTTGTTAAGAATTCATCATTAACCTACTTGATGACTAACAATGAATCGCCAAAGACTTTCAAGTGAGTTATATGCCACTAGTATGCAATTTAGAGGCTGGTGAGGAGGGCTTTGTACTCTGCCATGTTGTTGGTACACGAGAATGCTATCCTGAATGATTTTGGTATGTAGTCACCTTGAATGGTAACTAATAGAATTCTTATTCCTAACCCATTATGGGTGTATGAGCCATCAAAATATAGTGTCCAAGGAGGTGCATCTGTGACTGTGTAAACCTCTTCGTCTAGAAATTCAGTGTCTAGAGGGTAAGCATGTACCAATGGTGCCTCGACCAACTGATTAGATATGACCTATCCCTTTATTGCTTTTCACTCCACATACTCTATGTCAAATTCACTTAAGAGCATGACCCACATGGCCATGCAACTAGTCAAAGTGGTTCTAGATAACAAATACTTTAGTTGGTCAATTTTAGCAATTAATTTGATGGGATGGTTGAGCATGTAATGTTGGAGTTTTTGTGTGTTGAAGACTAGTATGAGGTAGGCCTTTTCCATGGGAGAGTAGTTTAACTCATAGCCGACCAATGTTCAACTGATGTAATAGATCACCCTCTCTTTTGATGACTCATCATGTTGTGCCAAAAATGCCCCTAGTACGACTGAAGTGGCGAAGATATAAAGTAGGAGGGGTTTCCCTGGAATAGGTGGCATCAAGATTGGTGGATGAGCTAGGTATTCCTTGATCTTATCAAAACCTGTTTGACACTATTGGTTCCATCAGAAGGTGGAGTCTTTCTTCAGAAGATGGGTGAATGGCTAACACTTATCTGCAAGTTGGGCTATGAATCAACGGATTGATTGCATTTTCCCTTGAAGGCTTCTTAATTGCTTTAGATTGTGCGGGGGTGGCATGTCCAGAATAGATTTCACCTTGGCAGGATTAATTTCAATACCCCTTCGAGAGACTATGAAACCCAACAATCTTCCTGATGTGACACCAAAGACACACTTTTTTGGATTTAGTCGTAACTTGTAATGCTCCAGTCGTTCAAAGATCTTTTTCAAGATGGTAGGATGTTTTGCTTGGGTACTAGATTTCCCTAACAGGTCATCGACATAATCCTCCATGATGATATGGATGAGGTCATGGAAGATGACTGTAATGGCCCTTTGATATGTTTCACTTCCGTTTTTGAGACCAAATGGCATAACATTGTAATAGAAAGTACCCCACAATGTTGTGAAAGTGGTCTTGTGTTGGTCCACAGGTGAAATTCGAATCTAATTATAGCCAGAGAAACCATCCATAAGGTACAACATCTCATGTCCTGTTGTGAGGTCGACCAACATGTCAATGTTAGGCAGAGGGAAATCATCTTTTGGGAAGGCCTTGTTAAGATCTCTGAAGTCTATGCAAATTCAAATGTCTCCATTTGGTTTGGCAACTAGTACTATATTGGAGATCCACTTAGAGTAGTCAATTGGTCTGATAAACCCTGCATGTAGTAATTTTTCCAATTCCTTCTTGACTAACAATGCTACCTGTGGATGCATCTTGTGGAGCTTTTGTTTGATAGGCTTTGCATCAGGGTGAATGTCTAGGTGATGAACCACCAAAGCAGGGTCTAAGCCTAGCATGTATGAATATGACCAAGCAAAGTTAACAATACCCTTTTGGAGTAACTGAACAATGACTGCATATTCTGGATCTAAGAGTGACTTGGCCACATATGTGATCTTGGGAGTTTCGGCAATACCCAGATTAACTTCCCGAGTCTCTTCAATTAGGATGGATGGCCATGTAGATAATTGAGTTCCCACAAGGGGGAGATGAACATCTCCATCCTCCAATGCCTCTTCGAGGTTTTTCACCATTAGATGCGTCCTTTATTTTTACTTTCTTAAGGTCAAGAAGTGCCTCGAGGAGGTTTTCACTAGATGACTGCTTTTTACCTTTCTTATTCTTATTTTTGTGACTGGAGTGTTCATCCTCCCCCAATCCCATGAGGTTGACATATGTATCTACAGACATATTGATAGGTGTGTTGTCACGTAGGTCCCAATCGATAAGCTCAAGGTGACGAAGGGATAGGTTAACGGTATAGATGGATAGGCATTTGAACATGGATGATAAGTTAGTGTGATCAATGTCATCATATGCACGTATGATGGATTCCTCCTCGATTATGTCTTCTAATGAGCCATCATCCACAGTGACACTATTGGAGGAATTAGACGATGTTGCAGGGCCTTTCTGCTTTTATCGTATCCAATTCCTATGTTCTTTGGTAGCTTTGATGTATCAATAGATTGTAGCCACCCCTGTTCTTCTTTACCTAGGCCCCTACCTTGGTAGTTATACTTTTATGCAAACTTCGCTGATAAGGATATGCTTCCTAAAAATATTCCTTTAGAGGAGGATCTAGTTGGGGTTCTTCTCGATATACCCATTGACTTATATCCTCTTTTGGTGCATCAATTTTGATACTTGGGGACCTAAAAGTGGTAGTAGGAATGTTTTTCACACTAAAGGTGATAGTCTTGTCTTGCTTTGGAGGAGCATGTGAAGGTTGGCCATACTCATGTGGTGATGGTGGCATGGTTGCTACATTAAGAGCAGTATGCATTTTGTATTCACCACACCTCTTGTCAATGATCTTGACTTTTGTGACCATAGGATTGGTGGTGGAAGATGGAGTGGTTGTCATGGTGGAGGGTCGATTAGTGGATGATGACTAAGATGCCCCCATTTCAACCCCAAGACAATAATGTAAATGGGGAAAGGACGCTTCTAAAGCATGAAAGTATTCAAATAGTTGGGGGTCAACATAAATGGTGACCTCTTGTCCATTGTCTGAGAATTTGAGGCACTAATGGTACATGGAGGGGATAGCTTGCATAGCATGGAGCCATGGGCGGCCAAGGAGGAGGTTATATGGTAAGTCCAAATCAAGGACATGACAAATGGTGTATTGAACTACAGGTCCAACCTGAATAGGAAGACTAATAATTCCTTCTGAATTCCTTTCTGCATTATCATAGGCCTTGATCATGATGATTTGATTAATTAAGTCTACTTGAGTGTACCCCACCTATTTTATGAATTTCAGAGTACACAAATTGAGGGCTAAGTCATTATCTACCAAGACCCTTTTTATTTTATGACGGGAAACTATGACTTCAATATGCAATGGGAAATTATGATTGGCATTGATATTGGGCATGCCATTCTAGCTGAAATGTAGCTAATAAGATAAATCTAGGTGTCCTACCAAAGCTTGGAATCATGTAGGATCAATATCATTAGGTACATGGGTTTCCTGTAAGGTTCTATTGAGGATTTCTTCATGTATACGAGAAGACTTAAGTAGATCCAAGATTGAGATCTAAGCAGGGATCTTCCCTAGGTGATCCAGAATGTTGTACTGAGAGCTTACAGGACTTGGTTGGGCAGATGCGAAGGTTGTAGGGACAGTGATGCGGGCTTGTCATGTAGTAACAACACACTGAGGGTCTTTGGCTTTGACATGTAACATACATACACAGGGTTCTACCTACTCAATGTAATGAATAATACCCTCGTAATTGAGGGGTACATTCTTATAGCTTACATTATTTGTGTTGTTGTCTTGGGGATTGCTATTGGAGGTGCTCATGCCTTGATTATGGTTTGGAAAGGCATTTTGATATATTTGCAATTGAGCATTGGACAACAAAGCTTGACTAGTGTCGACCTTGATATCTCCTTGATCAATAAGATCTTAGACATAGTTTTTAAGACCTTGACACTTATTTAGAGAGTGTCCTTTGATTTTATGGAACTCACAATATTCATTTTCCCTAAACCATGCAGGCTTAGGTTTGGATTCATCAAGTGGTTTTGTTATGGGGTAGGTGACCAGGTAGTTGATCTGTAACAACTTATTGAAGATGAAACTCAGGGGTTCTCCTAATTGAGTATACTGGCATTTAGCATTCCCCTGACTATTCTGGTTTGACTATTGAGGAGGACGAGGTGCCCCCTGTGGTACGGATATGGAGTTAGGTATGGATGGTTGTTGCCTCTGGGAGGTATTAGCCACTTGGATGTGTTTAGTATCAGTGACATCGTCATTCACTGTGTTCTTGTTCTTGTTCCAAAAATGTGGCTTGTCACTGAATGACCTTTCCTTGTCATGGCTGTGTATTATGATGGTCCCTTTGGCAACAAGGGCATGTTCAAGGATAGGTCCCTTTTCCACTAGCTCTGCGAAAGTGGTGACACAATGTAACCTAAAATTATGGGCCATGTCGGGGTGAGAGTTCTCCACGAAGAGGGTGACCATGTCCTTCTCTTTTAGTGGGGTTTTCATTCAGCTTGCTAGCGCATGCCACCTTTGAAGCTAGCTAGCAAAGGTTTCCCCCTCACGTTGTTTCTCCTTGAGGAGATCCAAGGTGTCAGTGTCTTTCCAAATTGAAGGAGAAATAAGAAACAAATTTTTTTGACAAGTCCACAAAATATTTTTTGGGCCCTCTTTTGAGGATCATGAACCACTCTAGGGCAATGCCTATCAAGCTCTGTGGAAAGAGGCACAAGAGATAATTGTCGTTGTGCATAACTTCTTGGCACTGGGAGTAAAGCTCTTGCAAGTGGGCCTTAGGATCCTTGTTCCCCTTGTATCTGTCAAATTTTGGTATTTCAAAATATTTAGGGAAGGGGATCAACAAGATGGAGGGATCAAATGGATATGGGCATATGTCTTTGAATTTGAATGATTGTTTGCTAGTCCCAGCCTGAAGATCTTTCAGAGCAGCTTTAATTTCTAGTAGGTCCGAGTTGACTGGTGGTGGGTTGGATGGATATGGATGGTAAGATGATAAAGGATCCTGCTAAGAAAGCATCGGATTGTTAAGGTACATAGATTTTGATAGTGGGATGATGACATCCCTTGTTGGTATGCTGAGGGATTTTGTTGATACGGGGGTTGTTGTTGTGAGGTATAGTACGGATTCATTTGATAAAAATGTGAGGTAGGTTACCGAGGAGCTTGGATGTGATGTTGTGGATTGACCTGCTAATGCTAGGGGTATTGCTGTGACTGTTGGGAGGCCACATAAAATGGTTGCTGCTGGGACTGATGTTGATTATGGTAATAATAATTTTGTGGTGGTTGTTGATGTGATGTGAGATGTTGTGAATACTGAGATAGGATGTTGTATTATGTTTGAGCTCGTGGGTGTAGGATGGATGTGAGGAACAAGGATATGGTTTGAGTGGGAAGTTGGGACAGATTGCATTGTGACTAGTATAGCGGTTGTTGTGCAGACACCGATGGGTTATATAGCAGTTGTTGTTGTTGGGGTGACTGAGATAACATGGGGGGATTTTGCAAAGGGGGTTGTTCGGTACCAATGGGGACATTTGGTTGGGATGTACCTTGTGGCAAAGATGGAGGTGGTAGGTTAGATTGGGGAGGCTATGGAGATGTGTATGAAGGAAATGGTTGGTTTATGGTCCCAGAAGGTCCAAGAAATGTAGTGAAAGGGTTGCCCCTAGTGCTGACAGGAGGTGGATTTGAAGGGGGTGGTGTCATTAGCATTAGTGGTGGTGGTTGCAGAATGTTTTGTGGCATGCCAAAGGCAAAAGGATCATTGGGATCAGCCATTTGAGGAGCCCCTATGACTAAGATTATAGGATGCAGGGGATTGCTAATGGGATACAAAATGGCATTTCCGAATTCAGGTTGATGCCAACCTTCCACATGAGGAACATTGGGGACATATGAACTACCTGGCATGTTGTGTGAACCTTGGGGAATGTTAGGTGTGGAAAATCCATACTTAGATAGGTTGATACCCCATGGCAGCTTGACTCCTTTTTCAATTAAGTGGGCCAAGATTTCTTCTCCATGTTTTTCAAGAAAGCGTTCCGTCATTTGCACATTGACCAGTTTACTAAAGTGTTCCTCAAATGTAATTTTGGGTTGAACGATCATGTTTTCATCCCTGGGGGTGATGTTTTTTGACCGTTAACATTGGATTGTGATGATGTACCATTGTGCGGATCCCAAGGGATGTTTGCATCATTATGGGGGTCTTATGAGGCATTAACTGTGTTGTTCAAATCCTAAGGGGTGTTTGATTGATATTATTGTTCAGCCATTTTCTTCATTTGTGACTGGGTCTGAACAGGCATGTAAGATGATATGATGGACTAGGATGACCTTGGTGATGATAGGATCAATTTTATTTGATGATTGATTGGCCGACAAGGATGTGGCTTGATAGGATTGATTCGATTTGATGTTTGACTAGCTGACGAGGATGTGGCTTGATGGGATTGATCTAATTCGACCGAAGGGGATTTGGTTTGATGAGATTGGATTGGGTTGATTTGCAAATGATTGGTTGATCTAAATTGGTTAATATGATGATTTGATTTGGATTGATCATTGATTAGGATGAATGATAATGATTGGAATCTAAAACTGAGTTCAAGAGTGATCCTTGGTAATGCTAGGTGTTGATTAATCGGTTAAAGGGGTGGATGTATGATAACAGCACCGAATCCAACTTGAGATTGAAGTGGATTGATTGGGCTGACAAGGATGACTGACTTAGGATGAATGAATACCCTAAGTCAATTTTTGATGGATGACAATTAGAGATGAACACCTAGGTCGATTTGGATGACTGCTCTAGTGAGATTTCAATGGGATACCAATGGTTCGAATGGGGAAATGATAACCAAAACGTGGGTTCGAAATGGGAAAATGAGGACTTTGAATTGGGTGAATGGATGCTTGAGATGAGTGGATGAAGGTTTAGGATGGTGAACAGATTCCTGAAATGAGTGTATAGATGCTTGAAATGGGAATACAAGTGATCAAGATGTTGAAATAAAGGTCCCTAATGATGAAGCGGATGAAAAAGTCAATTAGTCAAGGGTCAAGCCCACCCTTGTGAAGTTCAGGTCAGCCCAAGGAGAAAAAATTGGTCAAAATGACTAAAATAGGCTCCAAAAGGATTGATTTATAAGTCAAGTTTGCCCTTGTGAAGGACAAGTTTGTCCAAGGAACAAAATATGGTCAAATTAGGTCAAAATAGGCCTGAAAAGGGTGGGTCAAAGGTCAAGTCCACCCCTAGATGGGTTAGGTCCGCTTGTGTAGGGAAAATTCACTTCTCCAGAGGGCAGGTCTGCCTGTTAGGAGGGCAGGTCTACCCAAGGAGTAAAAGTTGGTCAAAAATGGCTAAAATAGGCTCTAAAGGACTAGTTTTATAGGTCAAGTCTACTCGTGTGAAGGATAGGTCCACCCAAAGAGCAAAAGATGGTCAAAATAGGCTTGAGAGGAGTGGTTTAAAGGTTAGGTTCACCCCTAGATGAGTCAGGTCCACCTGTGGAGGGAAAATTTTCTTGTCCAGAGGTCAGGTCCAGCTATCTGTAGGGAAAATTCAGCCATCTCTAGGTTTAAAGTTGACTTTGGACAAAATGACTAAGGCAAAGGACTCAAAACACAACAATCGTTAAAGAAAAGGATATGGTTGAGTGAAATGAATTAGACAATCACTGGTTTCACATGAAGAAGACAATTCAGACAATCACAAGCCTAAGTCTAGTAGTGAGGGTATGGTCGACAAGGTCTTCTAAGCTAGGATGAACATGGTTACTAGGGAGTCCTCGATATACACCTGGTACGTGAGGCCCAAACCGTGAACACCAACTCATTACAAGCATGATTCAGGAACCTAAAAGGCTCGAACCAACTCTTCATGTCACCCCCACGCTTCACCAATTACAATGCGGTTGGATTGGGGTACAACTTTTACTCTCCCCCCTTTATATACCTCGCTGGTACATGTGGTTGGAATTGTCCCTTAGGGTCATGAAATCCCCAAGCAGGTCCTGCTAAGAAAAAATAAAAAAAGGATGACTCAAAAGAAATGGTGAGCTACATTTTCTAATCACCTAGGATCGTCGAATGGCGCAAGGGGATTGGATATGTCAAATAGTCCACCCACAAACACAACAAACAAGGTTGATTGACACCTCCTAGTTAACTATGTGCCTAAACTAGGGGTTAAAAACCCTTAAAACAACGAAAAAGATTGCTAAAAATTAAAATTTTACCTTCTTGAAAAAGCTATATGGGGAAAATCCAGCTGTACAGAGGTCAGGTCCGCCTGTTTGCAGGTCAAATTTGGTTGTCTGCAGGTTAGGTATGGCTGTTTGCAGGTCAGGTCCGGCTATCTGTAGGTCAAATCCGACTGTCTGTAGGTTGAGTTCGCCCCTCTGTGAAAATTTCACCAAAAACACCTTATGATGCCTATGGAGGGTAGGTCTGCCCCTAGGCAAGGTCAGGTCTGCTTGTGGAGGGTGGGTCTGCCTATCTTTCAGGTCAGGTCCACCCTTGTAGGTCGATTCCACCCCAGGAAGGTCAAGTCCACCCCTTTGTAGGTCAGGTATGCCCCTTTGTAACCTAAACCTACAAAAATTCAAAAAAATAGGAAACGTGAAAGTAAGAGACCCATTTGTGGGTCTCACTGGGCATGTTGGAAATGTGATAGGGTGAATTTAAGTGCTAGAATATAAAAAAAATAAGAGAATGCAAATAACACTAAAAACACTCTACACCTCAAGATTAGCCTAGTTGGATTCAATACAAAATAAAGACAACAAATGGAATCTTTTACCTTATGTTAAATCAATCATTTGGTTGGCCCTTCGATCTTTGGTGTTGTATGCTCCTTGGAAGGTAAGAGATTCAAATGTGGATTATGAGATGGATGGAAAATGGATTGAAGTGGATGCAAGTATGAAAAATGGCTAAGTAAGGTTTGAGAAAAAAATTGGCAAGAGTTTGGCTAGCATGAATGAGCTCTCTCTAAAATGAGAGAAAAGAAGGGTTATTTATACTCAAGGGACCCAATTGGGAGCTTCCTTTCCACATCCACATCGATGCATCTGATTATGCCATAGGAGCAATCTTAGGGTGGAAATAGGGGACTGTTGAAAATGTTATTTACTTTGTCAACAAAAATTTGCAAGGATATGAATTCAATTATACAGTGTCAAAGAAAGAAATGCTAGTAGTAATCTATGCACTAAACAAATTCAGACATTACATAATGGGCTACCAAATCTTTGTGCACATTGATCATGCAGCCATTAGGTATCTCATAAATAAACCTTTGATCATAGGTAGATTAGCAAGATGGTTATTGTTAATGCAGGGATTTGATATAACCATAGTGGATAAGCCAAGAAAGGCCAATGTTGTTGCAGATTTTCTTTTAAAGTTGACTACATCAGAAGACAATCAGCCCATAGATGTCTCTTTCCTTGATGAGAATCTATTTTCCCTCAGTGTACAAACACCCTGGTATGCTAATATAGCCAATTACTTGGTCATAGGTAGAGTTCCTTCTCACTTCTCCCCAAAAGAGAAAAGGGTACTCATTGAAAAATCTTTTCCTTTCTCTTGGATTGTTGGATGTTTGTTCTATACTAGGTCAAACCATGTCATGAGAAGATGTGTGAGAGAAGATGAGACATATGATATTTTACATGCATGTCACAATGAACCATGTGGAGGACACTTTGCAGCCAAGAGGATAGCAATAAAAGTTTTGAACACAGGGTATTACTGGCCAACACTCCACAAGGATGTAGGGAGGTATACCAAAAAATGTGATAGATGTCAAATAATGGGCAGACCATCCAGATCTGATGAGATGCCCCTATGCCCTCAGGTAGTAATCACTCTCTTTGATAAGTGGGGATTGGACTTCATGGGATCAATTGATCCTCCATAAAATGGTAAGTCCCATATATTGGTATGCACTGATTATGTGAAAAAGTGGGTAGAAGTCAAGGACATGAAGCATGCAAGAGATAACAAAGTTGCAGATTTTCTTTATGAAGAAATTTTCACTAGATATGGAGTCCTGAAAGAAATAGTGACTGATCAAGGAGCTCAATTCACATCAACTCTTGTTGGAGCACTAGTGAATGAGTACAATATAAGGCACAACAAGTCTACTCCTTATCACCCCCAGGCTAATGGCAAGTTGAAGTGACAAATAGAGAAATTGAAGCCATTCTGACTAAAATAGTAGCCATCCATAGGAAGGATTGGGAAAATAGATTACCAAAAGTTGTTTGGGTTTATAGGACAATATGGAAAACAACTACAGGCTTCACCCCATTTGAGTTGTTGTATGGAAAGACAACTATGATGCCCATTGAATTTGAATATAAAACTCTACAAACTGTAGTGGATTTGGGGATGGATATTTCTGAAGCATAGAGAGAAAGAATCATGCAGCTAAATGCCTTGGATGAAATAAGGAGAGCAGCCCTACAACATACAGAAGTAGTGCAGAATCAAAGAATCAAGTGGCATGACAAGTTTATTAAAGACAAAAATTTCAAACTAGGAGATTGGGCCTTGCTCTATGATTTGAGATACTAGGAAAATGCAGGAAAATTACAGACAAAGTGGCTAATACCATATGAAGTTGTTGAGGTCTTCCCCAATGGATTTGTTCAACTCACCACCATTGACCCTATCAGGTTCAAATTATTTGTCAATGGCCATCGCCTCATATTATACCACAAACCAGCCTCTAAAGAAGAGTTCTTGCAGCAATTCACTCAGTATTCAGCACCCGAGCTTCCTACAACCGAAGGAAATGGACCTAGTGTCCCTCCTTCTGCTTAACTAAGGTACGTAATTTTCATAATAAAGACTTTCACTTGTGTGGAAGTCCATTTCTTCATCATCTGCCCATCCACCCATCCATCATCACCTTTCTCTCTCTTCCATCACTTCATTCCACCTCATCATCATTTATTACTCAATTCATTTTCCAACAAGGAAAGTGTTACTTTATCCACAATCTTTGCAGCAAATCTTCCACACATTCAAGTATGTGCATATTAATTATTATCTTTAATCATCTTTTAAGTGTGTTAATTTAATCATTGTACGTTAGTATGGATGTTCACATAAATGTCATCATTGCCTATCAATCACCACTCCCATCTCACATGTGTGGACACATGTCCAAATTTAGGTTGGGGGAGGGGAACGAAAAAGATGCAAATATTTTATGAATTTATTGCCCATGTGTCAAATCATATTAGGTTGCATCAAAAATTTTAAAAATGAGTTGATTTGAAATCCAAGTGGAAGGATGACTTGCATGTGTGAAGTGACAATAGTTGCAGCCACCATTTATTCCTATCATATTGGAAGAAAATCAAGACTTCCTACAACATGAGCAGGAGGTCCTGTAGAAACAACTAGAATTAGAGTAGGAGTTCTTGCAACTACAACAAGAACAAGAGTCCCTGCAACAAAAGGAAGAAGAAACATCACCCTTACAACTAGAGAAAACGGGGCAGCCTAAGACCATACAAATAGTGTCATATGAGGAGCCGCCATCAACAAAAAGAATGGTAGGCATTCATAATCCTCATAGTTTTATAGTACATGTAACAATTTTGAATTTATGGAGAGAAATACAAAGAAGGGAGGAAGAATGGAAAACGATAAAAATAGCAACAAAGGAGGAGACTGTGAGGAGATGTTTATCCTAGAGATGGAATATTTTGACTGATAAGCTAAAATACGCTGACCCTCATCCACAATTATGTTGTAGCATTAAAAATAATTGAAATACATTTAGATTGGGAGAACTCAGGGATGACATTGGCTTCCCCTAACTTTTCAGCCACCCATGCTCATGTGGCCTATGCCAAACTTTATATTTTATTAGTTTGATGTTGCTGCAAAAAGGAAAAGATGGAACAAGTTTGATAGATTGGGAGGATTTTATTGGGACCCAGACTCACATACTGTAGCCACTAATATTGGACAACTCTTAGTTATAAATTTTAGAACTTTGACCAAGCAGAAGAACAACTCTTCCCCTGCTGGAGGACCAGCAAAATGTTAGGTTGGGGGGAGTGATGAGCCTAGTTTTTGGTCTAATTTTGGGTAGAATCTATAGTTGATTTTCTCACAAATTTCATGGAATTTAATTCTTAAGTGTTGGTATTGGCATAATGTTTCCCTCAAACATTTGACTTTTGATATTACCCTATCTCTGAAGCTTTAATGATATTTGGCATAATATGTGGGTCATCTATATTGATTTTGCATGTGATTAATGAATGTTTCTTAGAGTGGTTATAGATGTGCAGTTATTATATGTATTGACCTTGACATGCATATTTAATACACCAAGTTGAGGAAGACACCACCAACTAGGTATGCACCATAACTTCTAGTTGAGGAATCACTCCTAGTCAAAGGAAGCCAGTAGCAAAGATTCTTCGTGCAACTGAACGTAACCTCCTTGCAGTGGACCTTAATGATCAAGTATGCATGGGTGTTACTATTGTGTTGGATTTTCACTTGACTTGCATGTCTGATTGGATTCCATGCATACATAACTGCCATCGCTCCACTTTCACCTATTTTCCCTAAATGGCATCCTCCCAATCGTGGAGTTGATTGCCTTTCTTAGTTTTAGTATAAATAATGATTTGATACTCCTTCAAGAGGTTGCATGATTTGGCATTGTACTTCCATTCTCTAGTTTCAGTAATACAGATACATTACTCTTTGTATGCATGATTTACAATGAATAAAATAAAGTTTTGAGTTCAAGCATCTAAGTTCTTGTTAGTTTAGAGGATACTTATCCAAGGGGGGCCACTTGGTGAGTAATCTATCTTCTTAGTTTAGCTTTAGTTTAGTATTACTTGTTGTCTAATACTTAGTTAGAAATATGGCATCGACTATTCCTCCAGCCACTAGAATTCCATTTTGTGACTATTCCTACAGCCAAAGCAAATAGAGTAGTTTCCTATTTATTGTTCAAATTTTCATTCTTGCTTTGCATTTCCACTTAGTATAGTTGTTGGTTGATGTTCAACATTTTCTTCATTTCTTTCCAACAATTTACTTTTAGCATTGTGTTTCTTAGCTGTAGAGTGCAATGACTACTTGATCCCTTAGTGCACATATTGTACTGACCCATTTCAAGTTCACGTCCCTGGGTTGACAAGTTAAATGCACCTTCATGATGATTGAATAGCTATTAAAGTTAGATGTCCAGTGTCTGAATCATGGCTATAAAGGATTAGTTATGAAATCATTGTAGGAGGCCAATAGTAGTTTGAGAAATCAAGACGCTCAATGTGTTTTGATTGGATCAATTATTATAAACTATTTCAATGGGTTCCCCTAAGGGAGTGAATTATCTTCGAGGATTTTTATTAGGTCTTGGAAGGTAGCCATTTTGTTTTGGTGTTCCTTGTTGAGTGTTAGCATTATTAATATATTATTGACCTCCTTGTTGAGGATTTATCTTGGGGAGTGTTCTTATGACAACTTTCGCATCAACCACACCATCATTAGTAGCATTCTTATTTTTGACCCAGTATCGAGGTTTGTCACTAGAACTAGATGGTTTGTTACAATCTTTATAGATTTGGATTGTTCCCTTGGCAATAAGGGTTCACTCAATATTTAACCCATTATATATGAGTTCCTCAAATATTGATACACATTGCATTCTCAATTGAAAGGCTAGATCAGGATCTGCATTTCCTACAATGGATTATGCTTGTTTCTTTTTTGATATGTGCCATTTACATTTTCTTGCTTTGTGTCTCCATCGTTGTAGGATGAAAATGCTTCTCCCTTGTTTTTTTTAAGGGTAGATAGTTCCTCCAAACTTACATTTTCATCAATGTTGTAGGAAAAGTGAGCTACAAATTGATCTACAATCTCTTGACATGTTCTGATTCCTAGAGGCAGGAGTGTGAACCACTCTATGACTTTCCCTCCCAAACTTCTTAGGAAGAGGCACATTAGGTATGAATCATTGTATGCTACTTCCATGCATGTCACATAGAAATCTCTCATATGTTCCCCTAGATTACCATGTCCCTTGTATTTATCAAATTTAGGTATCTCGAAGTTGGAGGAAATGGTATCATTGTGATGTTTCAATCAAATGGGTAGGGACATAGGTCTTGAACTACATATGATATTTTGTTCTTTTTTACCTATATATCTTGGATTTGTTGTATCAACATTTGAATTTGTGAGGATATGTTTGTTGACAAAATGTTTGATGGTGAATCAAGTATGTTTGTTGTAAATTTGGATCTTGGTATGGAGGAATGTTTGTACCATATGAACCCATTTGATTTTAAAGATTGGTTTGATAGTTCCATTGATATTAAGGAGCCATTTGAAATTTAGTTTTAAGTAAAGGACCCATTTGACAATTCCCTTGATGTTGAGGACTCATTTAAAAATTTCCATGATGTTGAAGATCCATTTGAAAATTGGCTTGAGGTTGAGGACCCATTTAATAATTTCCTTGATGTTGGCAATGTGTTGTGAGATCCATATTGATTTTGAGGAACAATGTTTTGTTGCAATAGAAATGATTGTTGATAATTGATGTGTGATGATTGTTGATGATTTTGTTGTGGCACTAATTGTTGTTGGGAAAGTTGTCATTGTTGAGCCATGTGTTGTTGTGATTGTAATTGTTTCAAAGTGGTGTATTATTGATGTTGATGTTGATTTTGTGAAGATGGTTGATTTTGATATTGCGAGATCTAATTTTGATGTCAACTGATTTTGATACCCTTGAAGATGTTATGGTGTTTGATGTTGTGACAATTGATTTTGTTGAGCCCATTCAACTAACTTTGAGACCCTTGATAATGTTGTGATGTTTGATGTTGTGACATTTAATTTTGTTGAGGGTTCAATTGATTTTTAGACCCTTGATGATGTTGTGACATTTGATTTTTTTGAGGGCCTTGATTTTGGGACAATTGATTTTGTTGATTCACTTGATTTTGAGAACCTTGATTTTGTTGGATTTGACCTTGATGATTTCGTGTTTGTTGATTGCTAGGTACAGATTTGTGAGCATGTTTTGAGCATTGAATGTAGGTGGGATGTTGGTATTTGGAATGCCCAAAGATGTGTAACTCCCTATATTTAGATGATGACCCATTTGGTTTCCTTCTTGATTGGTGAGATTATTTGTGTCCATCCTAGTGATCATTGGTTGACTTGGCACATTTGACAATGGTTGCTCCCTTAGTGTGTTCACATCAAAAATTTTAGGGATTTTGGCACCTTATTGTGTAAGTTTGAGCATGTATTGAGTGGGGTCTTGACTCATTACCGCCTCTATCGATTTAAGAAACTCTTGGTTTCATTGTATTTCTAATATTTCATCTTGGGTGAAATGATGAGGATTATTGGTAACATCCTCTATGTGAACCATTTCTTCTTGTGATGGTTGAGGTGGTATGTGAGTGTTTGGTGGAGTTGTGAAAACTTTAGGGTTAAATTCAGGCAATGAGTGAATACTAGCACCAAAAAGATCTCTTAAATTTTATAGAATGGCTATAATTATTATTTAAAAATCATTCTTGATGTTTTAAAATGAGTGCATGAATGCCTTTAATTATATCTTAGCACTCAAATAACACAAACATGTTCTTGGTTGGCTCATAATGACTAGTAAAGTGGTCTCAAACATTTTTTTTACCTCTCGTAATGTTTGGTTTCACAACGGTCTAGAGATTCTATGAAAATTGGGACATTATTACCTACTTTCGCATGTATGGAGGTGAAAATGGTGTCATGCTTTCTATGCAATGCTTCTAGGCTAACAACGCAAGAAGTGAAATGCAATTAAAATAAATGGATGGTTTAAATTATTTTTAATTAACATTTTAAGGGCCAGGTTGTGCAGAGATACATTTTTTTTAGCTAGCTCAACCCTAGATTTTTACTTGTTACTTGCTAGAACTCATTATTGGACATGACAAATAATAGTGACAAAAGTTTGCATTTATGATAGAAACTACATGATGATTATAATAAAATATTCATATGTTAAAATCTTGTCTTTTGTTCCCACTTATTTTACATTATTTTTAAACATGCACTAACTATTTTCAAATATACATTAATGAATTCAAGTTGTACATAACAATAATTATCAAATGTCTTAAAAACTGTAAAAGTTGCAATAAGAAAGGAAACTCCTCAATGAATAATAAAATCCAAAACCAATCTCAATTTGTTAATGGATACACTACAATTATTAATTTTAAAATATGTTATTAAAAAATTATTTATTTATTAAATAAAGATATAAATTTAAAATGAAAAAATATAGCATATAAGTAATTAACATACAATTAATAAAATTTAAAACATTTTAATTACAATAAAAATGCCAAATCATAATTAACTTTTATATTAAAAATCTTTAAATAATTTTAAAATGATTTATTTTCATAAAAGAAATATACTTCTTACTCTACTGGAATAAAACTCTTGTCTTTAGAATTATACTTCTTACTTCTTACTTTAGAAATATAATTTTTCTGAAGTTGATTAAGGGTATCAAACTCTAGTCTTTAGAATTATACTTCTTACTTTAGTGGAATCGAAAATAATTACATTTATAGGACATAAAACAACTATTAAAAGTTAGGGGGATGGAAAGTGGAAGTCTTATGAGGAGGGTTCCGTAGTCCACTTGTTACTCATTACCTTTCTTGTCAAGTCCCTTTCCCACTTTACCTGTATTTAAGTGGATCTCCCGCTTTTTCATGGTGGATCTGCGACCATCTCTTCTACCTACTTTAAACAGCTAGGCCATACGCAGCCAATTAATCCATGCCGGTCACGTGATGGTCACGGTTCACCCAGTGGTCTACAACTTTTGTCGGTGAGTGGGGCCCACCCTTATCGTTACACCGTCAGTCAATCACTCATTCCTGTCCTTTTGTTTATTGTTGAAACAGTGGGCCACCTGTTAGAAGAGTGCAGTTCGGTACTGTAGGAATCGTCACGACTCACGCAGTGATCAGTAACTTTTGTTGGTGAATGGGGCCCACCCTTGTCATTTATGTCATCAGTCAGTCACTCCTTCCATCCTTTTGTTTACTTTTGAAATGATAGGCCATCTGCCAAAAGATTGCAGTTCACTATACTTTGAATATGTAGTTCGCAAAAGTGTGATGAGACTTTTGCTTTCCATCACTTCTAGCGTTCCCTAACTTTTTGACTAAGATGTACGATGAATCTTCCCTATAAGATTTCTTCTGTACAGTTCAACTGTAGATAGCTTGTAAAAATCTTTACCAATCTAAAATTATTTTCTTGTTCTCTTCACTCTCAACATTTCTGTAAAAATCTTTATCAAATCTAAAATGATTTTCTTTTTCTCTTCACTTTCAATGTTTCTGTAATAAACTTTTTTCACCTAAAATGTTTTTCTTTTCCTCTCTACTCTCAACTGTTGTTCTAATAAGCGATGATGAAGCTTCTTGTTCATTACTTTCATTTATATTTATAGTTTTATAACTAGCAATTGCACCTTGGTGTGCAATGGGTATGCAGAAGAGGTGTGGAAGGTCCGTTAGCCTAAAGAAAACTTAGGTCTATTGTATAATTGTAAAAGAGAGGGAATTAATGATAATGATGAAATAATTTATATTATATCTAATATTATTAAATATTTAATATAATTAATATAATGATTATTATTTTAATACATTAATTATGTATAGCATTATTTAAATTCTATAATTTCTATTACGACTATAATTATAATTTAAAAAATAAATTTATATTATATAAAACACTTATATAATTATAATATTTTTGGACAAACATTGATAGCTAGAATGGATTTATAAAGATTAAATAAAATTTATTCAAAAGTCAATGACCGAGGAAACTTAAAATTTCTAGAACATAAAATATCTTCCTTGTTTATTTATCATTAAATTTCAAATTTTAATCTTACTTAAAAATTAAAATAGAATAAATTAAATTGAAATATTTGATTACTAAGAGTCCACTTTTATTATTCACAAAAGACTCTATCATTCCATCCTCTTTATTGTTTCATGAAAAATATATTAGCTCTAGGGAGCTAGCCACTACAATAAGAGATACATGAATAAAAGATAATAAGTCATAAAAGACAACTTTGTATTCAAGAGGGAACCTAGTCAATCCATCTTTATGCATTATTTGACACAATCTATGTTATTAATTATTTTTTATTGTTCAATGAGTTGCTGCAATATAACTAATCGTACAAAAAGTCATCTTAATGAAAAGTTCAAATTCATTTAAGTCTAATGGAGAACCTACTTAATCCATTTATGTAACCCTATCATCACAAGAGAGCATTTTATTCTCACCCAATTATTAGGATGGTAGCCCTAAAATTCTTTCTGAGTTTTGCATCTTGATGAGCAAGATGCATCCACTATTTCATACTCTGAGGAATACCCCGCGTTTTACAAAAAACTTTATACTAGCGCCCATACACCTTTGTTTATCTAGCATGCCAATGCCTTTATAAGTTTGTTAAATCCACTCTTTTAAATTCTAATTAATAACGAGTATGGTTAAAGTGTCTTGACTATGTCAACACAACATATTTTCTAAACAGTTATTTTTTTTGTTCTCTCCATTCTATTCAATTTTCTAAATATTTCTATCAAATGTATACACTCTAATTAAATTGGTTTGACACCTGTAAGGTGTTATCCCATGTGTTAATACCTTCTCAAAAGCCCCACACAACTGCATATAGAGAAAAAAGTTTTTTTCATTTTGTTTTTCTGGCTATACACTATTGTTCTAGTTTATGTAGGTTTTATGTTGAGGTTCTAGAAGGAAGCTGAATTAGTCCAGTGGCTACTAATCCTGAATTAGTTCACTTTTCCTCTACTAAGAATACTATTGTACTAGCCACATTTTTAAACATTGTATCTCTATTACTTATGCCAAATAAATGTTATAATATAATGCAAGTATAATTAAAAAAAAAAATCAATTTAGTCCTACAAATGTATCTGGAATATTTGGATTTTAGATCCCTAAATTTATTGCAAAATGACATGTTTATGTTCATCTTTATTAAATTGAGAAATTTAAATTTTAGTGTAGAAAATTATTGGAAAATTTTGTGTGCTCATAATTTGATTACAAAGTTTGGGATCACTAATCCATTACGAGGGTTAAAATTTGAGAAAAGTTAGTTTCTGAGTTTGATGAAGTTTGGTCAATTTCCTTTAAGTGATTTTCATAATAAAATCTCATACTTTATGTTTATTAAATTTGGAAAATGTAAGTTTTGGTGTAAAAAAAGACTTGAAAAATTGCACTCACAATTTTATCAAAAAGTTTGGGTTTGGGATTACACTCTATCATTCCTCAATGAAATAAAAAATGGAAAAATTTAGCTAGATTTGATGAAATTAGATTAGATTTTCATAGTGAAATTGAAAAATCTAAATTTTAATTTTAATGCAAAATTTTCTAGATACAATTTTATCATCAATAGCAGTGGATCAATAATTCACAAAGAAAAATTAGTAGGGTTTGATGTCTTAAATACTATCTTTAACCTCTCTCTTTATCTATCTTTGTCTCTCTCTCCTCTATCTCATTTTGTCCCTCTCTCTTGCTCTCTTTCTCTTTTTTCTCTCTCCACCTATCTATATCTTATCTCTATCTCCCTCTCCCTTTTCTCTTCTTTTCTCTTTCTCTCTTTCTCTCTATATGTTTATCTCCTTAAGTGTGCAATGGGTACATTGAAGAGTTCTTAAAGGTGAATTATCATATTGTTAAACAAATGACATGCTACCTTGGGACCCACCTTGGGCACCCAAGTTGGCATCTTGGAGTTAACACTTTTGCATGAGAAGATATTTTATAACCCCGAGTTAAGAGGGCCCATTCTTGGGCACCAACTTTGAGGAGAAGCTTACAAGATGTCTTCATAATCAAATTGAGTTAGGAATTCAATTTGGGACAACCAAATTGATGAAGGACTTGGTTTGACATTGTTTTTTACAAAATAACTCTACTTGCACAAGGATGGTGTAGATATTTGTGAGGACCTTTATCCTCTTGTAATTGTCAACTCTTTGTAGTTTACAATGTTCACAACTGTCTATTAATTGCAGCAAGTTGAAGAGAGTTCTATTAGATTTTATTATAGGTTGTGAAGAAGAATTGTTGAAGGAAAAAGAAGCATCTCAAGCAAGGATTGATCAATAATTATTGTAATGTTGTTCTAAGGTTAAATAATACAAGCACTATTGATTCTGGTGGTGGATTTTTTTTCCTGAAAGGGTTTCTCCATGGTATATGTTGTGTCACACTTCTATCTTCTAGTTTTACAAAGTATTAAGCTACATAATTACCTCCATTTTCAACATTAAATGCATTTTTTTGAAGATAATCTTGACACTTATCAAATGAGCAATCATAATTCAATGTTTTGGATCATGTGTCCTAGATTTAGTGGTTTGGGACTCATACGCCACCTTGGGCATATGAGTCCCACCTAGGTCTTGGGACTTGATTTTTAATTTCACATTAATTAGGACCTATCTTGGAGTGTGTGCCCCAGTTTTGAACCACTAGGACTCATATGCCACTTGTGGCGTATGAGTCCCACTCAAGTCAAGACCTAATTTAAATGTAATATTTGGTGGGATTTTATCTTCCTAGATCTGATGTTAGCTTGTAGTGTTGTAATTTTGAGAAAATTGGTAGAAACAAGCATAAATACAAGGTTATTTCACACATTTTCACCTTGGACTTTCAAGGGAGCATTACTAATAGCAAGTTTATGATTACAAGACTTCACAAGAGCATCAAGAGAGTATACAAGATCATTTCAAAAGAATTCAAGGGTAGAATTCTTCATCAATTGTTGCAAAAATTTAAGATCCATCATCATGTCAAGGTTATCAAGCATCAAGTATGTTGTTCAGCTAGTGTTGTGATGTTGCATTCAAGATCCAAGATTAAGCATTTTTCTACACTTAGTTCAAGATCTAGATCTACATCCTTCATGGCCACTTCATGTTAGATTGTTGATTTACATGACATCATTTAAGGTATCATTATTCATTTTTCACATCACAAGTTTCGTTTTTTATTTCCTTATTATCTCATCATTTGGTTTAATTACCTAAAAGGGGTTTGACCAAGGAAAACCCCCATTCTCTAACAATCAACAAGTTTTTGTCTCTCTACATGTGTGATTGTAGATCTAGGTGTCTTGGAGCTTGAAGATCCTTTGAAGATTAGGTTGCAAGGTTGAAGAAAGGCATCAAGTCATCATAAGGTGGTCATCTTCACTAAAAGTCACCTACAAGTTGCAAATTAGGGTTTCAGATCCAAATATGAAATGTGGAAGGAAGAGTAGGGATAGGAGATCAGTTTTAGGTCCTAACCCTCTAAAATATGAAGTGTGGCGTATGAGTCCTAGTATAGCATATTTTCCATATTTTAGTTGTTTCAGATCATACACTATCAGATTCTAGTTTTGGCACATAAACCCTAGTCTAGGACTAAATCGCCTAGACTAGTGTATGAGTCCTAGCTAGACTGGTGTATGAGTCCCAGTGGGAATTAAACAACAAGTTTTTAGGGTTTTGGAGCTTTTTTTTACCTCCTCCTTCTTGTAGGTGCACCTCTGTTCATTCTTAGATTATCATTTTGTATTTTAGTTTCATTTCCTAGGTCATTTAGCTAGGTCTTGCATGGTACTTTGCATGATTCATTCATCTCTTTTCTTTCTAAGCTCTAGCTTGGTGGTGAACCCATTTTTAGTCTCTAAACATACCCTAGGACATCACTATTGCATATCTCTCTCCCCTTTACATACTTGGATTGAGATCTCTAGGGTTTCCTTGAATGAGAAGAGAAGAAAACCTGTTTTATGTCCTAAACTATAGAGCGAATATTTTCCATCTTTCAACAAGAATAAGAATAGAAAGATGGATAAAATAGAATAATTAGATGGATAGTGATTAGCATTTATTATTAAGATTGATTCAGAATTCCAACAAACCTATGACTATTTTGAGATTTTATTGGTAGGATGGAATTATAGAATAGATTATATTTCTTTCCTTCTTAGATTGGGCTATCATAGCATTCCTTATTTTTGATATAGCAAATAGAAATGATCCACCAAGGTATGACTAACCAGGGTGATGTTCTATCTAATGCGATGGAATTTGAATTTGAAAATAGATAGGAGTATCCTTGTTCATACCTAACATACATAGACCTTGTTTAATCATGTGAGAGAATAAAGTCGTCAAAGTAAAGAGTCTAATACACAAAAGGTATGGAGGACCTAATATGTCCTAGCCATTTTTTTTACTTGAGACTATCTTGGCACACACAAGGCAAGTGTTCATCAAGGTTGTATTACAAGAATATCTAACAAGAACAAAAAATGAAAGAAATGATCAATGCCCCATTCATTTCCCTCTAAATCATTTAGACATTATTGAGAGATCATCAAAATGGACCAATAAGATAAATCAAAGAAAAGATCAATTTGAACAAATGTTGCCATTGTTATTCATATCTATTGCCAAAGAAATTTTGATGTTTTTAGATGATATCTAAAATGTTGCCCACCATAGTAATGATATATCCTAGGACATGCTTTGGATGATGATTTTTAAAAGGTTGATTAGGCCATTGATATGAACTTAATTAACATGCTTTAGAATTAACCTTGACTTTACAATTTGTTTTCAATTAAAGCTTTTCCTTTTGAAAATATTATACTTGCTTATGCTTGCTTCATCAAAGGGCATGAAAGGTGATGATCAATTTATTATGGATGAAGGTTTATCATGAAAGCAATATGAGATAGATGGTTTTGATCTTTTTTGGAATATTTGAAAGTTTTAAGAGATTTTGAGATGTTTTGAGGCTTTTTTGGGGGTATTTTGACATTTTACAAGTTTTTTAAGTTTTTGGAAATGTTTTGAAGCTTTTTTTTAGGTTTTTTGAATATGTTTGAATGTTTTTGGTATTTTGGGGAGATTTTTTTAATAATTTTGGTGCTTTTGAGAGGAGGCTCTAGCAAGAGAACATGACACAGGGGATTGACCTATGCTTCAGGGGCTCATCAATGATGGCCTTGTCTATGTAAGCACAAAGACAACATAGTTCAATTTATTGGACTTGGATAAATAGGTTTTGATTTTTGAGACCTTTTTAGGAGTTTTGAAGATGATTTGGATGTTTTTGAGTTTTTGAAAACTTTATAGATATTTGGATGCTTTTTGGATTTTGAAATTTTTTTGGATGTTTAGGGATTTTCACAAACTTTACAAATATTTGGATTTTTTTTGGATTTTGAAAATATTTTGGATGTTTTTGGATTTTTGACATGATTTGGATGTTTAAATATTTTGATGATTTTACAACTATTTTTAGTATTTTGATGATTTTGTGATTGTTCTTGCAATTTTTGATGATTTTGCAAGTGTTTTTGGGATTTTTGAGAATGATATTTACAAACCTCTCCAGAATAACCTTAAGTGAATATACAAGAACCCAATCTATTGGAATAATTTTAAGAATATGCCCCCAGTATGATGTGATTGACTACCTCAATATAGGCAGGACAAATTGATCAAGTAGGAGAATTCCAAGTAGTACTAATGGGGGATAGATACCTATTGAGTACGAAGCTATGATGCAGATGCAGATGTATGAAGGAAATAAATAGATGGAAGATGGATGCAGTGCATGGAAAGGATTGACAAATAATCGATGATACCTTGATCACAATGTCAAGGTCAAGATTGTGAAATAATGGACATGGATCAAGATTTATTTAGAAGCAAGATGCAAGCACTTGCCCCTAGTTTCTAGCAATATTTGGAACTCCATGAACAACTACATAGATAAGGATGATGGATGGATGGATATGGGCTATGGGATAGAATAGAATCAATGGTAATGACCATGTCAAGATTTTTCAACAAGAAAGGTTGAAGTGTATGCTGAACCTTTGTCAAGATCAAGATAATTTTGGATATGCATGAGGATGGATCAAAAGGATGGCAGATGGAGATGTTGAATTCATTATGGAGAGAATGAGATGATTCCACCTGAAATGACATACATAGATGCTCAATTATACACATGATGCATGTTTTATAGGTTTTCATCATGGTACTTGCCCAAAGCACCATCATAGTGGTTTCCACTAGAGGTGTTGATATAGATTTTACATCATTTCAAACCACCTGGTGGTGTTGATGTACATGTTACTATCAAGATGTGCCAATGGTACCCTACTTGAAGGAGTTGCTTTTCCAAGATATAGGCACTTGTATTTAACCCTCAAATATTTGTGTCTTGATTGATACTTGAATCAGCCTTATCCAAATGTGCACATTATAATAGAGTGCACTTAGATTCCTTATGATAAAGAGTCATTGCCAATAGAGAGTAAATGTGAGATTTGGAAATCGTTGATTTCAAAGTGGGTGGAAAGGGGTGATCCTACAATACTAGTTTACAATTTTTAGCCAAACTAGACACTAAACTGATTTTTTCTAACTAAATCTTCACTTTTGGGCACCTACAATGACTAAACCGTGAGTAATTTCAAGATGATGCAAACTAGTGATTTGTGACATTTTGTCTGTAGATTCTAAATATTTTTTTTTTTTAATTTTTGGAATCAAATTGCACTCTTTTTCCATCTCCTTCAAAAACTTTTTTTTTCTAGAAAACACCATTTTTAAGGAGTGACGCTCACCATATAACACAACTTTTTATCCATGAAGGTTTAAATTCTATTTTTTTTTAATTTAGATTTGTAATGTTATGATATCTAGTGCTTCCAATTGATTTCATAGTGTTTTATTGAATATTTTTTCCTTAATCAAGTTTTGAATTCAAACCAATTACAATTCAGACATAGGTGGACTGTATAACACAACTTTTTTTTTATGTATCAAAATTCAATTTTTTTGTTGGATCAAGGACTTCAATATCTGGTGCACTTATATTTTTCAAATTTTTTTTATAATCTTCTATTTTTCCACGTGTACAACAAAGAGCCTGATTTTTAGTGAAAAACCTACATTCACAAGAAATAAAAAATAAATATAATAATAAAATTAAATTTATTTAAAATTATACTTTTGGGAAGCTTATAATGAGGACTACATACTTACAAAACATAAATTCTAAATGAATTCATTTGATCCCCCATAAGGTAAATCAAAAGTGGTTTTTTATCAACATTTTGATAGGTGTAAAGGAGACTCTATTATAGGTATGGTTTAAAACTAGTGTGGTTCTATCCAAGGGGATTTGATCTAAAGTAGTTTGATTAAACCATCTTCAATTGGAATGCTTTAAATGGAACTTTTTAATTCTTAAATCATTATATTTTCTAAAAATATGTGATTTCAACAAAAATCAAAATCTCCTAGAAGTTGTAAACCAACTTTTTGGGATCACTCCAAGATGAGCAATGATGGGTGGATATGGAACTCCAATTGGAATGAGGACCAACTTCTTCATAAATCTTGTATGTCGATTTGGAAGCTTTCTTTTCTATTGATGGACATCCCTTTTTATTTTTCCCCATAGTTTCTTTGATAAATAGAGTTTGATAGTGATATTTTTCTTTTCTTTTCTTTGGCATCCATTTTGATTCCTTTATTCTTTAGCTTCAATGATTGGCTTTTTACTTTGTAAATATTTTTCTCTTCTTGTTGGTCCCATTTGGTGGATGGAAATATGTGAGGATGTCAAGTTATGATATGGTTAGTTGTAGCATTGGTAGTGATTTTATTATAAGGACCCTTCATGCTCCCCATGTTGATGTTTACATTAGATAAATTTTCCCTTGATATTGTTGAGGTATTGTTGATATGCTTAGAATCTTTAATTGTTGAATGATTAATACCTTGTATTCAAAATTAGTAATCCTTTTCTTTGGTCCTATGATATCTAATCCTTTTCCAAAATTCCACTAAAAAACATGATGCTTATTCTTCAAATGATGTTTTGTTAGGTATCTTCAAAAGGAGAAACACTTGATTTAGATCCTTCTTCAAAAGATGTTTGTGATCAAGAATTTGTATAGGAATGATATGCTTTTGAAATATCATCATGGAACTCTGTGGAATATGTCGCTTGATTATTTGTAAGTTTGTTAAGAGTAGAAGACTCTTGTTTTTTTGGAAGATCATCTATGTGTTCATTATGAGTAAGCATCTCATGGGTAGATAGAATGATAGGATCCTTGTTATTGTTTGTGAAATCTTGAATGGATTGGAATATACTCATTAGGTTGAATGATAGTATTTTGGAGAAGTGAGCTCTTGGTCTTGATTGATTTCAAAGAAACTATCATTGATGGATTGAAAAATACCATGTAGATCATGATAGTACTTTGGAGATATGGAAAATTTATATTGACTTGATTTGAATCACCTTTTCTTATGCTTAGGATTATATTCCTAACATGAATCATCAGTTTATGGTGGGGTATGGATGGAGGACTCTTGAATAGTCTTAATGGGTTTACTTGAGTTGATAGAGGCTTCTCCTCAGCATGGAGCTTCTTCAATATGTCCAATAAAGGTATCATATGAGGGAGTTATATTGTAGATAGAGACATATTTAATTCCATCATGATAGATAACATTGGTAGATATTGTTGATTGATCATGATTATTCTTTAGAAAAGTATCTTGTTACATGTCCAATTTTTCATGCTGTTATGCATGAATAGTAGTGATATGTCCTACTACATTGTCATAAATGTGATTGAATTGGTTATAGACCTTTCCCTTTCTAACATCATTACCTTTATTGTGATCGGGCATTGGTAACTTGTATATCCTCAAATCTTTATTTCTAGTTTGTTCAACATCAACTCCTTCTTGGTCAATAAGGTCTTAAAAAAGATGTTTAAGCTTCGCACAATTTTGTGTTTTATGACATTTTGCTCTGTGATATTGGAAAGAATTAGTATCCTTGAACCAAGGAGGTTTAACATCAGGTTTGCAGTAGTTTCAAAAATCTAGAAGCTCAATGTGTTTTGATTAGATCAATTATTCAAGACCATTTCAATGGGTTCCCCTAAGGGAGTGAATTATCTTGAAGGATTGTTATTAGGTCTTGGAAGGTAGTTGTTCTTCTTTGGTGTTCCTTGTCTAGTGTTAGCATTGTTAACATACTGTTGACCCCCTTGTTGAGGGTTTGTCTCAAGGGTTGCACTTATGAAAACTTTTGCATTGACCACACCATCATTAGTAACATTCTTGTTTTTGGCCTAGTATCATGGTTTGTCCCTGGAACTAGATGGTTGGTTATGATCTTTATAGATTTGTATTGTTCCCTTGGTAATAAGGGCTCACTCAATATTTAACCCATTATATATGAGTTCCTCAAATGTTAACACACATTGCATTCTCAATTGAAAGGCTAGATCATGATCTATATTTCCTACAATGATTTCTACTTGTTTCTTTTTTGGTATGTTCCATTTACATTTGTTTTGTTTGTGTCTCCAGATCATTGTAGGATGCAAATGCTTCTCCCTTGTTTTGTTGGATATAGAGTTCCTCCAGACTTACATTTGCATCAATGTTGTAGGAAAAGTGAGCTACAAATTGATCTAAAATCTCTTGAAATGTTTTGATTCCTAGAGGTAGGTATGTGAACCACTCTATGACATGCCCTCCCAAACTTCTTGGGAAGAGGTGCATTAGGTATGAATCATTGTATGCTACTTCCATACATGCCCCATAAAATTCTATGATATGTTCCTCTAGATTAACATGTCCCTTGTATTTAGCAAATTTGGGTATCTCAAAGTTTGGTGGAAATGGTATCATTGTGATGTTTCAATCAATTGGGTAGCGACATAGGTCTTGAACTACATATGATTTTTTTGTTCTTTACTACTTGTATATCTTGGATGCTGACCTACTTGTATATCTTGGATTTTTTGTGTCAACATTTTCATTTGTGAGGATATGTATGTTGACGGAGTGTTTGATGGTGAATTGCATTTGCTATAAATTTTGATTTTCGTATGGAGGAATGTTTGCAACATATGAACCCATTTGATTTTGAAGATTATTTTGATAATTCCCTTGATATTGAGGACCCATTTAAAATTTGGTTTGAGGTAAAGGACCTATTTAATAATTTCCTTTATGTTGAGGACTCATTTAAGAAATTTCTTGGTGTTGAAGATCCATTTGAAAATTGGCTTGAGTTTGAGGAACCATTTGATAATTTCCTTGATGTTGGAGAGACATGTTGTGAGATCCATATTTATTTTGAGGAACAATTTTTTGTTCCAATGGATATGATTGTTGATAATTGATGTGTGATGATTGTTGAGGATTTTTTTTGTGGCACCAACTATTGTTGAGAAAGTTATCATTGTTGATCCATTTGTTGTTCTGATTGTAATTATTGTAAAGTGGTGTATTGTTGATGTTGGAGATTTTGTTGATGTTGATGTTGATTTTGTGAAGATGGTTAATTTTGATATTGTGAGATCTAATTTCGATGTTAAGGGTTCAACTGATTTTGAGACCCTTGAAGATGTCGTGACAATTTATTTTGTTGAGGGTTCAACTAATTTTGAGACCCTTGATAATGTTGTGATATTTGATTTTGTTGAGGGTTCAATTGATTTTTAGTCCCTTGATGATGTTGTGATGTTTGATATTGTGACATTTAATCTTGTTGAGGACCTTGATTTTGGGAAAATTGATTTTTTTGATTCACTTGATTTTGAGAACCTTGATTTTGTTGGATTTGACCTTGATGATTTTTGTGTTTTTTGATTACTAGGTACATTAGTGAGAATTTTTTGAGCATTGAATGTAGGTGGGATGTTGGTATTTGGCATGCCCAAAGATGTGTAACTCCCTAGATTTAGATGATGACCCATTTGATTTCCTTCTTGATTGGTGAGATTATTTGTTTCCATCCTGGCAATCATTGGTTGACTTGATGCATTTGATAAGGATGTATTTGGAATTTGTTGAATGACATTAGGAACCAAAGGTGCACTATGAGAGGGATGATTCATAGATGATACACTTGACAATGATTGCTCCCTTAGTTTGTTCACATCAAAATTTGTAGGGAGTTTGACACTTAATTGTGCAAGTTTGAGCATGTATTGAGTGGGGTCTTGACTCATTACCACCTCTATCACTTTAAGAAACTTTTGGTTTTGTTGCATTTCTAATATTTCATCTTGGGTAAAATGATGAGGATTATTGGAAACATCCTCTATGTGAACTGTTTCTTCTTGAGATGGTTGAGGTTGAATGTGAGTGTTTGGTGGAGTTGTGAAACCTCTAGGGTTGAATTAAGGCAATGAGTGAATGCTAGCACTAAAAAGATTTCTTAAATTCTCTAGAATGTTTATAATTATTATTTAAACACAATTCTTGATGTTTTAAAATGAGTGAATGAATGTCTTTAAATATATCTTAGCACTCAAATAACACAATCATGTGCTAGGCTGGCTCATAATGAGTAGTAAAGTGGTCTCAAGCATCTGTTTTACCTCTCATAAAGTTTGGTTTCACAATGCTCTAGAGATTCTATGAAAATTAAGACACTATCACCTACTTTCGCATGTATGGAGACCAAAATGCTCCCATGCTTTCTATACAATGCTTCTAGATTGATGATGTAAGAAGTGATTTGCAATTAAAACAAATGGATGGTACAAATTATTTTTCATTAACATATTAAGGGCCAAGTTGTGTAGAGATACATTTCTTTAGCTAGCTCAACCCTATATTTTTACTTGCTATAACTCATCATTAGACATGAAAAAAATAGTGACAAAAGTTTGCATTTATGATAGAAACTAGCATGATAGTTATAATAAAATATTCACATGTTAAAATCTTGTCTTTTGTTCTTGTTCCCACTTATTCTACACTATTTTTAAACATGCACTAACTATTTTTAAATATGCATTAATAAATTCAAATTGTACAAAAATAATTATCAAATGTCTTAGAAAATTTGAAAATTGCAATAAGAAAGGAAACTCCTCAATGAATTAAAAAATCTAAAATCACTCTCAATTAGTCAATAAATATACTACAACTATTAATTTTTAAATATATGTGATTAAAAAATTATATATTTATTAAATAAAGCTATAAATTTAAAATGAAAAAATATAGCATATAATTAATTAATATGCAACTAATAAAAATTAAAGCATTTTAATTACAATAAAAGTGTCAAATCATAATTAACTTTTATCTTAAAAATCTTTAAATAATTTTAAAATGATATATTTTCATAAAAGAGATATATTAGAAATAAATATTACATATATATAAAAATTGAAATTTCTTAATTAGATTATATGATCATATCTTTAAAATTTTATTTTAAAATTATTTCTATAAATATAAAAATTACATAATAAATCACACCTCAAAATTTTTAACTATAATAAGCACATTTCACATTTCTAAAAATAAAAAAACCTGTAAAGACTATATATTGCTCACTACTAAGATCTCATAATTTTTCTTAGAGTGATTAGAGGTATAAAATTCCAAATCTTTAGAATTATATTTCTTACTTTAGTGGAATACAAAATAATTACATTTATAAGACAGAAAACAAATATTAAAAGTTAGGGGGACGGAAAGTGGAAGTCTTATCAGGAGGCTTCCGTAGTCGAGTTGTCGCTCATCACCTTTCTTGTCAAGTCCCTTTCCCACTTGACACGTATTTCAGCGGATCTCCCACTTTTCACGATGGATCTGCGGCCATCTCTTCTACCCACTTTAAACCGCTGGGCCATACGCATCAAATGAATCCACGCCGGTTGCATGATGGTCACGTGGTGGTCATCTAGTGGTCTGCAACTTTTGTCGCTGAGCGGGGCCCACCCTTGTCATTTACGCCGTCAGTCACTCAGTCCTTTCGTCCTTTTGTTTATTGTTGAAACGATGGGCCGCCTGTTAGAAGAATGTCGTTCGCTACTGTAGGAATATGTAGTTCGTAGAAGTGTATTTAGAGACAAATGGATGAATACCTACTGTTGATGAGACTTTTGCTTTCCATCACTTCCAGCTTTCCCCAAGTTTTTGACTGAGATGTACAATGAATCTTCCCCCTAAGATTTCTTCTGCACATCTCAACTGTAGATAGCCTGTTAAAATCTTTTTTATATAAAATGTTTTTCATTTTCTCTCCACTCCAACTGTTATTCTAAACGATGATAAAATCAACGTGAAGCTTCTTGTTCATTACTTACTTTTATTTATATTTATAGTTTTATAACTAGCAATCGCACCTTGGTGTGTAATGGGTATGTCGAAGAGGTGTGGAAGGTTAGTTATGGAAAAAAAATGGTCTATTTTTTCATACATTTGTGTAATACATGAGATTTATTGGTAGATCATTTAGTAATTATCCATTCACTTACAAGGATTGAAACACAATTGAAACAAAATCTTTGAATTAGGAAGATAATTACGCTCCACTATCGATAGGCTGATGTTATGCTTGCAATAGGGAGAGAGGGAGAGATATCATAGTGGTATAGAGATATCAAGAGAGATAGAGAGGGGGAGAGGCAAGAGAGATAAAGAGATAGACAAATAGAAAGAGGTAGGATAAAAAGATAGATAGGGGTATAAGGAGGGAGCGAAGGAGGGAGAGAGATGGGTAGAGGAGGGAGATAGAAGAGGGGGAGATAAAAGTTCAAGGTATAATTATTCTACAATAATGATTTTTTTTTATTAAACAAATATAATTATAAATTGAACTACTTCTAATAGCTCTTACTTACTATTGTAATTTCAAAAAATAGACAAATAATTAAAATAATTTCAAATATAAATCTAAATTAAAAACTAAGACAGAGTAGATTATTGTGTTTAAATATTTTTATTAGAATGTTATATTATAAAATTATATATATCATTTGTTTAACATATTTATAGTAGAATATTTATGTACTTATTATGCAATTATATGTATTTTATAAATAAAATATATAAGCATTTATGTTTCTTATTATATAGTATTTAATATAATGTAAATTAATTAATATATTAAAGTGGTTGCGGTGCTTTTGTAGTGCAAAAGATGTGCAAGAAGCTAGTGACAATGAAGAATAGTCTTGGAAAGTTGATAGTTATGCGGGGTTTATGACAAAATTTTGTTGATAGTAGTCATTGTGTCTTTATGCCCCAATTTTGACTATGGGTGCCTCTGTAGCGTTTGTCTGTAACTAGAATGGCATAACTGTATGGTGTGAAGTTGTCAAAGTTTTTGGTTATGCAAGGTTGTAAGGGAATTAAATCAAACTAAAATTTCACTGTAATGGAATGGGATGCTACACTAAATTATCTATGTAATTTTTTGATAATTAACATAAAGGGTGTTGCCCTTTAGCAATTATTTACCTAAAAAAAATTAATATATTTTAATAAATTATTGTGTTGTGAAATTATACATTTAGTATCTACATATATTTATTATTTAATTATATATGTTTAATATTTATATACTTATTATTCAATAATGTTTACTTTATAAATATAATATATAATATATTTATTAGTATATAATATTTAATAAAATGGGAATTAATAAATATATTTTGAAAATTATTATATTATAAAATTATATATTTGATATTTATGTATATTTATTATTTAATAATACATTTATTTATAATGATACAGTTTATATCATATCAAATTTTATATTAAATAATAAATGTAATTATATTTTATATAATATAATTTGTACTCTAGTAATATATATTTTATAAAAGAATAAAATATCTTAAACATACACTAACTATTTTTAACTTTACACTAATGAACTAAAATTGTATAAAAATAATTATCAAATGTTTTGGAAAATGTCAAGTCTTATCATGCCCTCTCTACCACTTTACATGTACTATAATGGGCTCGAGGAAAATTCACTGATTCACTGACATAAACTTCACCACCATCAATAGACCATACAATTTTATTTGACAATAACTTTGTCATAGTAGTAAATTGTTGACAGTGAATTTATGGTATACCATTAAAATGGATCTCTTGCATTTTCCACTGTGGGCCACTTCTACTTTGAGCTGCATCTAATTTGTCCACGCCGATTGCGTGACGATCACGATTCCATGAAGGAACCTGCATCTTTTGTCGTCAAGCGGCACCCATTCTGGTCGGCCACGGCATAGGTCAGTCCCTCCAGTCATCATTTTGTCCATTTTTGAACGATGGGCCCCACGCCAAAAGTGTGCAGTTTGCTACTAGCCTATACGACCTTTTAATGCCACTCACATGCCTCACTTTTGATACATAATTTAGTATCCTCACGCAACAAATATGTATGTAGGCTACAACGAGTCTTCCAAAGCAGATAAAAAGTTTAGTCCTTTACTGTCAAGGTCTTTATCAAGTAAAATGATATCTATCTTTAATCGATGCTTTTTTCTCCACTACCAGTAAGTACAGGAAAGCTACTTTACTGACATTGAAATTTTTGTAAGGAATCCACCGCCCACAACATTGACAATTGTGATGAGTGACAGATGGATGGATTGTTGATAAGACTTATGCTTTCCCCATCTTCTTGAATAAGATGTACGACGAATCTTTCATTTGATAGTCTATCAAAATCATTTTCATCTAAAATGATTCTCTTCTCTCCCCTCTCAATTGTAATTGTGAAGATAATGAAATTTATGTTTAATAAAGAATAGAGGAGAGGGATCGCTCTATGTTTTAATAATCATTCATTTCTTGTTATCCTAACCTTTTAATTAAAATTTTAAGAAAATTCAATCACAATAATTAAAAATTCATTAAAATATTTTACATATATCAATAGTTGTTCATTTGTATTTTTAGTAATTAAAACTTGAATATTTTTTGGAGGAGATGTGCATCTTTATTGGGTACCCATAGCACACAATTATTGAGCATATTGGTAAAAACATATATTAGAGAAATATGTATTGGATTAGTTGTGCAATTCATTTTAGTGATTTTAGTACACAGTTATTAGGGTGTCTATGAATAGGTATTGAACATCACCTCTAATGAACACTTTTTATGTTTATGGACATAACAAATCATCCCACATTCATTGTAACTACCCAAAATCTGAAAAAATAGATTTAAGCTATTCACTTGCATATGAAGAAACCCAATAAATTCATCAAAATCTGATGTACTGTTTATGAGCTTAAGATGCGTGAACATAGTGTGGGCAGCTACTGGGAGCTTTCCCCTAGTTACCCGAGATATTTCCTCTACTTAGTACTACTGTATTAGAAAAATTTCTATTAAATCTAATTTAGAATATTTGTTTTATCATTTTGTTAAATGATTATTCATTCAATTAGAAAAATGAATCATAAATTATAATATGATTATTTTTAATATTAATGTTTGAGAATGGAATGAGCATTTTAATAATTGTGATGTCCAGATTTATAATTTGCAACCAAAGTAGGTGTAAGATATTTTGATTTGATTGGGAGAGAAGATCCACTAGTTGATCATCATGTCCAACATTTCTTCCATTCATTTAGTAACATTGGTCATACCATACATTTTCCTTGTTGGCATCATTCCTCAAATCTAATGCAACTACTCAAGTCAGCAATTTAGCTACAATGTTACAATTTCCTCACAATCAATATGCTATACTGATAAATGCTTGTTAGCTGCCTCAAGTCAATAATTTGTTCAACCTTGGATCTTTAAGGAATGCCCTCCCAATGGATTGGGAAACTTCCCTTGATACCACTTGATGTAGTCATGGATGGAGAGTCCAAAGTGATGTAGGAGCATCCTTGGTTTTGGGAAATCTTGCACCAACCAAAAATATTTTCTTTCAATTTTGTTCTTGTTTTGTTCTTGCTCAATTCATGTTGGTGAATTCATCATATTTTCTCACCGAGCCCTATGGATCTAAGTGTACATCTTGGACATGTTCATATTCCTTATTCCAAGATTTGAGCGTGATTGGATCTCTTTTTGGCAAGTTATCAATTCCAATTTGATGGTAGTTTCCTAAACCAACACAAAAATAATTTTCAAGCCTAACAACTAATTTGATCGTTCGTGGATCATCCCCATAACTTGCAGATCTTAACAGTGTGATTTTAATTGTTTCATGAAGTGTCCCCAACCTTCATTATAGGTCCACACTTCATTCTATGCACCTGTTGATGGAGTAATTCAAATATGAGGCCAACCTATTCATACACACGTTACATTTTCCTTCATAGGAGATTGTGATAATCTTTGGCCAACAAGGATGTTTCTTGACCCATGGATGTGATATAAAACTTGTAATAGATCATTAGGAAAGGTAGTGAATGATAGAGGAATATCATATTGATATGTAAGATTTTTGCTCGCATAGAGGTGCATATTGGGATGATGTATTTTTGAACATGTTTATCAGGCCTGTGAGTCGAATCTGTAAGACCGAATGTTGTCGACTAGTTGTAACTAAGATTTTTGTTAATGAGAATATTTGCATCTGCATTTTCCTACATATTTTATGTTTCTCTTCTTGTGTTACTCTTGTTGCACGGTACTGATGCAGGAGCATCCAGTGGTGTAAGGGCAATCTTGCATCACCCAAAAATAGTTAAATTTCAATTTTATCATTTTTTAGATGTTTTCACGTTTTTGGATACCCTTTTCATCATTATAAAATTCCCAATTTACGGTTTTTATTTTCTCTTCATGGGTGGAAAGATATTGCAGTTTTTGTTGCCCAGATTTGCACCTGAAAATCTTTCGAGTGGGATTTGAGGCACTTAGAGCTTCCGGATCGGCCCCAAAACTTGCCGAAATCAGCATAGAAAATTTTGAGCGCGATCTTGACTTTGAGACCTTTCCAACGGTTTGAACGGTTCGCAAATCGGAGTCCTGGATCAAAAGTTATGGCCCCGCGAAGTTGGCGCACTTTCTAGAAGATACCATTGCAAATGCTCTTTTGAAATTTGAACTTCATGTTGTAAATTTTGGGCGCCAAACCGCCTAAACTCAATTTGAATATTGTTTTGGCTCCAAACTAATGAGGAGCTCTATTTATGGGCGGGTTTTCTAATTTTTGGGTAACTTTTTGGGGACAAGCTCACATGTTGCGAAAGGGTTATTCTGTAGCTTTCTGTAGCTTGCATGTGTTGTAGAACTTGGGGATTTGAGATCCTCTGCATGTAAGAAGTTCCATTCTCTGAATAATAAAATTATTCTCTTGTTTGTGGGTTATTTTTCTGTGTCTCGGGTTGCACCCTCATCAGGTACAGATAGTTCTCTTTGAGGACCCTCCTACTGTGGCTACCCTAGATTAGTATTAGAGCAAGATTCGATCTATGTGAGGTCATCAGAATTCGTGGAGTCCTATTGAAGATTTTTTGTGGGGTAGCGGATTGAGGATCTGACCTACAGCTATAGAGGACTTGTGTAAAGATGGCAGGAAGAAGAAATGGTAGAGGAAATGGAGTGCATGGAAATGCAAACCCAACAATAATGGAAATGTTGAGACAAATTGCTACTAGATTAGATGCAATTGAAATGACCCAAAGAAGAGGTCGACTAGTTGATGATGTGAGTGATGAAGAGGTAGAGGTACAAGAAGAAAGAGGAAGAGAAGAGCAACCTGGGCTAGACCAGGGAGAAGAAAGGTTTGTAAGAGCCCTAACTAGAGTGAATACAAAGCTCCATTTCAATCCATTGGATTATAATGGTAAGTTGGATTCAAAAGAATTGCTTGATTGGATTACAAAGATGAAAAATTATTTTGAATTTGAAGGTACCACTGAAGATAAGAAGGTGAAGTTTGCTTATACAAAGTTGAGAGGGCATGCATCCCTTTGGTGGGAACATTTGCGGATAGATAGGCAAAGAAGAGGAAAAGAAAAGATAAAGTCATGGGATTAGATGGTAAATAAGTTGAAGACAAAGTTTATGCCTATAGATTATTAGATCAGTTTGTTCTGAAGGTTGCAAGATTTGAAGTAGGAGTCAAGTGTGACAGAATATACTAAATAGTTCTATAAGTTGAATATAAGCTCTGGACATTCATAGGAGGAGATTGAGCAAGTAGCTAGATATGTGAATGGCTTGAGGTCATCTATACAAGATGAGATTAGTTTGATTAAGTTAAAAAGTGTGGAAGAGGCATATCAATGTGCCCTAAAGGTAGAAGAGAAGTTGAATAAGAGACATGAGCAAAGACAAAGAGGAAGAGGTGGAAGATTTCAGAGAGGAAGAATTTTTACTGGAGGAGGAAAAGGATCTTTTCTAGATCAGAATAAGGATAAGGAGGTTAGTAAGAATGACAATTCATACCATAGAGGTGATGAAAAATCTTACAGAAGAGGAGGATATGGTGGCTACCAGAATGAAGGTTATAGAAGAGATGATAGAGGACATGAGCAAAGGACATTCAAGGGAACTTGTTATAAGTGTGGTGGAGAAGGACATAGAGCATTTGAATGTAATCTAGGAGAGACAAGCAGGAATACAAAGAACCATAGAAGAATAGCCTTTGTTGAGGAGGATCATAATGAATCATCTAACAAAGTGGAAGAAGGAGAAGTATTGATGAATATAAGAGTATTGTGTCAAAGCAAGTTGGAGAAGGAGCCATTGTAGAGAAATGATTTGTTTTGGACTAGATGCAAGGTAGCTAGTAAATGTTGCAAAGTGATTATTGATAGTGGAAGCTCAGAGAACCTGGTTTCTGAAGAGATGGTGACCAAATTGAAGTTGGAAAGATTGAAACACTCTAAGCCCTCTTAGATAGCTCCTAAAAATCACCTACAACCAAAACAAAGAGAATTGATCCAAAGAAGCATGTTATATGCCTTTTGTATTAACTAACAATAGGTTGGATAATTACAATAATAAATAATGAATTCTCATAAATGTAGAAAATTAAACCCTAAATATAACCCTAGGTGAGGATTACGTTAGATCATGAAAATTCTCCTCATCCTATGCTATGAGACAACATGACCTTGTAAAGTAGGAAAATAGATCCTCAATCCAACTAAGATCAACTCCTTTCATTTGAATCCACATTTCAACACCAAACCAACTAGGGTTGATGATTGACTTGATGCAATAATAGAGAGCCAATCTCCTAGGTTTTGGTCATTTTGAGTTGCAAAGAGAATAATTTTAATGTGTGTTTTAATAAGCTAATTGACAAAAAACATAGATTTGAAAATACAATTTGTCACATAGATAAAAATAAAAAATGGTGGAACAAAATGATATTTGAAAAATGGGGATAGAGAGGAACTTGTGTTATAATTTTGATCCTAAATTTTAGGGACAGGGGTGTGGGCACTCTAGACTAGAGAGTCAACCTTTCCAAGACCCACAAATCTCATATGTTGTGTTACAATCTTCTTTGTGTTTCTTATGATTTGTTGTTGATGAAACCATTAGATTTGACCTACATAAATGAAAAGAGGGGGAAAGGTTGTGTTGTATAGGGGCTTTCCTAAGTCAAACCCCATTTTTCGTTTACCACCTCCATAGACAAAAAATGATGATAATCAAGAGGGTGTTCCCTAGGTTGAGCAAAGACCAAAACAATAATAATTAATTGAAATGACAAATAAAAATGGATAATGTTACCTTGATATGAAATCCTTATCCAAGTGATGTTTGTTCATATGTAAAACCCTTGCTTCTAGGAAAAAAACATCCTATGGAAGTTTTACATATGTGGGACCTAATTTTTCTATCTATTAAACAATGTCTAGGATTTTAGAAGTCGATTCTTTGATTTCTTTGAGAGGAAAAGGGAAGACATAAAGAAAGAAATACTAAAAATAAAATCATAAAACTAAATTAGTTAATCTTGTATTTCAAAATTGAAATTTAGTAAATTAAATTCAATGAACATGCTAACATTTACCTAAGTATCAACATAGGCCTCATTCAAAATGTTTTTTGCCCTCACCATCTCCAAAACTACAGACGTATCTTGTGTAGCATTCATAGCAACCTCCTGAGTGTCGATGGGGTCATATGAACAAGTCGTCCTGCAAGACTGACACAAATGGGATTGAAGCCCACCACTTGAAGACTCCCCTAGATTGCATTGTATTATAGGGTTGGCATGCTATATGACACTCTGGGTCAAAGAGTTGATGGCCCACAAAGTCTCTACCTTAGCATTCTCCTTCGCAAGGGAAGGGATAATGATGTGCTCATGAGGTGGCCTAGTGAGAGGTCATCTCCCCTACCATGTAGGATCTTGTTGTGAACTGAGTCTATCTTGAGCCAACCCCTTACCTCTCCCCTAGAAGTCCCTCATATCAAAATAATTTAGGATTTTGTTCAAGATGAACTCACAGTATAGTTTCCTAAGGAAATATTGCAATACTTCATAATTGTTGCATGGTGGGTAATCAAAAACCATGTACCACCTATCCCAAAAAAAAAATCTAATCTATCGGTGGTGACACCAATGGATAGGAAACCTCTTTGCATTGAGGGGAAGAATTTAATTTGTGTGTGGGTCAATGAATAATGAGCACAAATCAAAATTTGTAATGTTTAGATCTTTTACATCTTTATATGATAATTTATCCCGATAATAAGCCCTAGCCACCTGCCTCCTATCTTGCCAACTAGTTAATTGTTTATAGATTGAATCTACATGTTTTAACATTTCTTTGAGTTAATTTTCCAAGGTCATTCTTTCATTGGTTGAACCTATAACTAAGGGTAAATTTCAGTGGATTAGATTCAATCAATTAAAAGCACAATAAACCCAAAGAAGTAATGAAGTGCAAAGGAAAATAAATGAAAACACAGAAAATAGAACAATCTCACCCAATGTCTTCAATCTCCATGGCTAATCTCCATTACACCTTCTAACTTGTTGATTTGTGTTGCCCTCAGATTGAGTGTGTGAGCAATCTGCAAATAGATGTCTATGTCCTAAACAAGCTTTGAAGGATTTGATAAATGCCTAAATGTCTATGCCTATGACTATGATTATCAATGCCTCAACATGCCAAGACTTGATCAAATAAAAATAATGATTGCAATGAGAAGCCTAAGTGTGTATGTAATATGCCTATAATATGTCTACTTGTGTGTGTGTAATCGAAAAGTGAGAGGAAAATGACATTTTATAGAAAATGTCATTTTGAATGGACGGGCGAGATCGAATTCTAAGAAAGAACTAGAATGAGAGGTCTAGATTAAATATGAGAATCCCTAATTAGGGTTAGGGAAAATTCATTAATCGAATGATCCAGATAATATCTCAGATAATTGGATCGACGGTGGAGAATAAATGAGGAAATTAATAAAGATTTTCAAAAATCAAGAAGATAAAGACTACCTGATTTGTGAGATTCAAAAAATCAAGAAGATAAGAGTTAGAATGAAGATCAGATTTGGAAAATCAAGAATCTGCCCGATTACTTTATTTTTAGAAGATTAGTTTCCATTTTGAATTGAGTTAATTCAAATTATGGATTTTGTGAAATAATAAATAATTGATTTTCCAATTATTTACCAAAGTGAACTATCAGTTAAGATTGTGATGACATTTTAAATAATTTTATTTATTTAAAATGAGAGGAATATCAAATTTGGCAATTAAATAATTAAATTTAATTATTTAATTTAGGAGATAAGACTAATAATTAAATTAATTCATTCATTCATTTAATTATGACAATTAGTGACACATTAAATAAATAAATAAAATTTATTTATTTAATAATCGGAAGGAATAAATGCAGAAAGGTGATTAAATAAATTAAGACATTTATTTAATTAAGGGAAGACTTAGACAATTAATGACGTATTTAATAAATAAATGAAATTTATTTATTTAATAATCATGAAGAATAAAAAAACATGAATTAATTAAATAGTTATTAATTATTTAATTAATAGTTGAATGTGGACTAAGGACATAATTAAATGTCATAATTATGCTAGGACGAAAGTGATAAAAATGAAGCTTGCAGGCCTAGGTAATTTTTAGGTGTCTACATTTTGCCCCTCTTTGTCATAATGTCGCTTGTTGCATTGTGACAAAGAAAATAAGTCAAAAAATGCCCCAGTGCAAAATAAGATGAGGAAGAATGATGAGGAGGGTAGCGGTATGCCCCCTCGAGAGGACAGACAGGTTCCAAGAACATGGGTGTGCTCTCAAAATTAATGAGAAGACTAGAATATGAAGAGACAAAGAAATGTTAATGAAAAAGATATGGATGATGATATGGATGCAATGTCTATATGAGATGGGTGAGAGAAGATGACACAACTAAAGAAGATGCATGTTAGTTCCTAGACCAAATCCTTCAAAAGTTTAGCATAAGACTTTAATTATTATTGCTCTTAATCATCATTGGGCAGTAAAAATGACACAAATGGACAACAAACACCATGATATGACATAGACCAAGGTGTGCAAGGTCATCCATTTGAAAAATAGACAATCACAGAGAAGGAATGTCCTAACTCATACTAAGGACGAAGTTTCCCCAGTCTTTTTGTCAAGACAATCCACAGACAACAGTCAAAGAAAATAAAATAGGCCAGGAGACATTATCGCACCTCTAAATCCTTCACGGGACATCCTCGAGGTAGCTAGTAACATGACCACAAAGAAAAGACAGTAAAAAGATAAGAAAAAAAATAGCCAAGATAGATTAACAACCTTTTAATTTTGTTTGCCAATGTTTGTTTGCCAAAGATTGAATTCTTGTTGGTTTGATAGTTTGGATAGTTTAAGGGTTTTTCCAATTTGACGGTGTTGACAGTTTGGCAGAGTCTATTGTTAGGAAGGACACATCCTGAAAAAGGCAAAGGACATTTTGACGAGGTCCAACTCCAAGAAGGACACATCTTGAAGAGGACCAAAGAGTGACAAGACTGACATTGTTTTGAGTAATATGTTTTGGCAAGTTGACTGATGTTGACTATATGATTGATTGGACTGTGCTGTTTGATTTTGACCAATTTTGACATTGACGTTTTGAATGACTGTCTTATGTCTGAGTTTGAGTGTTTGACTTATTTTACTGATGTGACAATTGTGAAAAATGCCATGATTTTATTTTGGCCAACCTAAAAGGACTGACCTAATGTCTCGGGGACTCATCGACTGATGGTCTTGCCTACATAGCAAATGCACAGAGACAACGTAGTTCGACAATGACATGAACTGACTGACATGACTAACTTTGACTCCATTTCTAGGATTTTGACATTGATTTGGATGTTTTTGTGTTTTTCTTCATGACGTTTTATGATTTTTTTTTTTTGTCTTTTTTCAAGATTTTTTATGATGTTTTTGCCTTTTGTCAGGACTTTTATTATGTTTTTATCTTTTTGTCATTTTATGATTTTTTTGGATTTTTACCTTTAAGAGGATCATGACAAATGCATGTGACTGGTTCCTACACATGAGAATCCATGGACAAACATGATTGTGCCCCTAGTAAAGCTGAATACCAATTGACAGGTGATGACAACGTTATTTGACATGGGAAGGATGCATCCTGAAACAATGTGAGGACGATGACAATAATGTGACGAAAGTATTGCAGTCTACAGCCAGGCTAGGAACGTAGTCAAGTAATGTTTTGGATAATATGTTTATATGAATTAGACTTGATGCATTTGGAATGACTTGGTTAGGAATAAATGGGATGATGATTATCTTAAAACCATTTGACAAGGGAAAGCCAAGATAGGTGACAAGCATAAAATGACAAAAGGTGGCCTTGGTAAAGGATGGGAGACATGAGACTAAGGGAATTGTCATATGATTTTCAAGGACTATGTCATATAAGGACAATAAGACTATGACGGTCAATGACATGATGCTTCGTGAATCATGTATGACCAAATGATAGACATGTCAAGAGTTGTCCCAAAGTATGATTTATGTGTGCCAGTTTTATGCCAAGACCAAGGTAGGTGGGAAAATGGATGGAAATGATAGGGCGAAGATGGACAGATGTCAATGTCATGAGGAAGGTATGGGAAATGAGATGAGTTGCCCCCAAGTGTAAAATTCCACATAGATGATTTATTTTACACATGACGCATGTTTGCCAGGTTTTCATCATGGTACTTATCCAGGGTGCCTATTTGCTAGGTTTTCACCATTGGATGAAATTTTTCTCTTTATTATTTTCTAGACTTTTTAATTTTTTTTGGTGTCACCAAGACGCCTGTTTGCTAGGTTTTCATCAGGGTGATGATTTTTTGATTTTTGATTTTTTTTTTTGTGTTTTTGATATTGTGGATAGCTTGGATGCTTTAGATGACCACTAACTCTTTTGAATCCACTGACGATGCCGATGTAGAGACTGGTTCCATGATATGCCAATAATGACCTTGCTGAAGGAGTTGTCTTGTTAGGATTATAGCACTTGTATACAACTAATCGATGTCATTGTGATCCTTTCTAATACTAGAGTTGGCCTTATCAAAATATGCACATCGCAATAGAGTGCCATGAGAGTCCTTGTGGTAAAGAGTTACTGCCATGATGTGATGGATTTGTGATGTAGGTTTTTTGGAGTTTAGGCGAGATGTAGGATTATGACAGATAATGGTAGATGTGGAAAGGTTGTTTGGACATTTGGATGAATGACTTTTTATTTTCCAAACTTGGGATGGTGAATGATGAATTTTGGAGGGATGGTGTTTGGAACCAATAGTTTTAGATGCCTTGTTTGATGACCATTTTGAAGGTGGACATTTGTTGTATGTGGGAGTCCTCTTGTCTTGTGGCTCCACATTGTGATTGACTTTTGTATTTGACTTGATGTCTTTGTTTGATCCATCTTTCTTTGGGATCCATTTTAATTTCAATTGTCCACTTGTCCTTTTGTTTGATTCAATGGCTTTTGACATTTTATTTTGATCTTTTGACTTGTAAGACTTTTGTTTTTGTTGGTTACAAAGGGAAGGTTTATTTATGATGAAATGATGGTTCATGGTGTGGGTGGAGGGGGTGTTGGCATCAATCTTATGATAAGGATTTCTCATGGACTCCATTTTGACTTTTGTATCTGACAAGGTTTCCCCTAGTATTGAGGAGGTACCACTGACATCATTTGATTTGCTGTCTGAGGAATAACCAATACTTTAATGTATGTAATTTTCCTAAAGTTGTATTGGTTCAAGAATGCCTTGCTCATGTATGCCTAGTCCTTTGCCTTGATATAGCATTGTTTGAAAGATTATGTTTGCGATGGGGTATTTATTGTTTTGAAAGAAAGATGCTAACCCATCATGATGTCTATGGACACTGTCACTTGTAATATTTTCATTTGCAAGAAAGCTTGCTCTGACAAAGATAGATGACCCTAGTTGATAACGTGTCTTAGCTTCATTTTCATGTTGTACATATTCCTGACTGATATCTTTGGCCTGATCATGTGACATCTCAGCTTTAGATGATTCTGTTGGTGCTTCCAAGGCAATGTCGAAGCCATCATTATGTTTAGTGTCATAAAGTCCAATGATTTTAGCTATAACTTGATCATATGCAAGCATGTCCCTAGTGGAAGATAATTGTTTCAGAGGAATATCGTCTATGCGTCCCATGAAGGCAAGTGTCTCGTTGTGGGAAGTGTCAATAGTTGAGGCCTTTATAGGGTCAGAAAGTGTTTGATCATGAATGGCATAAAGGTCAAGGAGTGGATCGTTTTGGATTTCTTGGTCAACAATAGGGTCTTGGTCAAAGATAGGGTTGTCATAGATGATATAATTAGAAATGGAATGTTTGTTAAGGATAGGTGTGTTTTGGATGTCATTATAATTTTGAAAGACATCTTGAATGGAATTTGAGATAGGGTCATGGGATGGACTACCTTGTTCTTGACATGAGAGTGACATTATAAGGTCATGCTTTGGACTTTCATTTTGACATGTATCCTCAAGTTTATTAAATGGGATTTGACTTTGGACTATGATATAATTTTCATGACTAGATGTGGCTTGTGAGGGGGTGACTTGAAAAGGATTAATGACCAAAGGACTAGGATAGGACATGGGAACTTGGACTAGACTAGTATATGAAGGACTAGGATATGACATGGGTACTTGCATTGGACTAGTATGTGAAGTACTAGGGTATGACATGGAGACTTGGACCGGATATGACATGGAGTCTTGGACTGGAGTATGATGTGATGGCATATGATGTGACATGGGGACTTAGACTATATTAGTTGGTAATGACATAGGGACTTGGACTGTATTGGAGTAAGGTTGACTAAAATGGGACATGGAGACTTGGGTTGAATCGATATGGTATGATGTGGGGATGTGATATGCGTTGGTAGATAGTTGATAAGGCATGTAGACTTGGACGGATAGGTGAAATTTGTTGATGTGGTGATTGGACTTGATGATGTGCTTGTTGGATTTGACAAGTGGCCATGAGGTATTGGATTTGAGCTATGAATTGTTGCATTTGAAGTGGCTTATTTGCTTGAAGTTTTTGTATTATGTCATGGAATCTTTGAATGAATTGTTGATTTAAAGGTGATCGGCTTGTTTGAGCCACGTGAAGCATGTGAACAAGCTCTTGTGCTACATCTTCCAATGTTTTCATGGTGTAAAATGATGTTGATTGGATTAAAGAAATGATGATGATTAGGATATGATGTGATATGACAAGATTAAATGATTTGGATGATGTGGTGAGTGTTTATTAGAAGTTTGACTTGGGCACTATTAAACACAATATTCCACATGTAAATGAATGAACGCACACACCAAACACAACGATAAATTTTTCTTTAAAGATTAAATGTTATGATTAAGTAAACACTTGAATACACAACAACAAGCCTTATGAATAGTCAAGTGGGGTATGGCCAATTAAGTCTCAATCTAGTTTGCACAAGGTTGACTAAGGATGATTTGAAAGAAAAATCCTGCCACACAGCCGGGAGAAAGGGGTAACCCACCCTTCACCTTCACTTCCCAAAGGTATAAAGTTCTTTGGGGCTTAGCCAAGAGTGATGATATTTTAACTCCCAAACAAGCATGTCTTTGGATTCACACTTCAATCGAGGTCATCCCTAGGGGTGATGAAATCCCCTAGCAGGCCTCCTAGGAAGGGTTTGACAAAAGCAAACCAAGTGAGGTGTTTGTGATCACACACACACTTGATTCACACTCACAGTGATTGATTTTCTTTTAGAAAATTGAAATGTGTGTAAAGTAATTCAAACACTTGTTCTTTTTAACCCCAAATCAAGATGTGTAATTGAAGACAATAGTTAATTTTAGCCTCGATTTTTGATATGTGATTGAAAACAATATTCGTTTTAAGAGCCCAAATCCAAATGTGTGACAAACAATGATTAAGAGGTGAAAGATTAAATGAGTGCACCTAGAAGTTTTTTGCTTTCCAATATTCTATCTATGACTGATATTGCTGCTACTATAGCTTCTTATGATCACCTACAAGATGAAAAAATGATATTATAATGCAACCATAAAAATATAAGCTCATCAGAAAATTGCAATTTCAGATACATGTTTTTGACATAGCCGAATTAGATTTCATTATTTGAAAATTTTATTGATCTGAAAAATGAAAAATCAAAGAAATGATCCCTATTAATTTTCTGAGAGCTTTCCAAAAATGTAAAGAAGTCAGAAAAATTCCCTGTTTTGCTATCAGCAACGCGGATTTGTGAAAACCATATAGAAAACGAAGATCAAATTTTTTTCACATTTTATTTGACCTCCAAATTAAATCTATAAAAAATATATCCCTATTATAATTTAAAGAGATTTCCAAAAATGTAAAAATTTCTAAAAAATTCATCGATTTGCATCTAGAAAGTCAATTTTATTAAAATAATTACAATTGAAATAACTTCCACAAAATTGATGATAAACCCTCAATTTTTTTATTGTAGTCTCTTGAGATGATGTAAAAGATTTTGTAAAAATATTGTAAAAAAATTCATAGCTATGTAGAAGATATGAAGAACTTTGTAAAACCTACGGTTTTGTCCAAAAACTGGCATATCTGCAATAAAATGTCAATAAAACCTGCAAAAGGAAAGCTATATCAAAGGATTCGCGTCAAGTTCACCAAATATAACTAAGGGTAAACTTTAGTGGATTAGATTCAATGAATTAAAAGCACAATAAACCTAAAGAAGTAATGAAGTGCAAAGGAAATAAATGAAAACACAGAAAATAGAACAATCTCACCCAGTGTCTTCAATCTCCATGGCTGATCTCCATTACACCTTCTAACTTGTTGATTTGTGTTGCCCTCAGATCAAGTGTGTGAGAAATCTGCAAATAAATGTCTATGTCCTAAACAAGCTTTGAAGGATTTGATAAATGCCTAAATGTCTATGCCTATGACTATAATTATCAATGCCTAAACATGCCAAGACTTGATCAAATAAAAATAATTATTGCAATGAGAAGCCTAAGTGTGTATGTAATATGCCTATAATATGTCTACTTGTGTGTGTGTAATCGAAAAGTGAGAGGAAAATGACATTTTATAGAAAATGTCATCTTGAATGGACGGGTGAGATCGAATTCTAAAAAAGACCTAGAATGAGAGGTCCAGATTAAATCTGAGAATCCCTAATTAGGGTTAGGGAAAATTCATTAATCGAACAGTCCAGATAATATCTCAAATAATTGGATCGATGGTGGAGAATAAATGAGGAAATTAATAAAGATTTTCGAAAATCAAGAAGATAAAGATTGCCTGATTTGTGAGATTCGAAAAATCAAGAAGATAAGAGTTAGACTGAAGATTAGATTTGGAAAATCAAGAATCTGCCTGATTACTTGATTTTTAGAAGATTAGTTTCCATTTTGAATTAAGTTAATTCAATTTATGGATTTTGTGAAATAATAAATAATTGATTTTCCAATTATTTACCAAAGTGAACTGTCAGTTAAGATTGTGATGACATTTTAAATAATTTTATTTATTTAAAATGAGAGGAATATCAAATTTGGCAATTAAATAATTAAATTTAATTATTTAATTTAGGAGATAAGACTAATAATTAAACAAATTAATTAATTCATTTAATTATGACAATTAGTGACACATTAAATAAATAAATAAAATTTATTTATTTAATAATTAGGAAGGAATAAATGCAGAAAGGTGATTAAATAAATTAAGACATTTATTTAATTAAGGGAAGACTTAGACAATTAATGACGTATTTAATAAATAAATGAAATTTATTTATTTAATAATCATGAAGAATAAAAGAACATGAATTGATTAAATAATTACTAATTATTTAATTAATAGTTGAATGTGGACCAAGGACATAATTAAATGTCATAATTATGCTAGGACGAAAGTGATAAAAATGAAGCTTGCAGGCCTAGGTAATTTTTAGGTGTCTACAAAACCATTTGGATCATTCAGGCTCCTGATTAAATCCTTAAATTGTAATTTATTGTTTTTAATTTCACTCATTAAGTTTTGATGAGTGCAAGGAGGATGTTGAGGGATTGGTGGAGGAGATTGTTGTTGTGGTTGTTCAACTTGAGGATTTTGTTGTTCTTGTTGTTCATGTTGAGGATTTTCTTCCTCCTATTATTTTTTTACTTATTGAGGATTTTGAGGAGGGTTTGCAGGTTGATTAACATCTCCTACAAATTCAAAAAAATATATCAAAAACAACCTAAAACTAACAAATTCACAATTAAAAAAAAAAATCCTTACCTCTTAAACCTCCTCGTTGATGTGGTGGAATCCTAGTGATGAAACAACAATTTAATTTGAGGAAAAATTTTGTAAAATGGCTCCTACAAGAATGTGAGCATGAAAATGAGGGGTTTTGGCTACAGGAACAACAAAAAACATAGTCAAATGAAAATTATCTTGAATTACTTTTTTGTTTTCTTTTAATAGTTCATAATGCGAGCACGTTATAATGCACTCATGTTATGAGCTCGTTGTGTTTGATCCTTAGGATCGACTCACCAAGCCATAACATGAGCATGTTATAACATGCTTCTGTTATGAGCTTTCAAAACTTTTTTAAAAATTTGGCCACAAATTGGGTACCCATCTTTTTGCACCTGTCCATAGGAGTATCACCACTTAGAGACCTAGAAAAAAAAAATCTACTATTAGAATCTCATAATACATAGCCATAACATAACACCCTCATAAAATATGATTGCCTTCTAGGGCAAGTCAATCCAAAAATATATTGACCAAATTAGATATGAAACCTAATGACGAACGGTCTAGATTTACAATAATAAAATATACATAAAATTTGGCTTTCAGGAGCACTTCCCTCAAACCCCCACTAGGGTGCACTACCTCGGACCCCTAGCCAAGGGGAATGAGCCCTCCAGACCCCCACAAGGGTTACCCCCCCTCCCCGCAACACTAACGTATCAACAGTACCTTATGTATTTGCAAGGTTGAGACATATTTTCCCAACAAGCATATGTCGAATAGGATATCATCCTTTTTTAGAGTTACCAATACAACCCTATTGCATGGGGAGACCCCATGACCTAAGACATATTGACTCCATTCATTGGAAAGAAGGATGGCTACACCCCCCTTCCCTTATCATGGAGGGTAAAAAGAATGTGTTGCCTCCCTCCAAATGAAGTCCAAATTGGTTTCCAATGAAAACCCTTTTGCCTTGATCTCTTGGAGGAGCACCACATCCTTATACCTAAGTTGACTTAGAAATCTTCTCACAATCAACATTTTATGTCAAGATTCTAACCCCATTACATTCTAGGATGCACAGTTAAGATTCATTTAAAAAAGGGTTGAAATTGGCCTCTTTTTCAATCCTAAGATTCTCAAAGAATTTAGGAAACCTTGCATCAGGTTCCATTCTTTTTGCATTGGGACTTACAATGATGATGCTAGTATTTTTTCTTTTATTTATGGTTAGGATCTTGAGGTTCCCCCTCCCTACCAGGATAATTGATTCCTTCTTTTCTCCTTATTGAACTCCTATTTCTTTAGCGTTGCTCCACACTTACTTCCTCTACCTCAATTCTACTCTCCTTAGAAGTGGAGACTTCATTATCACCTAAAGACACACTACCCTTCTGCAAGCTGGGAATAACCAATTTAGAGTGCATTAATGAAGCACTTTCACAATCTTCATGACTAGGAGTTCATTTTTAATGCTTGTCATCGTAGGCACAATCTCCAACTCACCAGTATCCATCAAGATATCGTCGGTGCATTGGATGTACATTTCCTCAAAACCACTTGGGGGGCTTTTTTCTACACCTCCCAATGCCTATTTGAGACCAATCCATCAATGGTATCCTATTGGCTAATAGTGAGCTGCAAATTGTTTTCAATAGCACACACCATCTATTTGATAGAGGTTGTGTGGGGAAATCCTATACAATTAGCAAGATTTTTATTCACTAGCCCATTGCATGAGCAGCCACTATTCTTATCCTCCACCATTTTGGTGAGTTTAAAATCTTTTAATTTATACAATTTTTCTAAGGGTTCACCTTCCTTTACCATCTCATTATTTTCCATATCCTTTCTTAGCCTTTCCATTACTAACTATTGCACATTCTTCTTTTCCCCTCTTCCATCAGACGAGATGATATTGTGGTTGGCCTCCTTTTGAAGGCTAATTTTATTTACATGATTACCACTATCTTTAATAATTTCTAGTAGTAGCAAATCCCTATCCCTAGGGAACTCACTAAACTACCCATTTTCATTGTTTTTCACCATGTTCAAGTCCATTTCCATCATATTATTTGTTTGGGGATTCTTCCCTGATTCAATATTTAGCCCTCAAGTTTCTAGATTTTTATCATTTTCACCCATTCTTATTTCCAATTTTTTAGGGAATGATTCATCTTCTTTAGTTTTGCATCTCACACCATCATGCGAGATGTCTTGCACCACTAAATTAGTTATAGTTTTTGGTTCAGAATTGATTTTTAGGGTTTCCATACTACCATCATTTTTTGAGGTTTCCACATTGTCTAATAGGGAATATGACTCCCAATTTAGGGTTCAACAATTTTCTTGGTCTAGTGTTTGTGATTCCATATGAGAACCTCTTTATTATTGGCATTTTTTCATGATATTATAGGGAAATCCCTTCTTATATGCCCCTCTCTTCTGTAGAGGTAGAAAGCATTTAGCTCGCCAAGCACTTGTACAAAACAATTTACATCACCTCTATCAAGTTTTATTAAAATTCATTATGAAATATCCACCTCGAGAAATAATGAAACAAGGGCCCTCGCATCCACATGCAGTATGGAGGATTTGTTGTTGTCCAATCTTAAAACCCTCCCATAGGGTTCAAAAATTAGAGGAGCAAATTTCTAGAGACAGGGTGGGACATTCTTTAACACTACCCACTAAGGTATTGAGAGGGCTAGGATTTCTTCATTCACTGCTTCTAGCAACCACTCCAGATCCCTAAACACACTTTTCCCTATGGTCCAAAATTGCTTGTTTGTAACAAGTTTTTGCATTTCATGAGTTTTTAAAGAAATGAAAAAAAAACTTTTTGAATCATTCTACAATAAGAAAAATGAATGCATAGTTTATTTCCCCAAACACTTGTCAACCAATCATCTATAAGCTTTCTTGCCAATACCTTGTTTATATCCACAACAGCCAAAAAAATAGTCAACTCTTTTAATTTGGTGTCTTCAACACATAATGCTTTATTTAAAACAATATTTGGAACCATGATATCCATTTTCAAGGAGGCAGGGGGCACTTACCTCTTCGTCTACATCCCCCATCTTCAAAATCTTTGTTCGCCTACACCACAAACTTTTTTCCCTCTAGAAACACCACTTTCTCGTGTGCAACAATATCTTTGAAAGAATTGGGCCGTGGGTTTCCCTTCATTTCACTATTTTCATTTTTAACCAACCTATTTGTGGGATCTGTATCCCCCTCGATTATTGCTCAGACCACCTTCTCACAACCTTGCATGAGTGATCACAGTTGAAAAGGGCTACACATTGGTGGATGAAATGCAAGATACAACCCCTGCAAGGCTCATACGTCAAGGAGGACACCTGTGTGGAGGGGGGACAAGCCTTCCACACACCCACGAGGGAAACCCTATTATCAAGAGAATTTTTCCTTTCCCCTCTCCCAACCCTAACCCTCTTTGTCCTTTATTCAAGAAAATGTCAATTTGAACAAATAGTGCCAATGTTATTCCTATATATTGCCAAAGAAATTTTGATGTTTTTAGATGATATTCAAAATTATGTCCATCATAGGAATGATATATCCTAGGAAATGAATTGGATGATGATTTTTTAAAGGTCAATTAGGCCATTGATATAAACCTAATTAACATGCTTGAAAATTAACCTTGACTTTACGATTGGTTTTTACTTAAAGCTTTTCCTTTTGAAAATATTACACTTGCTTATGCTTACTTCATCAAAGGGTGAAAGGTGACGATCAAATTATTATGTATGAAGTTTTATTACAGGTGAAAATGATATGAGATGTTTTGATCTTTTTGGAATATTTGAATGTTTTTGGAGATTTTGAGATGTTTTGAGGCTTTTTTGGGCATATTTTGACATTTTACAAGTGTTTTGAGTTTATGGAAATTTTTTGAGGATTTTTTTAGGTTTTTTGAAGATTTTTGAATGTTTTTGGTATTTTGGGGAGATTTTTGAATATTTTTGGTGTTCTTGATAGGATACCCAATCAAGAGAACATGACCTAGGGGACTGACCTATACCTCATGGGCTCATTGATGATGGCTTTTCTTATGTATGTGCAAAGATAATGTAGTTCGATTTATTGAACTTGGATAAATAGGCTTTGATGTTTTAAACCTGTTTAGGAGTTTTTGAAGATAATTTGGATGTTTTTGAGTTTTTGAAAGCTTTATAGATATTTGGATGTTTTTTGGATTATGAAAATATTTGGGATGTTTAGGGATTTTTGCAGAATTTAAAAATATTTGGATTTTTTTGGATTTTGAAAATGTTTTGGATGTTTAGATATTTTGATGATTTTATAACTATTTTTAGGATTTTGATTTTTTGCGACTATTTTTGGGATTTTTGATGATTTTGCAACTTTTTTTGGATTTTTTGTGAATGATATTTACAAAAGTCTCTAGAATAACCTTAAGAGAATATAGAAGAACACAATTTACTACCACAAGTATAAGAATATGCCCTCAGTATGATGTGATAGACTACCTCGATATAGGAAAGAAAAATTGACCTTGGGAGAATGTCAAGTTGTACTAATGAGGGATAGATACCTGCTGAATGGCAAGCTATGATACAGATGTAGATGGGTGAAGGAGATAAATAGATGGAAGATGGATGTGGAAGATGGAAAGGATGGATGAATGATGGATGATACCTAGATCACAATGTCAAGGTCAAGATTATGAAATAATGGACATGGATCAAGATTTATTTAGAAGCAAGGTGCAAGTACCTACATCTAATGTCTCACAATGTTTGGAACTCCATGAATGGTTGCATAGATCAGGATGATGGATGGATGGATATGGGCTATGGGATAGAATAGAATCAATGGTAATGACCATGTCAAGGTTTTTTCCACAAGAAAGGTTGAATTGTACATCGAACCTTTGTTAGGATCAAGATAATTTTGGATATACATGAAGATGGATTAGAAGGATGAAAAATGGAGATGTTGAGTTCATTATGGAGGGAATGAGATGCTTCCACCTAAAATGACATACTTAGATGCTCAATTCTTCACATGACACCTATTTTCCAAGTTTTCATCATTGTACTTGCCCAAAGAACCACTATAGTGGTTTCAACTAGAGGATGATTTTTTATCTTTATTGTTTTCTTTATTTTTTTATTTTTTGTAGGTTTTTAGATTTTAGATCATGTCAAACCACCTAGTGGTGCTAATGTAGATGTTACTATCAAGATGTGCCAATGGTACCCTACTTGAAGGAGTTGCTTTTCCAAGATATGGGCACTTGTATGTAACCCTCAAATATTTTTTTATTGATTGATACTTGAGTTAACCTTATCCAAATGTGCACATTGTAATTATAGAGTTCCCTTAGATTCCTTATGATAAAGAGTAGCTACCAACACAATAAATGTGAGATTTGGATATCATTGATTTCAAAGTGGGTGGAAAAATACAATGAGAACTCTAGGAATATAAATGAATTGGTTGAAGGTTTGGAATCTTTGATTCTTCAAACTCGGGAAGATGAGCAATGATGGGTGAATATGGAACTCCAATTGGAATGAGGACCAACTTCTTCATAAATCTTGTATGTAGATTTGGAAGCTTTCTTTTGCATTGATGGACATTTTTTATCAATGGACATTCCTTTTTGAATTTTCCCCATAGTTTCATTGACTAATGGAGTTTGATAGGTATATTTTTCTTTTCTTTTCTTTGGCATCTATTTTGATTATGCTTTTCCATTTTGATTCCTTAATTCTTTAGCTTTGATGATTGCCTTTCTTCCTTTGTAAATATTTTTCTCTTCTTGTTGGTCCCATTTGGAGGATGGAAATATGTGAGAATTTTGAGTTATGATATAGATGTTTGTAGCAATAGTATTGATTTTATCACAAGGATGCTTCATTCTCCCCATGTTGATGTTTGTACATTAGATAAAGTTTCCTTCGATATTGCAGAGGTTTCTGATATGCTTAGAATTTTTTATTGTTGAATGATTAATACCTTACTGCTCAATATTAGTAATCCTCTACTCTAGTCCCAATCCTTTGCTTTGATACTACATCCTTTGCCAAACTACCACTAAAAAACATGATGCTTCTTCTTCAAATGATGTTTTGTTTGGTATCATCAATAGGAAAAACATTGAATTCAAATGCTTCTTCAAAAGATGTTTTTGATTTACAATTTTTATAGGAATGATATGTTTTTAAAATATCATCATGAAACTCTGTGGACTTTGTAACTTGATTATTTGTAAGGTTGTTAAGAGTAGGACACTCTTGTTTTGTTGGGAGATCATCTACATGTTCATTAGGAGTAAGCATCCCATGGGTAGATGGAATGTTAGGATCCTTGTTATTGTTTGTAAAATCCTGAGTATATTGGAATACACTCATTAGGTCATGATAGTATTTTGGAGAAGTGAGCTCTTGGTCTCGATTGATTTCAAAGAAATTGTCATTGATGGATTGAAAAATACTATGTAAATCATGATAGTACTTTGGGGATATGGGATCTCAATATTGAATTGATTTGGAACACCTTTTTTATGCTTAGGATTATATTCCTAACATGAATCATCAGTTGATGGTGGGGGGTGATCCCAAAATAGTGGTTTACAATTTTTGGCCAAACTAGACACTGAAATATTTTTTTAAAACTAAATCTTCACTTTCGTTCACCTATAGTGGCTAAACCATGAGGAATTTGAAGATGATGCAAACTAGAGTTTCGTGAAATTTTGTCTATAGATTCTAAATATTTTTTTTTCAAAAATTTTGGAATAAAATTGCACTTCTTTTTCCATCTCCCTTGAAAATTGGTTTTTTTCAAAAAACAACATTTTAAAAAAGTGACACTCACTGTATAACGCATAACTTCTTTTCCATGAAGGATAAAATTCTAATTCTTTAGAATTTAATTTTTTAACTCCAATATCTAGTGCTTCCACTTGGTTAGATATTTTTTTATTGAATACTTTATTTTTAATCAAGTTTCAAAGTCAAACCAATTACAATTCAGAAATAGCATGACCGTATAATGTGTAACTTTTTTTTGTATGTATCAAAATTCAAAAAAAAAAATTGGATAAAGGAATTCAATATCTAGTGTACTCATATTTTTCAAAAAAAAAAATTGATCATCTACTATTTTTCCACATGCCCAGAACATAGAGCTTGATTTTTAGTGAAAAACCTACATTCACAAGAAATAAAAAATAAATATAACAATAAAATTATATTTATTTAAAATTATATTTTTGGGAAGCTTATAATAAGGAATACATACTTACAAAAAGAAAACTTTAAATGAATTCATTTGATCCCCCAAAAGGTAAATCAAAAGTGATTTTTTGTCAGCATTTTGATAGGTGTAAAGGAGACTCTATTATAGGTATGGTTTAAAACTAGCAAGGTTCCATCAAGGGGATTTGATTTAAGGTAGTTTGATCAAAACCTCTTCAATTGGAATTCTTTAAATGGAACTTTTTAAGGCTTAAATCATTATATTTTCTAAAATATGCGATTTTAGTAAAAATTAGAATCTCCCAGAAATTGTAAACCAGCTTTGTGGGATCACTTCGGGTTAGGGATTGAAGACTCTTGAATAGTCTTAATGGGTTCACTTGAGCTGATAGAGGCTTCTCCTCAGCATGGAGCTTCTTCAATATGTCCAATCAAGGTATCATATGAGTGAGTTATATTGCAGTCAAAGACATTTTTAATTCCATCACGATAGATGGCATTGCTATACTTTACTAACTGATCATGATTATGCTTTAGAAGAGTATATTGTTACATGTCCTATTTTTCATGTTGTAATGCATGAGCAGTAGTGATATGTCCTACTATGTTGTCATAGTCTATGTGATTGAATTGGTTTTAGACCTTTTCCTTCCAACATCGTTACCTTTTGTAGTGTCAAAAAAAGGTTCATTTGACATTTTTCGCACTCGTTTGGGTCCTTCTTATGGATTTTAGCTTAATGTTACCTTGATTTAGTGTTGTAATTTGGATAACACATTCACATTAGGTCTTGGGACCTTGTGAACTAAAGTATTCAAATGGTACCTTACCTAAGTGTTGTAACATAATTTCACAATTTTCTAAGGTCTTGTTAGTAAAATAACCTCTTTTCATCATTTACCAATCCTTATTTCAAAGTGTTGTAGCACACTTTCATACTTTCCTAGGTTTTTCACTAATAATTAGGCTTTCTTATGCTTTAATTGGCCACATTTTGCATTCACAAGCCTTATTTATGTGTATTTTTTAGAATAATCCTAACAAATATCATTTAAAATATCAAAATCTTGAAATCAACCTTAAATTACTAAGGTGGGACTCATTCAAAATTATGGGTGAATGAGTCCCCTTAGGTGAGACCCATTCACCACACTAGCAAATGAGTCACCTTTAACTCAAAATTCAAATCTAATTCAAAATTATGATGGGTTTTTATTCTCCAACATCTAAGGTTGGCTTGTAGTGTTGTAATTTTGGGAATTATTGCGTAATTGAGTATAAATGCAAGGTTCTTTCTCTCATTTCATTCTAACTAGCTACTTAATCAAGAAATCAAGCATTCATGCATATAGTTCACAAGAGCATTTGAGCATTCATAAGAGCATTCGAGGCATTTCAAGGGAATATTATCAAGCATTCAAGAGCTTCTTCAAGTGTCTTTCATCATGTCAAAGATTTTTTGCATCATGTTATTTTAGAGCCAATAATTGTGATGTAGGATTTGTGTTTCAAGCAAGCATTGCATCAAAATCAAGCAAGATTTCAAGTCTACATCCATTAGATCCATCACTTGCATGTTTGTAGCATTCTGTTACAAGGGCTTGGTGAGTTGCAGCATCATTATTTGTTCATTCATTATTCTCTATTCTATTTCATTTCATTTCAAGGGTTTAATTACCTACAAGGGGTTTGACCAAGGAAAACCCTTATTCACTAATCCCCATAACATTTTTCTCGTTATTTGCATGTGATTTGTAGGTCTAGGTTGTAGATTTACCAAGGAGAAAGATTGGAAAATTTTTCATCAAGTTGTCAATGTAATTCAAAGTTGTCAAAGCTACAAACAAGCCTTGTAGAAGGTCTACTAGCTGAATTTTACAGTTTCAGATCTAGAAACTAGTCGAGAAGAACAAAGCAGAGTGAGAGTGACAAAATCCTGTTTTGAATTTCTAGAAATTTAGAAGTGGACTGATTCACCACTATTGGAGAATGAGTCTTACTATACAACCCTAAACAATATTTTCGTGGATCTGAGTACCCTTTTGGATGAAACCTACTCTTGCACATTTTTCAAAAATTGGACTAATTCGCCTAGCTTGGCATATGAGTCCTAGTTAGCTTTGACATCAAATTTTTTAGTGATCCAGAGCTCCATTCCATCTCCAGCAAGTTTCCAGGTCCACACTTCCAGTTTCACATCTTTCTATTACATTTTACTTTAATTCTTAGGTCATTTAGCATTAGTTTGCATATCACACTATGTTTTCAAACACTTTCCATTTTCCAAGTTTACACTTGGTGGTGAACCCTCACTTGTTGTTACCTTTTCCTAGAACTCTCCCTTTGTCAAATTTCAAAGTCCTTTGCATTGAAATCTCAAGGGTTTGTTCTTGACTAAATAGTGGAGTTTTTTTCCTTTTCCTTTTAGGTTGCAAAACCCTAAAAGTGAAAATGAGAGACAAAATTCTTTTATTCATTTTAGTGAACCTACATATAGAACATTATATTTCTAATTTGGAATGCATTAACATTGCATTAGGTTTTGCATTGTTTAATTTCCATTCTAGGGTTTCAAACTTTGCAATAGTGAAAATTTCATTTAGCTTAGTGAGAAGAAGTTTGGGATTCATGTCACTTGGTGATAGCACAATCATTGTGGAACTTGGGTTATCTAGAGCTTCCATTCCTAGTATTGACACTAGTATACTAGGCATGGATAACACCCTTAGCAACTTTTTTCCTTCATGTAGCATGCATGTTGAACCAAGGAATGATGATATCCCACAACAGAAACTAATTCAAATTCATGAGGACTTAGTAAAACTGTAACATCAAATAAGCCTTGAAAAAATTTCAACTATCGTAATTCCTACCATAGAAAACATTCACCGCATGCTTGAAATTGAATATGGCCTTGACCTTATGAAATCATAGTTCATATCTTTGAAAAAAATCTTCCTTCAACATCTAGTGCTCCTATAGCAAAAAACACTGTCACAAGCCAAGGAGGAACTCAAATTCCTCCCCCCTCAACCATAGCCTCAATACCTACCTATACCACTCCCCAAGTCACAACAACAATGTAACCAGTTAGTCACATGATTCCTTCCTTGGGTATTCCTACTAGCATCCCTCGTTCCTATGAGGCATCGCATGTTCTATCTTCTACCACATTACCACCTATAAGTATTCCATTCACTTGTCCTACCAATACATACACTCCATCACCACTTTCACTTCCATCTATACCACTTGTAATGATCCTCTCATAACAGAACTTTTCCAAACTGCTTCATCCATGTGAAAAAAAAATTCCATTATAAACTAAAATTAGAATGGCCCACCCACATACTATGTCAAAAGTAGTCCATTATCCTTGGAAATATTGTGAACAACGATGCCACAAAGAATAGAGGTGCCTATATTTGAGAAATATGGAGGGAAGGGAGATCCTTCTAACCATACATTAATTCCTAAACTACCTTAAGTAGTGACTTTGTCCTTGATGATAAATTCTTGGAAAAGCTCTTTCCTAAGTCCCTAAAAGATACTGCCTTGGAATGGTTTTCTTCTTTACCAAAAAATTCAATTTGTTGATTCAATGAAATTTTTGATGCATTTATAAACCATTTCCAAGTGCATATGACTCCCAAGATGACCTTTGCCAATTTGATGAGATGCAAGCTCTAAATGAGGGTGAAAAATTCATTGACTTTATCTCACACTATCAATCGCTTTATTCCCAAATCAATGTCCAGGTTCTTGATCCACACCTTCAAAATATATTCATAGAAAAATTATAGAGAAAATTTCAAGACAAGTTGACCATGATGAAATTCCCATCCTTCATGCATTTATGCATAGCCCTCCATGATTATCAAAATTTGTTTAGCAGTCGAGATACAAGGTCTGCTTCCTCTCGAATTGAGAAATTTGAACCCATAAACCAAAACAATGCCCAACCTTTTAGAAAGAAAAAAAAGGGTTCATTCAATTTAACCCTCCTCAACAAACAACTTAAAATTTCAACAACCAAGTGGATGTTGTCAAAACCTTAGTACCCTCTACTTATGGTGATCCAAAATTTGATAATTCACTCCCTTACCCGATTCCCTTCATAACAAAATGTCCCAACTGCTAGAACAACAAATGATTACCTTACCACCCATTAAAACACTTGACCCTAATAATCCTTTACCCCTGAGCTTTAAAACCAATGCTTATTTCCACTATCATTGACAAAATGGACATGAAATAGAACATTGCAAGCATCTTAAACATCTTGTGCAAGACCTCATTGATTATGGTCATTTATCCATTGGAGGTTTTAGCAACCAAGGCAATAAGTCTGTAACTCCTCCAAACCAAAACTTTCAAATTTTTACCAACCCAATGCTCAAACACAATTTTTCATTTTTCAAAGCCAATGAAACTGCAAAGAATGATGTGACGAATGTTGATATAGATGATGAAAAAAATATCAATTTTATGGATAAAATCATAGGGGAGATAGACATCATCCCTCGTAAGGGCCGACCTAAGAATCCTCTTGAAATTGCTTTCTCCTCTAAGGATATACTTAAACATTTTCCTAATGGTCCTCTCTACATAGCTGGTCAAATCTATGACAAGCCCACTAATGGGATAGTAATATATCCCACCTGTGGAGAGAATGTGATCACCAAGGAATTCCTACTTTTTCATGAACTCTATCAAGATGAATATGATAGATTGAAAGCATGGATCAAGACACACAATGGCTTTGTGTTCCCTATGATAGGATCGATCACCCTACCATTACAAATAGGACCAATAACATTAGATGTCACATTCTCTAGCATCCCACAGTAGGACCAATTTTGTATGAAGCTATGCCATCCATGGCTTCACTCCATGAAATTCGTCCCTTTAGTTGTGCAGAGATGCTTAAAGTTTCCCTTTGAAAATGAAATATTTACTATCCACCATAGCAGCTTTAACCGCTATCTTCCAAAGGAAACTTTTCCCTATATGCCTTTTGGCCAAAACCCATGGAACCTATAAAACCTTGAGAAGACTTTGTTAGCTCTCAAAAACATAGGCAAAATGCCTCAAGAGGCTGCCAATCTCTTGATACGCTTTAGGGTAACAAACAAGGTCAAAATCTTTCAACCTTCTACTCTTCAAGTGCTACTAGACCTAGGCGAGTATACCTTTCTGAATGAAGCAGACTTGACTTATGATTATCTTTCATGCACAATTATTTTTCCACAATGGCAGATGGAAGTGAACAAATGAAACCAAACTTGATAGCAATAGCCAAAGCAATCTTCTAATCTAAATCCTAAAATGCTCAATTAACAGATATAAAGAAACTAAATGAATTCAAAATGATGAAGTGCAGAGACCAATGCCTTATTGGGTATGCGAAGTCTAATGAAATAGAAATGGGAAACTTATTCTTGTAGAAACTCAAATTGTTGGCATATTTTTTGTTTATACTTGTATAAACATGCAAGATTGTGACTACTAAGCTCTACTTTAATAATCCAAATGAATCTCCCTGATTATTGTGATCAACCAAAAGGATTTAATCTCTTGTTGAGAGAACCAGTTAATTAACCACACAGATACAACAAATGTGCACCGATAAACTGAAAGTAAACTTGTTACATCAATTTAAACAACCAAAAAGAATCAATCATGGAGACAACTTAGCAATACTTTTCAATAAACTCAACAAACAATTGACACCAGAAATAACCTTCCACATTAACTGAATTTCATTGAAATTTCCATTTGAAAACATGCAACATAGCCTCTGATATGAGTAATTTATTCTACTGTATCCATCTCTACCTACTATATCTTATCTAAAATCTGATGTCCCTTTTACAATCGAGAATGCATATTTATACACCATCATCAAGAATCACATCACTTCGAGCTCACATGTTGACCAAAACCCACGTTGGCCAACCATTACAATCGAGCATTTTCATGTCGACCTGCAACAGTATATGAGTTTTAATTAATCATTCACCGAGACAAGTCATCAAGTATGCCAAAAGTAATTATATCGTCAGTCACTCCTTTTGTCTTATTCACTTTCATCGAGACCCACCAGAGTCGGGGAAACATCATATAGATTTCATTATGTTTCATCGAGAGCCCCCTTTCTGTCATATTTGTTCCAATCGCTAAGACACAAGAAAGTTTCTTACTAAGACATCCCCCAAATCCCATTTTCTTTGCTGTAGCTCTGTAATGTTGAGAAGACCTTATATAGAATACCTTTTGTTTTACCAAAAGCCCACTTGATACATATTCATCATTGTGACTTACTGTTATCAGGGAGACCCTATATAGATCACTTTATTTTTCCTCAAGATGTTCCTTCATACATCCTGAGTCACTGAGACAAGAGAAAACTCTCGCCAAGAAGCAACTCCCATTCGCATTCACCAAGACAATTCAAAATCGGGGAGATGCCCCAAAGAGATCATTGAGTCACACCAAAAGCCCTTTATTCATCTTGTGTGTCACTGTGACTTTTCACCAACTAGCCATTTGATAACAAATTTATGTGTAATATCGGCGAGACTAAAGATCACTCACCAAGACCTTACATCGATAACCTTTACTCTTACCGATATGAATCCTCCCACCACCGGTCGATGTGAAAATGTACATTCACTACGATAATACAATGAAAGCAACATGTATGGCTGAAGTGAATCTTTAATGTGTTTGTCGGTGAGACTCCTCAGGTTCGCTGTGACGTTATGCTGATGGGAAATATCTTTTGCCGAGATATATCCAAGTGCACATGGTCAGCAAGAAATATACCCCATCGCTATGACCTCTCTTTGGAGACAAAGCTTCTCACCAAAAATTTCTTTCTTGCACCGGTCAGTGAGACATAATGAGTTCAGTAAGAGCTCACACCGAGGACCAATCTCATGCCGATATGTTCCTCCAAACGCGGGTTGAGAAGAAAAATTGAATTCAATGAAACATTACTCTAAAGGCCATTGGCACCTACCGATATCTTCTGTCGATGAGACAAAGAAAAATTCTTGCTAATATGCCTATAGGTGAAATCCAATCATTGTGACAATACAAAGGTCTTGCTGACAGCCCTGCAACAGATATACATTAGCAAAAATACACAATGGGTCGGGGAGACCTAGATAGACTTACGCCGATATGGACCACAACATGAAAAATGCATGACTTGATGGATGCTATGGGGTTACACGGCTAAAATGTGAGCAAAAAGTGTTCGAGGAAGGACATATTTGGAAAATGCAAGGGTATGAACCACATGAAAAATTATCAAAAATTTATAGTTCCAACAGACTTCTTTTTCTTGTCCTATGATAAGTTCAAGGAAAAGAAGATAACAAAACTATCTCTTAGAAACATGTCCCCATGTCCACCTCTGAACCTCCCATCCTAGACAAAACTATGCTTCAACCTAAATAAGAACCAAACAACCAAGACCAACCAAAAATAGAAAATTCACCTACATCATCCAAAAGACCAAGAGACAATGAAAACAACACTGTCACACCTCCTAGAATAAAACAAGTTTAGAAATAAAAAGATAAATTGGATGAACAACCTCCTATGGCTCCTTCTTTTCATCCCCTTAGGGAAGAAAAGCAACATATAGTTGACCAACCCACTCCTACACAAACGCAACTTGAAAATAAAACCAAAAGAAATTGAGGTGCTAGAGAGTGTAGGCGTAGACATTGTGCCCTTGCTTGCAAGTTACATGAAGAGTTAAATAAATAAAATAAAAATCCAAACTTGACTAAAGCAATGCATGATGACACTCCTCCACAACCAAAAAAAATGACCCAATACAACAATCACAACAAGAGATGAACTCTTCAATGGACATTATCATTCATCCTCATGTTGTGATTAACTTGGATGACAATGAGGAAGTAGATATAATTGATGAAGAGGTTCATAATGAATTGAACACATTATTTTCCTCTTCCATGAGCTTAAATGATAAATCTCCTATACATAGTGATGAACCTAGTACTTCTCCTAGTTCAGTACTTTCCCTTGTCCCTTTGGCTAGTTGTCTTCCTTCAGTATACAATGAACATGGTTGGGAGACAAATGACTTCCTTGTAGGTTGACTCACATTTTCCTTACTATTCTTTTTCATTTTCTCTTTCTTTTAACTTTTATTTCGTGTGATTACATGTGTGTAATGTGATCCCCCATAATGTTTTGTTTGATGTTCTCTCTCTTTGTGGAATTCCTCTATTTGTACCTTCATTATTTTCTATGTCGTGCATCGCTTTCGCCTTTTTATCTTTATCTTTTTCTTGTGTTTCCTTTTGGAGATGACACAAGGAATTGAGACATTCATGTCTCTTTCATTTTGACCCAAAAGGCTTTCTTTTTCTTTTCCTTTTCATTTTATCTTTTTCTTTTTCTTCTATTTTCCTTTTGAGTATGATGCAAGGCATCGATACATTCATATCTCCTTCATGTTGACCCAAAATAATTTCCTTTTATTTTCACCTTTTCTTTTTCATTTGTCTTGTTTTTTACTTTTGGGGATGACACAAGGCATTGAGACACCCCATGTCTCTTCCATGTTGACCCAAAAAAAAAATTCCTTTGTTTTCGCTCTCTTTGTGTCATTCTTCCAATTCTATATGTATTTGGGGAATGATGGCAGTTCCACGCTCTCTAAAAAATCATTGTAGCAAAGAACATACTGACCCCAAATCCAAAGATCCCTTATGTGTTTGGTTTTTTTCATTTTGGGGCAAACCTCTCTCTCTTTTCTTTTTTTTTCCCTCGCATGACACAGCTCTACTTGGAAACATATGACTTGGCATAGGGCTTTCCTAGCTAGCTCTCATGTCTTATTTCTTATTTTCAAATTTCATTTGCTACTTTAAAGTAATTTCTCATTGCATGGTGTTTAGCAATTCCTTTAAAGTGGGGGCATACATTTGCATTATTTTTTTTCATTTTTCCTTTTCTTGGTTCTGAGTGCTACCTTCTTACTTCATATGATGTGTTTTGTCACTTTGTGGAACTTCTAGTTTTCTACTAGGTGAGAAGTCGTAAAAGGGTGAGAAACATGCACTCATGGCTAGTATGCCCTCACACACATACAAGTGGCTATGGGGAAAGTCATCTCTCAAAATGGGCTTCGTACTCAACCATACCAAATTTATACCTCCTGATAACTCTAATAAGGTGCCACACAAAGAGAATTGGCCTTTCAAGCTTCACGAAACAAGAAAAACTTCATATTCTTGGAGGTTATGAACAAGCGTGATGGCTCCACATGCATGCAAGTTGTGTTATACAAGGTGGCCATATAAAAAATGCAAAGGATGTTCAAAGGAGTCTTGCTTAGTTCATGTGAGGTCTTTAACTTAGGGAACATTGTGCCTAATGTCTCCAAGAGAGGACCGATCAAAGAATAGAAAATTTCCAACTTAGGGGATGTAGTGCATTGCATCAAGCCACTAAGAGGAATGTAATATGCTAAGAGAGATCACACTCCTAAAATACATTACACCCAGTTTCATCCACAAAGCGACAAACGCATTGTATGAAGTAAGAAAACTGCACTAAGAACCAAGAAAAGGAAAAAGAAAAAGAATAATGTCAATGTATTCCCCCACTTTAAAGGAATTTCTAAACACCATGTTGTGAGCAATTAATTTAAAGTAGAAAATGAAAACTGCAAACAAGAAAGAAGACATGAAAGCTAACTGGGAAAGCCCTATGCCAAGTCATATGTTTTTTAGTATACTTGTGTCATGCAAGAGAAAAAGAAAAGAGAGGGGTTTCCCCCAAAATGAGAAAACCAAACACATAAGGGATCTATGGATTTGGAGTCAGTATGTTCTTTGTTGCAATGATTTTCTTAGAGAGCTTGGAAATGTCATCATTCCCCAAATACACATAGAACTAAAAGAATGACACAAAGAGAGAAAAAAAAACTTGGAAAAACATTTTGGGTCAATATGGAAGAGACATAGGGTGTCTCGACACCTTACTCCATCCCCTAAAGGAAAACACAAGACAAATGAAAAAGAAAAGGCGAAAGAAAAAGGAAATTTTTTTGTGTCAACATGAAGGAGATATGAATGTATCAATGTTTTGCATCATCCCCAAAAGGAAAACAAAAGATAAAGATAAAGATAAAAGGAAAAGGAAAAGAAAAAGAAAGCCTTTTGGGTCAACATGAAAGAGACATGAATGTCTCAATGCCTTCTGTCATCCCCAAAATGAAAAATAAGATAAAGACAAAGATAAAAAAGTGAAAGTGATGCACAACGTAGAGAATAATGAAGGTACAAATAGAGGAATGTTACAAAGAGAGAACATAAAACAAAACATCATGGGGGATCACATTACACACATGAAATCACACAAAAAAAAGGAAAAAGAAAGAGAAAATGAAAAATACTAGTAAGGAAAATGTGAGTCAACCTACGAGCAAGTCATCCACCTCCCAATCATTTCCATTGTATACTAAAGGCGGACAGCTAGCCAAAGGGACAAGGACACATACCAAACTAGGAGAAGTAACAAGTTCATAACTCTATATAGGAGATTTATTATTTAAGCTCATGGAAGAGGAAAACAATGTGTTCATTTCATTATGCACCTCTTTGTCGATTTTAGTTGTTTCCTCATCATCATCCAAGTTAATCACAACAGGAGGATGAATGATAATTTCCATTGAAAATTTCCTCTCTTGTGATTTTTGTATTGGTTCATTTTGTTTTGGTTGGGGAGGAGAGTCATCATGCATTTCTTCAATCAAGTTTGGATTTTGATTTTTTTTATTTAACTCTTAATGTAACTTGCGAGCAAGGGCATGATGTATATGCCTATAATCTCTAGCACCTCATTTTATTTTTGGTTTTGTTTTCAAGTTATGTTTGTGTAGGAGTGGGATGATCAACCATAGGTTGTTTTTGTTCCCTAAGGGGAGGAACGAAAGGAACCATAGGATTTTTTCATCCACTTTCTCTTTTGCTTTGTAAACTTGTTTTATTCTAGGAGGTGTGACAGGGTTGTTTTCATTGTCTCTTGGCCTTTTGGATGATGTAGGTGAAGTTTTTGTTTTTGGTTGGTCTTGGTTGTTTGGTTCTTGTTTAGGTTGAAGCATAGTTTTTTCTAGGATGGGAGGTTCAGAGGTGGGTGGGGACATGTTTAGATGAGAGATAGTTTTGCTATCTTCTTTTCCTTGAACTTCTGATAGGAAAAGAAAAAGAAGTCTTCTCAAGGTTTTATAGGTTCCATGGGTTCGGGCCAAAAGGCATCTAGGGAAAAGTTTCCTTTGGAAGACAAGGGGTTAAAGCTACTATGGTGGACAGTAAATATTTCATTTTCAAGGGGAAAATTTAATCATTTGTGCATAACTAAAGGGAAAACTTTCATGGAGCAAAGCCATGGATGGCCTAGCTTCACGTATAGGATGATGGGTAATGTGACATCTAATGTTTTTGGTCCTATTTGTAATGGTAGGGTGACTAATCCTATCCTAGGGAACACAAATTCATTGTGTTTATTGATCCATGCTTTTGATCTATCATATCCATCTTGATAGTGTTCATTCAAAAGTAATAATTTCTCGGTGATCACATTCTCTCCACAGGAAGGATCTATTAGTATCCCATTAGTGGACTTGCCATAGATTTGACAGGCTATGTAGAGAGGACCATCAGGAAAATGTTTAAGTATATCCTTAGACGAGAAAGCAATGTCAAGAGGATTCTTAGGTCGGTCCTTATGAGGGATGACATCTATTGCCCCTATCATTTCATCCATAGGATTGATATTGTTTTCATCATCTGTATCAACATTAATCACATCATTCTTTGTAGTTTCAATGGCTTTGATAAATGAAACATTGTGTTTGGGCATTGGGTTGGTAAGAATTTGCAAGTTTTGGTTTGGAGGAGCTACAAAATTATTGCCTTTGTTGCTAACACCTCCAGTGGATAAAGAACTAGAATCAATGAGGTCTAGCACAAGATGTTTAAGATTCTTGCAATATTTTGTGTCATGTCCATTTTGTTGGTAATAGTGGCAATAAGAATTTGTTTTAAAGCTTAGGTGTAAAGGCTTATAGGGGTCAAGTGTTTTAACAGGTGGAAAGGTAATGATGAAAATAGGTTATTTCGTTTACCAAGCCTTATTTCAAAGTGTTGTAAATTGTTCTAACACACTTTCAAACTTTCATAGGTTTTTCAGTAATATTTGGGCTTTCTTATGCTTTAATTGGACCCATTTTGCATCCACAAGCCTTATTTATGTGTATTTTTTAGAATAATCCCAAAAAATATCATTTAAAATATCAAATTGTTGAAACCCACCTTAAATTCCTAAGGTGGGACTCATTCACCATTATGGTCTAACAAGTCCCCTTAGGTGGGACCCATTCGCCCAAGGTGGTGAATGAGTCCCCTTTAACTCAAAATTTAAATCTAATTCAAAATTCTAGTGGGTTTTTATTCTCCAAGATCTAAGGTCATCCTATAGTGTTGTAATTTTGGGAATTATTGCATAATTGAGTATAAATACAAGGTTCTTTCTCTCATTTCATCCTAATTAACTACCTTATCAAGCAATCAAGTGTTCATGCATATAGTTCACAAGAGAATTTGAGCATTCATAAGAGAATTCAAGGAATTTCAAGGGCATATTATCAATCATTCAAGAGCTTCTTCAAGCATCTTTCATCATGTCAAAGATTGTTTGCATAATGTTTTTTTAGAGCTAACAATTGTGATGTAGGATTTGTGTTTCAAGCAAGCATTGCATCAACATCAAGCAAGATTTCAAGTCTACATTTGTTGGAGCCATCACTTACATGTTTGTAGCATTCTATTACAAGGGTTTGGTGAGTTGAAACATCATTATTTGTTCATTCATCATTCTCTTTTCTATTTCATATCATTTCAAGGGTTTAATTACCAACAAGGGATTTGACCAAGGCAAACCCCTATTCACTAACCCCCACAACATTTTTCTCTCTTTGCATGTGATTTGAAAGTCTAGGTTGCATATTTGTCAAGGAGAAAGATTGGAAAAGTTGTCATCAAGTTGTCAAAGCAATTCAAAGTTGTCAAAGTTGCAAACAAGCCTTGGAGAAGGTCTAGAGGCCAAATTTTGCAATTTTGGATCCGAAAACCAGTCAGGAAGAACAAAGTAGACCGAGAGCCACAAAATCCAATTTTGAATTTCCAAAAATCTAGAAGTGGAGTGATTCACCACTATTGGTGAATGATTCCAACTGTATAATCCTAAACAAGATTTTTGCAGATTTGAGTACCCTTTTGGCTAAAACCTGCTCCTACACATTATCTAGAAAACTAAATTGATTCGCCTAGCCTAGTGTATGAGTCTCGATCAACTTCAACATCAAAAAATTTAGTGATCCAGAGCTCCATTCCATCTCCACCAAGTTTCTAGGTGCACACTTCCAGTTTCACAACTTTATGTTACATTTTACTCGAATTCTTAGCTCATTTAGCATTAGTTTGCATATCACATTATGTTTTCAAACATTTTGCATTTTCCAAGTTTACACTTGGTGGTGAACCCTTATTTGCTATTATATTTTCCCTAGAACTCTCCCTTTGTCATATTTCAATCTCCTTTGCATTGAAATCTGAAGGGTTTGTTCTTGAGTGAATAGTGGAGTTATGTCCCCTTTCCTTTTAGGTTGCAAAACCCTAGAAGTGAAAGTGAGAGCACAAATTGTTTTATTCACCTTTATTGTGATCAAGCATTGATGTCTTGTATATCCCAAAATATTTGTTTCTATTTTTTTCAACATCAAATTCCACTTGGTCAATAAGGTCTTTGATAAGATGTTTAATCTTGACACAATCTTGTGTTTTATGGCCTTTTTCAATGTGATATTGGAAAAATTCAATATCCTTGTACCAAGGAGGTTTAACTTCAGGTTTGTGGGAGTTGATGAGCCTATTTTTTGGTCTAATTTTAGGTAGAATCTATAGTCTAGTTGCTCACAAATTTCATGTACTTTAATGCTTAAGTGTTGGTATTGCATAATGTTTCCCTCAAACCTTTGACATTTGATATTACCCTATCTCTAAAGCTTTAATGATATTTGGCATAATATGTGGGTCATCTATATTGATTGTGCATGTGATTAATGAATGTTTCTTGGAGTGGTTATAGATGTGCAATTATTATGTGTATTGACCTTGACATGCAGATTTAATACGCCAAGTTGAGGAAGACACCACCAGTTGGGCACACACCATAACTTCCAACTAAGAAATCGCTCCCAATCAAAGGCAACTGGCAACAAAGATTCTTCATGCAACTAAATGTAACCTCCTTACAATGGACCTTAATGATCAAGCATGCATAAGCATTACTGCTATTCTAGATCTACGCTTGATTTGTATGTTTAACCAAATTCCATGCATGTGTAATCGCCATCACTCCACTTTCCCCTATTTTACTGAAATGGCATCCTCCCAATCGTGGAGTTGATTTCCTTACTTAGCTATAGTATAAATAATGATTTGATGCTCCTTCTTTAAAAGGTTGCACAATTTTACATTGTACTTCCATTCTCTAGTTTCAGTAATATAGATACATTGCACTTTGTATGCATGATTTACACTGAATGAAATAAAGTTTTAAGTTTGAGCATCTGAGTTCTTGTTAGTTTAGAGGATACTTATCCAAGGGCACCCACCTGGTGAGTAATATTTCTTCTTAGTTTAACTTTAGTTTAGTATTACTTGTTTAATACTTAGTTAGAAATCTGGCATCAATTGTTCCTACAGCCACTAGAATTCCATTTTGTTGCAACCAAAGCAGACAAAGTAGTTTCATGTTTGTTCATATTTTCATTCTTGCTCTACATTTTCACTTAGTATAGTTGTTGTTTGATGTTCAACATTTGCTTCATTTCTTTCCAATAATTTACTTTTAGCATTGTGTTTCTTAGTTGTAGAGTGCAATGAGTACTTCAGCCCCTAGTGCACATATTATGTTGACCCATTTCAAGTTCATGTCCCTAGGTTGACAAGTTAAATGCACCTTCATGATGATTGAATAGCTATTCAAGTTAGATGTCCAGTCTTTGAATCATGCATGTAAATGATTAGTTATGAAATCATTGTAGGAGGCCAACATTTTTGGCGTCATTGTTGGGGATGATGTCAAGCTAGGAAGTCTTTTAGAGTCATTGGTAGTTTTTCTATGATTTTGGAAGTTGTTCTTAGCATGTCTTCATTTAGGAAGTAATGATCCCCCTTATCCTTTACCAATTCTTTGTGTGGTCTAACTGATAGTGAGTGATACCACATGCATAGAGAAAGGAGAAGCGATGCTTATGGGAGATTCCTTCCAAACAATCCTCATCCATTCCAGCTAGTTGAGTACCAGAATCTACTAGAAGAAGAGGAAGAAGAAAATCCACACCCCTATGCTGATGCATATCCTAATTTGACTAGCTCTGAAGTATCCTCTGAAGATAAAATCAGCTTGAGAACCCCTTTTCTTGGAACAACATCAAGTAGGCATGGGTGACGCAAATAGGAACAGACAAAACCAACCAGCTTTTCCTTTCCCCATTTCCCATCGAAATGAAGTTGACAACATTAAGAACATTCTTGCCTCAACACACCCCAAGTTTTATAGACTTGTGACAGAAGATCTTGATATCTTCTTATTTGAGTTTGACATAATTTGTAGAAGTTATGATTATACTACTGATACCCATAGGCTTAAGTTATTTCCCACTACCTTGAAAGAGGTTGCATTAAGATGGTTTATGAGCCTAGGTCGAGATACTATGGAAACTTGGGAAGACATGAAGACAAAATTCCTTAAGAAATATAAGGAATAATGCAAGGGTGGCGACATGAGAGGGGTGACATTTTCAGGATGCGGTAGAAGGAAGATGAGAGCTTGGAAGACTACATTGCAAAGTTCATGTTTTTCTTGCCAAAATCTCCACACCATGCACTTAATGAGAACTCACAAAAGTTGATTTTCCTGAGAGGAATTAACGACAGGTGCATTAATGACTTGGTCCTCATGGTGGGAGGAGATATCTCCCAAGTTCCTTGGGAGGATATCAAGAAAATGTGCTAGGATTACTCTAGGGTGGCTTCAAAGAAAGGAAGAGCTTATCAATCTTCCATGGGTAATTCAACTATTGGAGGAGTTTCAAGAATGGAGATCACTCATTTGTTGGCTCATTTTAAGTAGGACATTATCAACAATCTAGCTTCTCAGCTAGATACACTTCAAGCCAAGAAGAAGCAAGAGGAGGAAGAGACAGTGTTGACTGAATATTGCCCTCATTGTAGGCAAAATAAGGACTGTAGATGCAAGATGGTAGCTAACCTTGAAAGCAAGCAGATCCTACCTAAGTTCAAGCCAATTTAGATTGAAGAAGACCAAGTGTGATATGTTGCACAAAGAAAGCCTTGGGCTGCAAGACAAGGTATGCCACTGGATCCACTATCCTATGTTGGGCCATATTTTAACTCTTATTATCTAGTCACCAATGGAAACCCCCATGTCCACTTATTTATGGAGGATATCCACCACAACCTTAGAGTAACCCTCCAAATTCTTGGCCTAGCCATTAGATTTCTCCACCTTAGTGGCAGCTACCTCAGGGAAATTGGCAGCAATTTCAAGGGCACTGGCAACCACCTTCAAAAAATTGGCAACAAACAAACCAATGGAGAGGAGAACAAAAATGGCCTACCTAGACCACAAGCTACATCCAGCCACCTTCTGAGCCCCAACAACCTACGATAATGCCTCTACCTACTAATCCAAGCTCAAATTCACCTAAACCCACTCAACTACCAGCACAACCCACACTCAATCTGAATAACAAACCACAACAATAGCCTACATACTTTGTTGAATCAAATCAATTCCCTGCATATGTTGTGAGTGTAAGTGACATCCACTTGTGTTCAGGAACTACTCTACCAACCCCTTCTATGCCAATTAACATTGAACATCCTATAGAAGAGGAAGAGGAGCCTCTAAATGATCCCATTCAACCAAATACACCTAAAATTCTTGAACCAGTGCAAGTCAAGTAGACTGAACAAGAACCATAATTCCCTCAAAGGTTGGAAGTTTCTAAGAAGAAATAAGATAAGGAGGATACCAATTTTGACATCTTGGATCAGCTAAAGCATATATGTGTTTGGATACCCCTATTTCAGGCCCTAAATGATGTATCAATCTACAACAAAGCTATCAAGGAAGCTTGTCTTAAGAAGCTAGGAAGAAAGAAGACAGACCCAACTACAATCCATGTGGTGGGACAACTAGCTAACATCATGTTGGGAAAAGTGACTATTCCCAAGTACAATGACCTAGGTAGTCATGTGGTAGCATTGCCATGAATAGGATTCAAGTAAAGAATGCTCTAATTGATTTAGGGGCAGCAATAAATGTAATGACCAAGGACATCGTACAACAACTAAACATTGCAAGCATGAGATCTACTCCTATTGTCTTGTAGCTTGTTGATAGCCCTACTGTCAAACCTGATATTGTAGTGGAGGATCTTGTAGTAGCTCTAGACTCTTGGGAGTACCCAGCAGATTTTATGATTCTTTCTCCTAAGGCTACACTAGGAAAGTATCCCATTATTATTGGAAGGCCTTGGTTCGCAATTGTAGATGCATACATTTTAATGTTGGTCAGGGGATCTGACCATTTCAGGTGGAAAAAGTAGTAAATTTTTTGTTTTTTATCCACCTGCTCAGTCATCTCATGATGAAGATGATTTTGCATGGCCACAAGTTGGTGAAGAGGCCAATGAAGTTAATTATGTGGCACAATTGATGATGCTAGGAAGAAGCTCTTTCATGCAGCTCCAAGGTGAGGATGAAGTATTGGCTAACATCATTCAGAATCATTATGAAGTGGAGGAAGCATCATCCTCTCATCCTACTACTTCGATCAAGACAATTCTACAAGCTTTTTCTGTAGCCACTGTTACTGTAGACGTTCTTCCTACAACTACTCTTCCTGTTGTGATAGGGCGAATATAAGTGCTAGAATATGAATAGCAAATAAGAGAATGCAAATAACACTAAAAACACTCTACACCTCAAGATTATCCTAGTTGGATTCAATACAAAATAAAGACAACAAATGAAATCTTTTACCTTGTGTTGAATCGATCATTTGGTTGGCCCTTCGATCTTTGGTGTTGTATGCTCTTTTAAAGGTAAGAGATTCAAATGTGGATTGTGAGATAGATGGAAAATGGATTGAAGTGGATGCAAGTATGAAAAATGGCTAAGTAAGGTTTGAGAAAAAAATTTGCAAGAGTTTGGCTAGCATGAATGAGCTCTCCCTAAAATGAGAGAAAAGAGGGGGTATTTATAGATAATTTAGAATTCTCTAGGGAAATGGAGGGTCAAGATTGAGCTACCAAGATTAAAATGTAAGGCTAAGGTGAGTTGAGAACTCACAAGCCCTCACATCTTGACATGTGGCATGTGAAGTGGCTTAAAAAAGGTGAGGTGTACATAAGGTGGAAGGATAGTACATGACATGGAGAGGGGTACATAGTACCTTGGGACTGGACAAGATTTCCTCATAAAAGAGGCCCTTGTCCCCATGTGGGTGAGAGGACATGTGGAGAATTAAAAATTTCTCAAATATTCTCATGGGGATGAGAGAAGGAATTTTAAATTATAAAGAATGCATTGGGGGATTAAATGTAAATTAAAAATTCACATGGGGAATGGAATGCCTTCTTCAAAAAGAGAAAGTCTTTAAGAAGGTTGACTTAGGACACATTCCATAAATGACATGGGGATTAGGTTGACCTAGCTAAGTGATTAAGGTTGTGCAAGTGAGAAATTATGGAGGATGGGACCCTAATGATGATTAGGGGTGTACACATCTTAATCATAAATTAACTATGACTAAGAAAGAGGATTAAATTGATAAGAGGGATTAGAGATCAACTTCCAAAAGTTGGAGGATGTGACAATGAGAGAGAAAGTAAGATTTAAAAGTAAATTTAAAATTCTAAAAGATAATATGACTAAATTAAATAAAGTGATACATTTATTTAATTTAGAGAGGAAAGAAGGGAAAAGTATTTATTAAATTAAATACTTTAGAGACCTTATGGAAGACATGAAATATTAATTAAATGAGTGATTTAATTAATACCGGTTTTAAACACCGAAATTTGGTTTAGGCCTGCGACTTCCATATTCTTCATAATTTGTATTCTTCGTGGTCATGATTAAATAATCTTAATTATTTAATTAATTCATCTTCTATTAATTAAATAATATTAATTATTTAATTAATTCATCTTCTATTAATTAAATAATATTAATTATTTAATTAATTCACACTTTTCTTTATTCTATTTGGTTAATTAAATAAACGTTTTTTATTTAATTATGTTACTAATTAACCTTATCCTTCTTGTCAAATTAAATAAATTCTTATTTAATTTACTCTTTATCATATTTCAATTATAATTAAATAAATTCTTTATTTATTTAATTATTCATTTAAAATCCCTTCATCATTTAATTAAATAAATATTATTTATTTAATTATTCTCTGGATATCGAGTCTTGAATTAAATGAATTATTTAATTCATTAATTCTATTTTAACGCATTCTTCTATATTTTAGATAATGATGTGAGTTATCTAAGTATTCACTTTTACTCGACTCAACATCTATTTTAATCGCTTAGTTAACTCTTGATTTAATTTCTGAGTGGCGTTCTCGAGTAATATCTTCATCAAATCATTCGATCATCTAGTGCTAACTCAATTGCGTGTACATGCAGATTAATTAAATTTTCTTATTTAATTAATTAAACCTTGTGCGTGCATTCGAACGAGAGTGGCTTTAATCAATCTTTATCTTTGTCATGCAAAGATATTTCTTCTATTTTCGAATACTGAACTGAAGGTTAAATCATTTATTCAATCTTTAATTATATTTCTAGTTTGTATCACTCATGTCACTACTGACAGTTATCAAAATGCATGTCTAATATGTCGATCTCAACCGTCCGTTGATCTTTCGATCTTGGCCTGTCGTTCGAATAATCAATTTTCTATAAATTGATTTGTCATTCTTCATTCCAATCCCTCTCGTGAAATCTTATGACTTTTGAGAGCACTCAATCTTGAATCTTCGATATTTTGCTAATCACTATCTTAGGCTATACTTGCATGAATTACAAGAAATCTGAGGGAAATTATACTACTACAAGCAAAATGGAGAAGGGCAATTGAGATGAATCATGGAAATACATTTGAAATTGGTGAGATTGTTTCAGTTTGTTTACGTTTTACTTTTCTTTGTTCTTTGTTGCTTAACATTTTGATTTGCATCTTAGATTTTAGTATTGCATGTTTGCTTCTAATCTTCTTTGTTGTCTTGTGCACTTTCTTGGTGTTACATTTGGTGAACCCAACATGAAGATACCATCTTCGCGGATCCGTAGATCTTTTATTTTTGGTTTTTGTAGGTTTTTCATATGGAACGACGCATCAGTTTGACGAAGCGTTGCAATTGAATTCCTGAACCACATCTGACAGAAGAAACAATGCATCTGAAAAGATATGACGCATCTAAAATTTCCTGAACCACAATTGACTGGTAAATACTGAGCCGCAATTGAAGAAGAAACAACGCATCTGACTGGTAACATAGCGACGCAATTGACTGGTAAAACTTTATTTCTATTTTTGGAAATCTAAAATTTTCAATTGATTTGTGTGTTACTAATATCTTATTTTCAATGTGTGGCCTTTTGGAGTTAACAAGCTTTTGCAGGATGATTGACGAAGACAACATTGCAAACTACTAATGAATTTGTGCTGTAGGACGCTTGTTGAAGACCCTAGTTAATTTTTTGAGACAAATTGTTTGGTAGCCTAACAAATCTTTCATTTGGTTTAAAATTCACGAGTGTCTACTATGTTTGGTGCGAAAGCATAAGTTTGGTTACCCTTACGACTTGGTACATCGAAGTATCCTCTCCCCTTGCGCATTCATGTGATCTTAGGTGTAAGAGAAACGGTTACCAAATCTAGAACTTGGGCCTGTTCTAGTGGGAAAAAGTACTCACCCCAAGACCACTCAAACCGGTAGCACCCTGAACTCGAGGGACTTCCAGCCAATATATAAAAGTGGGTTCTTGGGGAAACCCCAAGAATCACGAGTGTGGTTCTGATGAGATGGATCCGAAAGGGGACTCGTGCCATATGGATCACACCCCATGAACATAATGCCTGTACTAAATACCTTTTGTTTTAGAGACCAACCTATTTATGGCCATTGCTTGGTATAGTGCAAGGTATAGTATCATGCCCGAAGATTACTCACTATTGATCCCCTTGAGTAGAGATAGCAGTTCTTGGGAGGTCATTGCCCAAAGAATTCAAAATTGGTGTGCTCGAAAGACGTTAATGAGTCGTGGAGGGGAGCCAATGCCACCAAATTTCTAAGCTATTCGCTCTCGAGAAGGAAAGGTGTTCATCACCAATCCAAGGTATTTGGGTGGGCTATAGCAAGTATACAAACCCTAGGCCTTTGGCCTATTAGGATGTTCTTGTTTGTTGTCAACTTAAATGCTCTTTGAGTCTAGATCAAACTGAAAACACTTTGTCTTATGATTGTTCTTGTTTGCCAAAATTTGATCACAAAAAATGGAGTCAGTTTTAAATCTTATGTCACTGAAAATTCACAGAGAGTCGTAACTATTCACCAGAAGGTTGCAATTGATTTTAGAGTCACATCTGTTAAACTTAGAGTCACATCTGTTACTGAGAGTCACATTTGTTAAACTTAGAGTCGCATCTGTTACTGCGAGTCGCATCTGTTAAACTTTGAGTCGCATCTATTATTACGAGTCGCATCTGTTTAACTTTGAGTCGTATCTGTCAGTTAGAGTTGCATCTGTTAGAAGGTTAACCGCATTTTTTAGGGTTACACATTGAACTTTACCAGAGAAACGCAATTGATAAGCAGAAAATCGCAACTGTTAACTTGAACCACATATGTGAGATCCTGAGACGTGTCTATCTGATTATTAGAAAATTAGTATTCATAGTCACTGTCCAGTCAACACGATTATACCAGTTATAGTTGTCTTTACACAAACAGTCCTTGAATAGAAACCTGAAATGATTTGCTCAATTTTGCATCCTTTAGGTTCAAATGGTCATTACCTTAGTTGTCATAATTTAGAGTTTAGTTTCATCGTAGAATACATATTACCTTGCATTAAACTCCTAGATACGTCACTTTTACAAACTTTTGGATTAGTCCACCATCTACACTCTAGAAAAGTCATAGTGTCAACAAAATCTATCATTGAACCTAGTTTTATCAGTTTATCCTTTGTCCTATAGAGAGTCCTCCTAGCTCATCAGTCTAGTTAGGAAACTCAACTTCTCTTTGATCCTCGTCCTCCATTGGTTCCTTGACTTAAACTAAATTGACACCTTGATTAGACTTTAGGTAGTTGGTCTCTTTGTCCTAGGTTTATAGAATTGATTATTTTAGAACCTTGCTTAGGTCTTTCATCTTTAGAGTTTAGGCTAGTGTCATCCTAGAACATTCCTTATTTTGCATACAAAAATCCCAAAAACATAGACTAGAGTCATACTATTCATAGATATAGTTTTGCATTCCTGCATATTGAGCTTGTCTTACATGGTTGAAACTAGGTCTAAGAGAAGAGAGAAAGAAAACATGTCGAACCCAAATGAATTCATCAATCCATTTTCTTCAAGACCTCATAAGACTCTATTAGACAAATTCACCACTAGAAACACTCAAGGACATATTGCAATAGAGGACATAGAGGCCACCGCATAGGACCCTGAATTTGCCTCTTTTATAGATGATTACCTAGCAAAGATCGTCAACAATACTTAGCCAAGTTGCTAGCTGAAGGTGCTACCTTACCCACAAGATTTGACATTAGCACCTTACAAACTTAACCTACACAAGGAACAAACACAATGACTACTTGTACTACTATACCTTAGGTCAACATAAATATGCCATCAGGCACATCTACACAAAGTACAATGGTCCATACTTCCCCATTTGGTATGTCTGGCATGACCTCAAGATTTAATTTCACTGTAGGGGCATCATCATCCACTCCCTTCCGTGCTCTTGTTGGGAGAAAAAGACCTAAAATGTTAGCCCTTACATCTTATGTCGGTGTCACAAATACACAATCATCAACCATACCTGCTGCTAGTATCACGAGTACCATACCACAGTCGATGGCCATACCTAGTGTTTAGGTCACTAGTACTATACCAAGGATTACACAAATAGGAGGCATTCCCTCCTTCCAATATGGCAATCAAAATCCATTTTCTCAGACTGGCAGTTAAAACCAACTCACCTTGATTCTGAATCAAAATCCTTTGTCACAGATTGGTAGTCAGAATCCGTCCACACAGATTCCAAGTCAAAACAAATTTACATCAATTCTAAATCAGAATCCTTTGTCACAGATTGGTAGTCAGAATCCATCCACACAGATTCCAAGTCAAAACCAATTTACATCGATTCTGAATCAGAATCCCTTTTCACAGGTCGGTAACTAGAATCTATCCACACAGATTCCAAGTCAAAACCAATTTACATCAATGCCGAATCAGAATCCTTTTTCCTAAAGTGGTACTCAGAATCTATTTACACATATCCCAGGTCAACACCAATTTATGCAGATTCCAGTCCAGAACACATTTACCAACATTCTGAATCCAAATCCACCTTAGATGCCAACATTTAATCGAAACCCATCATGAGACTTTGGACTTCAGAACACATACATGGATCCGCATAATCTCCCTAGCACATCTTTGACCCAAGTTGATGTCTTACAAACATAAATGCATGCATTACAAATGCAAATGGATAACATGTCGGTGTCAACTAAGAAATCATTTTCAACAAAGGACATATGCCCATTCCCCTTTGATAGATCATTGTACATGACCCCTTTCCCTCACGGATATGTCATACCAAATCTCCCTAAGTACAATGGCAAACAAAATCCAATAGAACATATAAGGGAATTCACTACCATATGCATAGATGTCGCTTATGACCCCATGTATCTTATGAGACTATTTCCGAGAAGTCTTGTAGGAATTGCACTAGAATGGTTTTCGGGTCTAGATTCTGGCATTAGATCTTGGGGTGAACTGGTTGAGAAATTTGTGGAGCAATTCTCCTTCAACATAGACCATGAGATAAATATAGCAACCTTGTGTCACACAATGCAAGACGAAGGGGAAACATTCATTGCTTTCTTCCAGAGATGGAGAACTATAGCTAGTAGGTGTCCTGTCGAGATACCTGAAAAACAAAAGGTTACAATGTTTCAAGAAAACCTTCATGCAAAACTCAGGAGTAACTTAAGGGTACATTGTTGTACATCTTTTTCAGAACTAGTGGAAAAAGGGGTTATAATAGAGAAGGATCTCATTGAAAAGGGTGAACTCAAGACATCAACATCCAATTGAAACCTGATCGTACAAAACACCCCCACTGATAGAAAAAAAATTTGGTCTCGCAACAAAAATGTCACCAATGATGGGGTGGTCGATGCTAAAACACTACAAGCAGGACCCCTCCTCACATTACAAGGACCTCATACTTTTTCCAACATGCTTAATGCTGTCAACCAACCTCCTAACGTGGTCCAAAATACTCAACGTCCACAACAAAGGAGATTTCAAAAATGTGAGTTCACTCCCTTAGGGGAACCCATTGAGTCAGTGTTCAAACAACTATTACAACATAACCTCATACAGTTGCAGGAACCAAGACAATACGATCCAGGACAGTTTAAACTAGCTTGGTGGGATGACAATCCCTTTTGTGATTATCATAGGACTAAGGGACATAACCTACAAAATTGTCGACAACTGAAGAACATCATACAGGATTTTGTTGAAAGGAGAATTATTGAAGTTAGTGGACAAAAACAAAAGTCATCAAACATTGATCATCAAGTCTTTTCTGATCCACTACATGACCATGGGAAAGGAACTGTCCCTAGTTCGAGTACTAAAACCAATATGTCAGCCAACTATGCGAGTATCAAACATGATTATGATAGTGGCAAAATCATTCATTGCCTTCGCGCCACTAAGGAGAATATCAATACCATTTCTATCAATACTAATCCTCAATGTGCGGTCAATACTCGTCATACTAAGTTCACTATCCATGGCCCTCCATCGCAGCAAACACCTCAACCTTCCAAGTTACAATATAACCTACTTGACCAATTGGGGAAAACCCCAGCTCAAATTTCAATCTTGGAACTGTTGCGAATTTCCCTTGAGCATCAATCTATCCTTGATAAGGCTTTACAGAACACCATGGTCCCTAACGACCTTGATGTCAATCATTTCTAGGAAATGGTGGGTTACTTGACCAATAATCACCATGCCACATTTTCTGAACAAGACTATGCAACTGAAAAGACCAACCACAATGACCCTTTACATCTAGAAGTCCTTGTTGATGACACCAAAGTTAGACGAGTTTTGGTAGACGAAGGAGCAGGGTTAAATCTATGCACTTTAAAACTAATTAAGGCATTAGGTATCTCAAAATCATGCGTACACATGACCAAAAGTATTGTCATAAAAGCTGGAGATGATGAGGAACGAAAATCAAAGGGGGTGGTAACACTTCCTATCAGAATTGGTCCTGCGGTGATGGAGACAAAGTTCCAGGTCTTCGATCTCACCCTCCCTTATAACCTTCTACTTGGTAGACCATGGATTCATGCCATGAAGGCAGTCCCTTCCATGTGTCATCAGTGTCTTAAATTCCCCTACAATGGCACAGAAATAATTATAGATGGTGATCTCGATCCTTTCCAGTATTGCACCAATCTAAAAGAGATCCCCCAACGTCAAGTGCCAGTGAACCAGGAGGCTTCATCATCCAATCCATCTTCCTATGTTGATCCATCCACACTCACTTGAACATCTGCTTCACCCTCAATTCCTACCACTCCTAGGGTTGAGATCCAAGACAAGGGTTGTGTAGAGTACTATATGAAAACTTCTTATTGTGTTAGCCATTTGATTTCTCCCAAGTCATATGGTTTACCTACAACAGGTATGGGACAATCCATGGTCACTATACATGTTCCTCCTACAACAAATTTCACTAAATGGGGTGAATTAAGCAAAGAGGCTGTAGATGCAGAGGATGTCACTTCCTAGTTGTATAGGGAAGATGATGAGGAACCCCTCTTACTTGCTCATATTCCTACAAATCTATATGGAAAGGGTTTCAAAATTATGCAAAGCAAAGGATATGATGGACAAAGTGGTTTAGGCTTAAACCAAGGTGGGAGGATTTGAACCAATATTTGTTTCTCCCAAGTCATATGGTTTACCTACAACAAGTAGGGGACAATCCATGGTCACTATACATGTTCCTCCTCCAACAACTTTCACTAAATGGGGTGAATTAAGCAAAGAGGTTGTAGATGCAGAGGATGTCACTTCCTAGTTGTATAGGGAAGATGATGAGGAACCCCTCTTACTTGCTCATATTCCTACAAATCTATATGGAAAGGGTTTCAAAATTATGCAAAGCAAAGGATATGATGGACAAAGTGGTTTAGGCTTAAACCAAGATGGGAGAACGACGAAGCAATTGCTGAGTTCCTGGGATTACGAGAAGGCATACCTAATGGGGATCATAAGGCTGGTTTTACCATTGATTTGGACAACAAAGAATATTTTGGGGAATCTGTTCAACCCTCCAGTCACAAAAATGAGAAAAAGAATAAACAAGATAAAAAAAGACGAGTCTCTAGGTGAAAACCGGAAGGCACCTTTAGACAATGAAAAATTAAAAAAGAAAGGATGCATCCAGAGGTGAAAACCTCTCTGAGGCACCTAAGGATGGAGGTTTGAACATTCTCCCCATTGCATAGGAGAAGTCGCCCATGGGGTTAGATCTTGAACTTGTTTTGCATCATTTACCCTTACAACCAGGTGCCAAACCAGTGAAACAAAAGTTGAGAAAAATGCATCCACAGATTGCTTTATTAGTCAAGGCAGAACTCAAGAAATTGTTAGACGTTGGTTTCATCAGATCTATCGACTATGCTGATTGGATCTCTAATCTTGTACCAGTCACTAAACCAACTAGGGGCATCTGCATCTGCACTGATTTTAGAGATATCAACAAAGCTTGTCCTAAGGATGACTTCCCTTTGCCTAACATAGACATGATAGTTGACATGACAGCAGGATATGAGATGTTGTCCCTTATGGATGGATTTTTAGGATATAACCAGATCAGAATTGCCACTGAAGACCAACCTAAGATGGCTTTCACTTATCCTTGGGGGATGTATTGCTGGAATGTTATTCCCTTCGGACTTAAGAATGCTGGAGGCATTGAAGTGGATCCTGCTAAGGTGAAAGCAATCATGGACATGCCTCCACCCACTAATCTTAGTCAACTAAGGACATTACAGTGAAGGTTACAATCTATCAGAAGGTTTATAGTGCAATTAGCAGATAAGACACATCCTTTTCAACATCTACTTAAGAAAGGTGTACCCTTTGCATGGACCTGTGCTAAGTGTGGAGAGGCTTTTCAATTGATTAAAGAATATTTACTCACACCACCTATCTTAATGCCACCTGTTGAAGGAAGACCATTGATTCTTTATATTACGACAACCCATTCATCACCTGGAGCATTGCTTGCACAGAATGATGATGAAGGTCATGAAAGGGCAGTCTATTATATCAATCGCACTTTGGTAGGTTATGAGCTCAACTATAGTACCATTGAACGTGCCTGTCTTGCAGTAGTATTTGCTACCCAAAAACTGAGGCATTACATGCTAAACCATCAAACAATGCTGATTGCTAAAATAGACCCTCTGAAATACCTTCTCGGCAAGGTAGCATTAGCAGGGCGACTGGCCAAATGGGTTATGATACTTAGTGAGTATGATATCCAGTATGTATAAAGAAAAGCTATTAAAGGATAGGTCATTGCTGATCAGTTAGCTGATCCGCCTATACACGAAGATCACCCATTAGTTGTAGAATTTCCTGATGAGTTCATATTCACAATTGACACAAACATAACATGGAAACTCTACTTTGATGGCTCACATACAAATCATGGTTCAGGGGCTGGGATATTGTTTATTACACCACAAGGTGATTCCATCCCTAAGTCATTCAGGATTGCATTTCCATGCACTAACAACATGGCAGAGTATGAAGCTCTAGTGACAGGATTACGTATGGCTGTCAAGTGGAAAATTAAGGTTTTACAGGTATATGGGGATTCTCAACTTGTAATTAGACAAGTAAATGGTGATTATGAGACTAAGGGTGAGAAACTGGCTCCATACAAGCGCATGGATAATAGCTTTAAAGAGTATTTTGACAAAGTCAAATTTCATCAAATACCTCATGTTTTAATAGGGCAGCAGACGCTATGGCTACAATTGCATCACTTCTTGACATTCCTAACAACGTGCCTAAGTTTGAGTTCTTGGTAGAACAGCTTTTGGTCCCAGCCTACGATATCCTAGATTCTGAAATGGTGTGTGACATTGTTGGTCCTAATTCCCCATGGTACAAAGAAATCTATGATTACCTTCATGACGAAGTTATACCCACTGGCCTATCAAATAACCAACATAGGACATTCCTCCACAAGTCAACCAAATACACCATCGTCGAAGACACTCTATATAGACGCGCCTTAGCTAATACTCTACTGAGATGTCTTGATTCTACTGAAGCATAAGCAACCTTGCATGGGGTGCATGAGGGTATATGTGGTTCCCATTCTAGCAGTCCTACCTTAGCTAAAAAGATTATGAGACTGGGTTATTACTTGCCTACTATGGAAAAAGACTCATATGTCTTTGTAACAAAATGCCGCCAATGCCAAGTTCATGGAGACTTGATACACGCCCCAGCACAGGAGCTTCGTCCTATCACGTCACCATGGCCCTTTGCCCAATGGGGACTCGACCTCATAGGTAAGATCCACCCCACATCATCTAATGGACACAAGTTCATTATCACTGCCACTGAGTACTTTACAAAGTGGATTGAAGCCATTCCTATGACATACATTACCGGCACACAGATTTCTAGATTTATCCTAAACTATATCATTTATCGATATGGTGTCCCTTAGTCCATCATTACAGATAATGGCTGCCCATTTAAGAACCAAGAAGTCCACCACCTGTGTGATGAATTTCATATCCAACATCACTTTTCCACTCCATACTACCCACAAGGTAACGACCAAGCAGAGGAATCTAACAAGACAATCATTAGAATCCTCAAGAAGACTATCAATGATGTTGGTCGTGACTGGCATTTACAGCTTAACCTTGCCTTATGGGCCTATCGCACAAGTATCTGTATTCTACTCCATATTCACTTGTATTTGGTTCTAAAGTTATTCTGCCTATTGAGGTCAAGATTCCTTCCCTAAGGGTATCCCTAAAAGGCCACATTGATGATGAAGAATACCGAGTGTCGAGACTCCATGACCTAGAATTCCTAGATGAGCGAAGACAGAAGGCACTAGACCATCTCCAAGCATATCAGAATTTCCTTCGTCATAGCTATAACAGGAAGGTATTGAACAGAAACTTTGACATTGGTGACCTGGTTTTAATGGAAAACCCAAAGAATCAAGCAGAAAGAGACAAACCAGGAAAGTTTGAACCTAATTGGTTAGGACCTTATGTTGTTATAGAAGCTTTTGGATCAGGAGCGTACCAACTCTCTACTCCTGAAGGGGAACCATTGTCCTCACCAATCAATAGTTTGCATCTGAAGAAGTTCTACGCATAGCTTTTGTGAGCCTTTGTCTTAATTAGCAAAAATACAAAAAAATTAGAAAACCACAAAAATCGTTATCAAGGTGAAAACCTGGCAAACAGGCATCTTGGTAATACCAAAAAATTAGCTAATCTAAAAAATAGTAAAGACAAATCATTTGTCCAATAGTGAAAACCACTTCGGTGGTGCTTTGGATAGGTACCATCGTGAAAACCTGGAAAACAGGTGCCATGTGTACTCGACTTTGCTCCTTTGTCTACTATTACTCTAAATCTACCTATCCCTATACATACTATCTATCCTTGTACATAGTTCACTACTCTGTACATAGTCCTTATCTCTATACATACTATCTATCCCTGTACATGTCCCTTATCTTTCCTGTCCATCGCTTGTATATACCAGTCATAATAAGTGGTAGTCTTTCCCATAACTTGGAATGATTGACATCGAGTGCATTTCATATCCCCCATTTTACCCTATCCATAGTCAATTGGTCTTATACTCGACTGGGGGGAAAACACTTGACATGTGTCATATCGGTTCTTACATTGGCTATGTTGAAGACGTAAAACCATAGAAATCCAAAAACATCGCAAAATCACCTGAGAGAATACAAAAAAATCAAAAAACTTCAAAAAGACAAAAAAATCAAAACATTTTGAAAATCCAAAAACAGAGTCAAAGTCAGTCGCACTTGTCAGTCTTTGTCATTTTTCGAACTACGTTGCCTCTGAGACTGGACATAGACAAGGCCATCCACCGATGTGCCCCCGAGGCATTAGGTCAATCCGTTTAGGTTGGTCTATATAAAATCATGATTCAATCCATATGTCTATATGACAAGGTCATTGGTCGTGTCGAACTATGAGGTCTCTGCATGTATAACATAGGCAAGGCCATTAATCGATGAGCCCCCGAGGCCGCACTAGGTCAGTCCATTAGGGTTCCTCACATTCACTTTCACACACATCTTTTATTTATAGTCAGTCTTGTCAGTCAAAGTCAAGTTGAACTACGAGATCTCTGCATGTATAACGTAGGAAAGGCCATCAATCGATGAGCCCCCGAGGCCGCACTAGGTTACTCCTTTAGGGTTTGTCGTCACACACAGTCAATTGTCTGCATATCATAAAAATTCATGCATTAATCTGGTGAACAAGTCAGCAATGTCTCTAAGTCAAATCACACAACTTGCCAAATGAAACAATGAAAACAGATCAACCTATATCTTATTCAGGATGGGTCCCTCCTGAATACTGATAGTAGCAAAACAACCTATGTCTTATATAGGATGAGTCCCTCCTGCATAATCGACAAGGTCAAACAATCAAACATAGCCTTACACAGGTTATCACATCAACAGTATCTGACTCAACATCTTCTATGATATATGTCTTTCTGAAACCAAGCTTTGTCATGCCTTATATAGATAGTCATAACATCGAAACCAGATTCACAGTCTTATCCGGTATGTGTATCTCTTGATATCAGGCTCTACCAATCAATCCTTTTATTAATAAAAACAAATTGAACAAACAAGAACAATTTTTGGCAAATATTTTACTAGCTTTTTGACTTTTTGACTTATCTTATCATTTATCTTTTCATTTGACTTTATGACTGGAAATTATGTTACTAGCTTTCTCAAGGGCATCCCATGAAGGATTTAGAGAAGCAACGATGTATCCGAATTCTGTTTTCTTTGGCTGATGTTTGTCGACTGTCTTTTACATTTGATTTTTGAGTCATGTTACTAGTTTCCTCAAGGATGTCCCATGAAGGATTTAGAGGAGTGATGACATCTCATGAACCGTCTTTTCTTTTGTTTGTTGTCTATGGTTTGTCTAGACAAAAAGACTGGGGCAACTTGTGCCCTTAGTATGAGTTAACGACACTCCTTGTCTGCGACTATCTATTATTCGCAAGTCGATGACCTTGCACACCTTGATCTATGTCATATCATGGTGTTTTTCTCCATTTGTATTAGTCCTGCCCAATGATGATAAAGTGCAATACCTTTTGTGATATAGCGAAATATCAAAGATTGCTAATACTAACATCTATCTCTTGTCTTTCATTCTTTCTCAATCTTTCTTTCCACACTAATAGTTCTTCTTTCTTGCATTATGACAGAGTCCTGTGACACAAAACATTATACATCATCCTGCATCAATGTACATGTTAGAAAAATACATACATATAGGCATATTTCACATCTAGATCATCATGGCATAAGAGACGTTCATCATCAAACAATACATATCATAAGCATTCCATGTACAAAGCAACTATAAATATATGCATCACATTACATATGTATAACATCACATGTAGTACGCATCATACATATAACATCATATTGCATCTCATGGTTATAAATTACATACATCATATAGAATCATCCATCACATACAATCAACATTATCTCATTAGCTACATAAACATCATAAAATACATATACTCATCTATCACATAGGCATATCATATAAACATCACATGTATAAATAAAGACTGCATAATCAATACATAGAAATGCATATCATGAGAACCACTGCCAAAATCATATATATATATATATATCGCTCAACTGTGTCACATCACAATGTCATAATGTATCAATAATACATGGAAGCCCATAGGCTATAAGATCAAAATACAATGTCGTGATAAGCAGTACCCCTATCTTGAACTGCCACTGCCATCATGTCGGGAGTGTGTGGGGGAATGATGATGGGAACCTGATGATCTCTAAGCTGAGGGAGGTGTATCATATGGACCTACTCTACGTGGCTGCTCCACCCCTCCGCAGGTTAACCGGCCCTACTATGGGTCCCGGTCTCGAGACCGCCATCGTGGTGCCATTGGAGAAACTAGAAACCATCTCTAGTGGGAATCTCACCATACAAATCCCCGATTTTTCCTTTCTCTGGGCTTTCTCGATTTTGCTTCTTCAAAGCGGTTGAGGAGTTCGGCGTATTACGTTTCTGTTTCAGGGCCTTTATTTTAGTTCTCTTCGTTACTGAAGTAGCTCATCTCATTCATCAAAAGTTTATTCCCGCTTCATTCGATATGTATCTCTCGCCTATCGGGACTTTATTCGCTCTCTGATGTAACCGGTACGTATTGGCTCAGAGTTCGATCTACTGCTTCTCGTTTCCTTTATCTCTGTTTATCTCTTTCATTTCTTCTATCTTCTCTTTATTTAAGTTTCCTTCTAAGATTCTGATTTGATCTTTCATGATTATTATCTCATTATTATCTCTCAGGTACTTAATAAATTTAAGATTTTTCGAAGATTTTGTTTTACTGTTCAAGCGATTAAAACCATTCTTCTAATTTCTTTGCATTGTTCTTCGGATATTCTTCTAATTTCGCTTCTTATTGTTCTGTTCTGGATTTTACGTTTTCTTCATTTCTACGCTGTTTTACTGGAGTGACATTTTCGACATTTTATATTTTTGTTTTTATTTTGTATTTTAACCAGGACCTCGTCTCCCTCGCTGCTCTACTGGCGCTGGCTACTCTGGATCTGTCAAGGGGATCAGCTTGTGTGTTGCCCACCACTGATCATACTTTGCTATGGTCCCTGGGTCTGCTGGTCCATCTCTCCATCCCCATGGAAGTGCTTGTAATCCATCAATATTTGCCTCTGTCGTGGCCACTGGAATCTCTGGACCCCATAGCGGGACCTCTCACGAGGATCTCGCAAACTCTGCTCGTCCTCGAGGCACATCCTGCACCTCTCCAAACTGTCGCAGGATACGATCTGGCAACTGTCGCTCTATAATGTGGACATGTGACACTGTCCATCCAACTAAGTACTGTGCCTATCTGCAAAATGGCAAGTGCTCATCCTCATCTGACCACTCCTCACACCCCAGGTATGGCCTCCATGTAAACTGCTGCATAGTGTCTATGGCATGTCTGAAGTAACCTATATCTCCAATGTGATGTTGTGTAGTCGCCCCAGCATAACGGAAGGTGTAAGGCGCTCCATGTGGTAGATCAATTGTCATCTGTAGCCAAAAAATGGCAATATGCTCCCACGCCCATACCATCAAAAGTGTGGTACTGCAGCTCATCGATTGTGCCTCTCGATAGGCAATATCATGTAGATGAAAATATAACATCCCAAGCACACAGGAACCCCAAACATATACCACTCGACGCTCGAGCATGCCTACGAGCATCTCCCCCCATCCCATGGGAAAACCATGACCTCAGCGGTCATGCAGTACTATACCGCCTATCAATGTAGCCAATAGACAGTCCAGTTGTCTATACCTCTGGGCCAACACCTGCCACCTAATCTCATAATCATCAAGACCTAACTGTCTAATGTCAACATGAGGGTAGTACCTACACATCTCAGCAGCACCCCTCTATGTATCATATGCCACTCGTGTGCCTCTAATAGACGGTCTAAGGATCCTATAGACATCCTCTAAGGTAACTGTGGCCTCTCCAGTTGGTAGGTGGAAAGACGATGTCTCCGAGTGCCACCGCTCACACAACATTGTCAATAATCCCCGGTTCGCCCGAATCTAGGGCATGCCTGTCACGTGCAATAAACCAAGCTGCCATAGAATCTGTCGCTCTGCTGACCGCAAACTATCTCTAAATCGAAATATAGTAGGTCTCAACTTCTGTGTATATATGGTATCTAGTACAACCTGCAATCGCATTATACATGCCTCATGTTAGCCTCAATCATCTATTCTAGTGCAAACTGACTCTACTACATAAAATGCAAATGCGTCGTTATTTTGCACATGCGTCAATATTTTTCACATGTGTCACTTTTTAACATATGCGGTGCATAAAATACAAATGCATCATTATTAAACAAATGCGGCTAACTATATCACATGTGTTGCACTAAATTCATATGCATTGAAAAATAACTCTTGCGGTGCATGAAATTCAAATGCATTTCAAAATCCACACATGCGACTATTCTAAATACAAATGCGATGCAGAAAGTCAAATGCGTTTCATAAATTCACACATGTGTTGAACCGCAGTCTAACTATGCAAAATTACTGATGTTAAATTACAAATGCATCGTTTGCACACGCAAATGCGGTCAATTATTAAAATGATGCATAACTAAAAATTGAATTAAATGCCTTAAAATGCGCAAAAATAAAAAATTTCAAAAGGCAAGTTTTAGGTCCATACCGGGGGGTCCGTGTCGGCTAGTCTCTAGAAGGTCCGAATCTTGTATGTGCGATGGTGAGTGGTCGGAACGGGAGACATCATCGTTAGGAATGCAGAGCAAAATCTCAATTTCTAAGCTAGGTGGGTGAAAATGAATAGGTTTTTACCCCTATTCCTATATATACCTAGGGCTTAGGTGTCATTTCCTTCCTACTGGCCACGTTAACTTTCAATTTTGATCATCCCGTACCCATCCCTCCCATTTCTAGACTTAATTCCGTCAACTTCACTACCTTTCTGACTATCCAATGTCCTAATCGGGAGCATTTCCAAATTTTTTTGAACTTTTAGGAAATTTGTCAATTTTCCCGAGGGGGCATACCTTCACCTGTTTTAATCTGGAGCATTATTGGGGCATATTTCTTATTGATTTTCTTTGACACAATGCCTAAATGACATTTATCAAAGAGGGGAAAATGTAGACACCGAAATTGGTTTAGGCCTGCGACTTCCATATTCTTCATAATTCGTATTCTTCGTGGTCATGATTAAATAATCTTAATTATTTAATTAATTCATCTTCTATTAATTAAATAATATTAATTATTTAATTAATTCAACTTTTCTTTATTATATGATTAATTAAATAAACGTTTTTTATTTAATTATGTTACTAATTAACCTTATCCTTCTTGTCAAATTAAATAAATTCTTATTTAATTTACTCTTTATCATATTTCAACTATAATTAAATAAATAAATTTTTATTTATTTAATTATTCATTCAAAATCCCTTTCATCATTTAATTAAATAAATATTATTTATTTAATTATTCTGGTATCGAAGTCTTGAATTAAATGAATTATTTAATTCATTAATTCTATTTTAATGCATTCTTCATATTTTAGATAATTATGTGACTTATCTAAGTATTCACTTTTACTCAACTCAACATCTATTTTAATCGCCCAATTAACTCTTGATTTGATGTCTAGTGGCGTACTTCCGAGTAATCTCTTCGTCAAATCATTCAATCGTCTAAAGCTAACTCAATTGCGTGTACATGTAGATTAATTAAATATTCTTATTTAATTAATTAAACCTTGTGCGTGCATTCGAACGAGAGTGGCTTTAATCAATCTTTATCTTTGTCATGCAAAGATATTTCTTTTCTTTTTGAATACTGAACTGAAGATTAAATCATTTATTTAATCTCTAATTCTATTTCTAGTTTGTATCACTCATGTCACTACTGACAGTTATCAAAATGCATGTCTAATCTGTCGATCTCAACCGTCTATTGATCTTTCGATCTTGGCCTGTCGTTCGAATAATCAATTTTCTATAAATTGATTTGTCATTCTTCATTCCAATCTCTCTTGCGAAATCTTATGACTTTTGAGAGCACTCAATCTTGAATCTTCGATATTTTTCTAATCACTATCTTAGGCTATACTTGCATGAATTACAAGAAATTTGAGGGCAATTATACTACTACAAGCAAAATGGAGAAGGGCAATCGAGATGAATCATGGAAATATGTTTGAAATTGGTGAGATTGTTTCAATTTGTTTACGTTTTACTTTCTTTTGTTCTTTGTTGCTTAACATTTAGATTTGCATCTTAGATTTTAGTTTTGCATGTTTGCTTCTAATCTTCTTTGTTGTCTTGTGCACTTTCTTGGTGTTACACCGACAAAAGGGATGAAGTAAATGAGCAAAGAGATGATTAAGGAGACGCCTTTGACCATATGGAAATGGTCAAATTTAGGTGTCTACATTTTTTCCCTCTTCAAAATACTATTAGGATAATAGGGTTTCGAAGAAAAACAAAATACAGACGACTCTATGGAAGAAGTGACCAAAAAGGAGATGCCCCAACATGGGAGAGAGCTTGCGTGAACTACCCAATTGGAGAAGAAATAAAGAGGATGCCCCCATCTCACAAGGGAAGGTTTATGATGGAAGATTGGGAAAGAATGGTAGGGTATGCCCCCTCGAGGTGGACAGGGAAAGAAAATGGGCCCCAGACAACTTCTTGAAAGTAGGAAGTGGTATATGGTATATGTCGTTGGAATTGGCACGGAAAATCGAGAAGATTGGCACTTGAACGGAGAAAAATGGGTTAATGGTGTGCAAATGGCGGCCCTAGGGAGATAAAGGGGGGATTGAATTAGTTGAAGTTAAAAAAGGCTAAATAAAAAGAAAAAATTCCTTTCATTTTAAAAAGTGAAAAAGGGGAGGGAAAGGCTATAAAAGGTAATTGAGGGAATTACCTCTCCTCATTTGGATAGTTGTCAAGTGAGGAGAAGAGGGAGGGGTCTAATAGTCGTGCACTCAATCGTAAATATAATACCCAATAGTCATTTATATAATGTCCAATAGTTGTGATTTGACTACCCATAATTAAACAAAATGTATGCTTTTGATCTAAAAAGCAACCAATCATGTGATACCACATCGCGCTCAACTACTCATGATGTAATGCAGAGAATTGGTCTCACTATTTTTGGGCCTTTTTGGACACCTTGACAAAAACGCGTGCTGATGTGGCATCATATTTGATGATGTGGCCCTGAAACCTTAGTTATAAGCAGAGAACTTGCCAAGTAAGCTGCTATAAAAAATTGGGAGTGATTTGAAATTTTGACTTAGGATAATTAGAAGCACGAAGTTAGGGTGCACGACTACTAGGCCCTCTCCCCTATTTTAATTAAATATCAATTGGTATTTTATTCAATTAGTTATTTTTAAAATATTTGATTATTTAATAATAATCAATTAATTGAATTTTAAAATAAATTAAAATAAGTTAAATAATTTAATCTTTATTCACCCAACTTAGTTAAATAACCAATTGATTTTACTAGTGTTTAATTTACTAATATAAATAATTTATGTTCATTTTAAAACTATTAATAATTATGTGCTAATTATGTTTTTTTTAAAATTACTGATTTTACTAATAGTAGATATGATTGAATCACTGAATATGGAACTAGTTTAAATTGAATTAAACTATAAATTAACTAATTATGGTAAATATGAAGAGACTTAATAGTTTAATTCCATAATGGTATTTTATTTTCTATCTATTAATTATTTAAAATATCCAATCAACTATTAAACTATTTTAATCTACTAATTTAAATTGTTCACTTAGTTTTATAAATTATTTAGATAAATAGATGATAATTTAGGTAAATCAATGAATAAATAGATAAATTATTTCTATTGTTTTATCTATTTACCTATCTTAAAGATAATTATTAATAAATATTTAATTTACCTATTTACCTATTTTAGAATTACTTATAGTTTTATAAAACTATAAGATAGAAAAAAATTAAAGATTAATTTATGAAATAATTCTAAAATAGGTAATTAAAGGTTTTGTACAATGGTGTGCTTTATGTCTATTTTAAATATTTTTATTAGTTCCTGCCAAGGAACTATAGGCACGCCTCTTCCTTAACTAGTTATTAATGTTTTGAACTTCAACCAATCAAAATTGATTGTTTTCCTTTATACATTATATTTAATTTTTTTTCTAAAGTTAAATGCATGTTTTTTAACTTTTCTAATTTTCAAAATTATTTCTCTTGAATATTATTCGCTCAAAACTTTTGAGCGATAAGGGCAATTTTCCTGGATCCATTATTGGGAGATGGAAAGGGCAGGAGAAAATTAAAACTACTTTTAACTTAACTATTCTATTTACATTTGTAATCTAAATTTAACTAAGTCTAAATACTAATTTCTTAAATATTCTATGTAATTTAAATTATATAGGTTAATTATTCAATTTGTTTATGCAATACAAACCTTGTTAATTCTTGATATTAATAAATTCAACTATGCTGATTTTTTTAAGATTAATTTTTGATTATATTAATTTTCATTTGCCTTTGATAAATTAAAATATATTTGTTGAAATCTATTTTTATAATATAAAATCAATTAATACTAATATCTTTTGAAATTTGATAAATTGAACTAAACTAATTTTCTTTAAAAAAAATACAATATGAAAATAATTAATTTCTAGATAGTTTTAATATAATTATTTTTATAATAATTTGATTATTTTAATAATTAAACTATATTATTTTTGCTAATATTAAATTAAATGCTAAATTAGTTTGATCTATTTTATTTAAAAAATAAATTTACTAAATCTATTTACTTTGTCAATAAATAATAAATCCCTTTATAAAATAAAATTTTAACTAATATACTTTTGCATCTAGATAAATAAAATCTATGTCTAAATAAATCATTCAATTTTAAATTTTTTGGTTATAAAAACAAGCACTTTGTATTTTAAATTTTATTTCCTATAAATTCTTTAATTTAAAAAAAAAACTATAAAAAATTATTTTTCTTATCACAAGATGGATTGTTAAAAGCTTTCATTAAAATAAAAAAATTAACTAAATCTTTTTCCTTATCCATTTAATTTATCATTCTAAAGCTTATTGGTCTATTATCAAAGATTTCTTAAAAAATAACCCTTTTTTTTCCCTTATTTTCTATTACAATTATAAACTTATGATTTTTTCTATTTATTATTTTAAATTTCTTTTTTGAAATTTTAATATAAGCTTCTATTTAAATTCTTAATTTGTGGTTTTCAAAAGGTTTTTTTTAGCATGATAAGGCTTTTATCTAAATTCTTAATTTATTATTTTAAAGGGAAATTTAATTAACATACAAAATGATACATATTTGGTTTTATCTATAAATTAAATATGGTTCTCAATCATTTTAAATAAAAATTTCTAGTTTTCAAATAATTTTTCTCATAACATGGATACAAAAAATTATCTCACAAATCTCGGGCTCCATGGAAAATGTGGCCAGTTAATTCAAACCATTTAGTTAAATTCTCAATGATTTGGCAGTTATTTATTTTTAATGGTTTTGGTTATGTCAACTACATTTTTCTCTCAAATTTATTGTTACTTCATTGTAACCTTTTTACTTATTTTGACATCAATTCCTTTTTTTTGCATAGAAGCTTTTTTTTACTTGTTGAGTTCTTTAAAATTTAATTATTTTTTGTTGTCATTTCCATTCTTTTTGTTTCAAAGGTGGAATAATGGATGAGAATCATGGCTTTTATTTTCATTGTTTAAATTTGGTGGTTAATAATTAAAATATTTTTTTCTTAAATTATCTTTACATTTCATTTTTTGTGTTTTCCTATCATTTTTTGTGTTTTCCTATTATTTTTGTTGGAGCATTTACATGGATAATTTCTAGTAGAAATCAATTTTTTAATTTCACTGCACTTGAAAGTAGATAGTGGCTTATCATCAATTGACTAGTAGGATGGATGAATCATGCCTTTTCCTTTTTTATCCTTTTCCACCCATGTATGATATTAGAAAGATGGTAGGAAAAAAAAATCTATGTTTCTTTTAAATAAGTTTTTAAAAATCTTAATTTTTTTCTTCATACATTGGCTAGGCCCAATGAGTTAGGATTGGTGGTTTTTTTGCTCTCTCAATTCATAGTATAAATTTGCATGAATAGAAGGGAAGATTAGAAGTAGGTTTGAAAATTGTTTGCTTCCTCCCAAAAATTTGCATGAATATAAATGAAGATTAGAAGTAGGTTTGAAAATTGTCTGCTTCCTCCCAATTTAGCATGTCTATACTTTTTTGAATCTAAATATAGATGGTGTGGTAAACAAATGGATATGATTTTATGAAGGGAATACTTTTTGGGAAGTGAGGAATGATTGCTATAATTAGGGATTCAGGGGAAATTTTTCTATTTATCAAACTGAGATTTAGTGTCATTCAGTATGCATGAATATTGGCGGGAAGAGGGTGGGGTGTCTTCTTTATGAATATTGGCAAGAATGGGGTGGGGTATCTTCTTTCCTTTCTTTATGCTTTTGGCATGCTAGAAACTAACATCTCTAGATACTAGAGATAAGGAATATATCAATTTCAATCCAATTTGCATGAATTTTGTTGGAGCTTGAAGACATGGTTTGCATCATCAATATTTTTGAGTTGGGAAAGGTAGTTCAGGAGAGGAGAAAGCCAATCAAGTTATATTTGCTTTTAAAGTTTGACTTTTATTGATATAAGAAAAATAAATAATGAGAGTCTAAAAATATTGAGCTAGCCTGATTCTACCCTCATTCATCTACCCCTTAGATAAACTAATTTATAGTCTCATTGCATGATTTGGCTCTAATTTATGCCAAATATTTCAAATATTTCTTGTGGTTGGGATGACCAAAGGGGCATAAAGTCTTGTTTTAATGGTTTGCCAATTCAATATTTCGTTACCTATTCTTTGGCATCAAGACCACTATAGACTTGCTAAGAGTACATTGCATGTTCCGGCATGAACTTGAAGTTCCAGTGACCTCCAAGAAGATTCTCATGTGCCTCTTGAAGTACATTCCCAATCTCTTACCGCACTACACACTTTAATACCTGGTTGGGCCCCAGCTTGAACAACAATCCATGCTAACCTTTAGTGGTTTCTTGCTTGTAATTCAAGTATATTAAATGAGGTTCAATTAATACTTGACAGAAAATAGTGATCAACATTAATTAGAAAGATGCAACAATAAATATTGATAGAGGGAATCCATTCATATTTTTTCTCATCAGTTTCTAAACTTATTGAGTTTTGCAGACATTAGGCACCTATAAGAGGACGTAGGACTATATGCTTTCATTTTCATTTGTGTAGAAAATTGTAACATTTAAGCAGGGTGGTTATACATGACTCTATGTACAATGAAAATTCTAAAGATCTTTACTTTTTTAAAGAGGATTTTTTATCATATATGTTGAATGGTTAAGGAAATATTTGAGCTCATAAATATTTAAATAATGCTGACAACATGTAAATTGTGTTTTCTTCATGGCTTAAAAGCACAACCAGAGCATCTCAGAATTTTGAAGTGAGCAAAATTCTTTTGTTATAAGGGTCATTTTCTAATGAAAAACAAAGTTGACTCTATCAATGATCAAATTCCTAAAACTATTCTAAAACTTTCTCGCAGGAACTTCGTTGCTCTGCAGCTCTTGTTTATTAATAAATTATTATTAATTTGACAATATAAATATTTGGGAAATATAGTAAATATTTTTTGTTGAATATAAAATGATGTTAAAATTTCAATTTTTAAATATATAAAATGATTAGAAGTTATCATGTTCATATTTCAATGTGTATGTTTATTAAACATTAATATATAAAAAATTACATTAAATAAATGATAATTGTTGAATAAAGTTGGAAACCTAAAATATGTTTTTGATTGTATATCTCTACAAGCCTTTTTTTTAATTCAATTTATATTTGTAATTAATTTTAACATTGTGTTATATATATATATATATATATATAAACTTATGAAGCTGCATTTATTAAAAAATAAGATTTATTGTTTTATTGGTCTTTTTAATTATTAAATAATAGATTATATTATATTTAAAGATAGTTAATAAAGAGATTTTTTTTAATGATTTTGAAATTGTCAAAAAAAATAAAAATACATAGAAAAGAAAATATCAATGATAATTAATTAAACAATATATGATAATTGAAAAATCAATAAGTAAAACTAGAATTTTAATGGTGTTCTTTATGTTTTTGAATTTCTACATAATTTTAAATTTATTTTATTAAATAAAATTGAAATCTTTAATCAATTTGTGCATGGGAAATTTGAAAATTGACCTACAAAATTTATTTATTTAATTAATTAGATAAATAATAATTCAAATAGTTTATACACGCGTTAGGCTACTACCTTTACATTTACTCTAAAAATTAAATTTGCCACTAGGAGGAAGGAGAATTAGCATTAAATGAACCTCTTGTAGCTGACAGTACTATGGTTAGTTGCAGGTCTGGAGTTGCGGCAGGCCTGGAATTTGACAGTAACCCCTACCTGTCATATAAAATTATTATGACGGTTTGGTCATTTAAATGCTTGTAAAAAAAATGTTTAATTTATGAATTTTTATATACAATCTTTTATAAATGCAATATCTTGAAAAATCAGAAAACAATTATAATTATTAATAATAAATATAAAAATCTACTGATATAATTAACAATTAACAAAAGTTTCTAAGTTCATATTAAAAACAAATCTTGTTTAATATATTTTAAAAGTTAAAAATAATTATATTCTATTTTGAAAAGATTCTAAACTAATATATATTTTTATAATAATAATATAAATCACATATATTAATATAAAAAAAGATAACTATTATAAAAATCTCAAAGTTTCTAAATTCATATTAGAAAATATTCAAAAAAGTTATATTCTATTGTAAATTAATTTATCTTTTTATAATAAAAATTATAAAATGATATATATTACAAATATAAATACTATATCATATTTTGCTTATAATAATTTTTTACAGTTTAATAAAAAATTAGCAAGTCAAATTATACGGTCTAATAAATTTTATCACTGTAATATACGGTCTAAAATTGAAAAACGGTCAAATAGACCATCAAATTCCAGGCCAGGGTTGCGCGGACCACTGTGTTTGCCCGACACGTGAGGCACAACTCACGCAGTGGTCAGTAACTTTTGTTGGTGAGCGGGGACCACCCTTGTCCTTTACGCCGTCAATCACTCACTCCTTCCGTCCTTTCGTTTACTTTTGAAACGAAAGGCCATCTGCCAGAAGACTGCAGTTCGCTATACTTTGAATATGTAGTTCGCAAAAGTGTTCCATGAGACTTTTGCTTTCCATCACTTCCAGTGTTCCCCAACTTTTTGACTAAGATGTACGATGAATCTTCCCTCTAAGATTTCTGCTGTACAGTTCAACTGTAGATAGCCTGTAAAAATCTTTACCAATCTATAATTATTTTCTCTTTCTCTTCACTCTCAACGTTTCTGTAAAAATCTTTATCAAATCTAAAATGATTTTTATTTTATTTTCTTTTTCTCTTCTCTCAACGTTTCTGTAAAAAAATTTTTTTTTACCTAAAATGTTTTTCTTTTCCTCTCCACTCTCAACCGTTGTTCTAATAAGCGATGATGAAGCTTCTTGTTCATTATTTTCATTTATATTTATAGTTTTATAACTAGTAATTGCACTTTGGTTTGCAATGGGTATGGAGAAGAGGTGTGGAAGGTCCATTAGCCTAAAGAAAACTTAGGTCTATTGTATAGTTGTGAAAGAGAGGGAATTGATGATAATGATGAAATAATTTATATTATATCTAATATTATTAAATATTTATTATAATTAATTTAATGATTATTCTTTTAATACATTAATCATGTATAGTACTATTTAAATTGTATAATTTCTATTACGACTATAATTATAATTTAAAAAATAAATTTATATTATATAAAACACTTATATAATTATAATATTTTTGGGCAAACATTGATAGCTAGAATGGATTTATAAAGATTAAATAAAATTTATTCAAAATTCAATGATTGTTGAAACTTAAAATCTCTAGAACATAAAATATCTTCTTTGTTTATTTATCATTGAATTTCAAATTTTAATCTTACTTAAAAATTAAAATAGAATAAATTAAATTGAAATATTTGATTCCTAAGAGTCTGCTTTTATTATTCACAAAATACTCGACTCATTCCATCCTCTTTATTGTTTCATGCAAAATATATTAGCTCTAGGAAGCTAGCTACTACAATAAGAGATACATGAATAAAAGATAATAAGTCAATCCTCTTTATTGTTTCATGCAAAATATATTAGCTCTAGGAAGCTAGCTACTACAATAAGAGATACATGAATAAAAGATAATAAGTCATAAAAGACAGCTTTGAATTTCAAGAGAGAACCTAGTCAATCCATCTTTATGCATTATTTGACACAATCTATGTTATTAATTATTTTTTATTGTTCAATGAGTTGCTGCAATATAACTAATCGTACAAAAAATCATCTTAATGAAAAGTTCAAATTCATTTAAGTCAAATGGAAAACCTACTTAATCCATTTATGTAACCCTATCATCACAAGCGAGCATTTTATTCTCACCCAATTATTAGGATGGTAGCCCTGAAATTCTTTTTAAGTTTTGCATCTCAATGAGCAAGATGCGTCTACTATTTCTTACTTTGAGAAATACCCCACATTTTACAAAACACTTTATACTAGCGCCCATACACCTTTGTTTATCCAGCATGCCAATGTGTTTATAAGTTTGTTAAATCCACTCTTTTAAATTCTAATTAATAACAAGATGGTTAAAGTGTCTTGACTATGTCAACACAACATATTTTTGAGGACACATAACATTCTCCACCACCCATTTATACCCATTATGTGACAACACAACATATTTTCTAAACAATTATTATTTTTGTTCTCGCTATTCTATTCAATTTTCTAAATATTTCTATAAGATGTATACATGTCAATTAAATTGGTTTGACACCTGTAAGTTATGCCATGTGTTAATACCTTCTCAAAAGCCCCACACAACTCCATATAGAGAAAAAGGTTTTTTCATTTTTTTTTTTTTGGCTATACACTATTGTTCTACTTTATGTAAGTTTTACGTTGAGGTTCTAGAAGGACATTGAATTAGTCTAGTGGCTACTACTCCTGAATTAATTCACTTTTCCTCTACTAAGAATATTGTTGCACTAGCCACATTTTTAAACATTGTATCTCTATTACTTATGTCAAATAAATGTAATAATATAATGCAAATATAATAATAATAATAAAATCAGTTTAGTCCTACAAATGTATTTGGAATATTTGGATTTTAGATCCCTAAATTTATTGTAAAATGAAATGTTTGTGTTCATGTTTACAAAATTGAGAAATTTAAATTTTAGTGTAGAAAATTATTGGAAAAAATTATGTGCTCATAATTTGATTACAAAGTTTGGGATCACTAATCCATTATGAGGGTTAAAATTTGAGAAAAGTTAGTTTCTAAGTTTGATGAAGTTTGGTCAATTTCCTTTAAGTGATTTTCATAATAAAATCTCATACTTTATGTTTATTAAATTTGGAAAATGTAAATTTTGGTGTAAAAAAATACTTGAAAAATTGCACTCACAATATTATCATAAAGTTTGGGTTTGGGATTACACTCTATCATTCCTCGTTGAAATAAAAATGGAAAAAATTAGTTGGATTTGGTGAAATTCGATTAGATTTTCATAGTTAAATTGAAAAATCTAAATTTAATTTCAATGCAAAATTTTTTTGATACAATTTTATCATCAATAGTAGTAGATCAATACTTCACAAAGCAAAATTAGCAGGGTTTGTTGTCTTATATACTATCTTTAACCTCTCTCTTTATCTATCTTTGTCTCGTTCTCCTCCTTTGTCTCATTTTGCTCCCTCTCTCTTGCTCTCTTTCTCTTTTTTCTCTCCACCTATCTATATCTTATCTCTATCTCCCTCTCCCTTTTCTCTTCTTTTCTCTTTCTCTCTTTCTCTCTATATGTTTATCCCCTTAAGTGTGCAATGGGTACATTTGAGAGTTCTTAAAGGTGAATTATCATATTGTTAATCAAATGACATGCTACCTTGAGCATAACTCCCCAAGGATGCATGCCATCCTTGGATTGTTGACATGAAACAACCAATCAAAAGTTACATTCTCTTTTCTCTCTCTTTTCCTTTCTATCTCTTATATTTCTCTCTCATGCTCTATCTCTCTTTGTCTATTCCTCTCTCTCAATATCTATCTCCATCTCTATCTCTCTATTTATCTAAATTTGTCTCTTTCTCTCATTCTCTATCTTTTGAGTTTGTCTCTTCATCAGATCTTTTATTCATTCGCATTTTAAACTAAATGTGGCTTGTGCATGAAGTGTGGTTCATATTTAATGTGGAGGAAAGTGGAATATGCATCCTTGTATATCACACCTCAACTACAATTGTTAGTTTGTTGAAAAGGGGAAATGGACTTATAGGTTGGGTGTAGATGAATACTAGAGTAAATAAACATTTCTATGTGTCATTCTTGAGGGTTTTGGTGTAAATTTCATTTGAGAAAATGGGGGTTCCCTCAAAAATGAAGATCTTGGCACAACAAGTGCAAATGATGAGAGAAAGCCTACTACAAAGTGAGAACAATGCAAAAAAAGATAGTTTCAATCCTCAGATCTTTTGATCACCACCTCTCCACGCTTAGGTTAGAATTATTTATTTAGCATAATTTCGTTGAAGTTGTAAAATATAAAATTATAAAGTATCATAAAGAAATTTAGTGTGCAGTGGGTACACTAAAGAAGTGTGGAAGGTCAATTAGGATATATTTTGTTCTATTTTTTGCATACATTTATGCAATACATGATGTCAATTGGTAGGCAATTTAGAAAATGATGTTGTTTGTACAACAAAGGTCTCAATGGAGAAGTGATAGCTCAAAATAAACTATGCATTCACTTACATGGATCGAAATGTGATTGAAATAAAACCTTTGAATTAGGAAGATAATTAGGCTCCATTACTAACAGGATCATGTTATGTTTGTAATAAGGGCAAAGGAAGAGAGAGAGGGAGAGGGAGAGGTAAGAATAGAAAGAGGGAGAGTACAAGGTGAACCTTCTTGGCAATATGTGTCCTCATTGTTTTCACCTGAGTTTTCTATGAATTCAAATTACCATCACTTGACATAGACCGCTTGCCACTACATGCTTTCTCTAGCTACGTATTTTTGCATGGAGTATATGCAAGGAATACCATTTTTAAAAATTGTATTTGCAGTAACACTAGAGGTGGGCTTGGTTAGAAATTCCAAGTAAGCAAAAACAAAAGGCTGGGTCATCAAAAGACTACGCGACAACTTAAACATTGTTCTCCTACACCACCAAGACTTTGTTGAGAAGGTACCCTACACAACATGTGGTCATCCAAAGCAATCAAAGCAATAGAGCTATAGAGCTCTCAAAACAAACAATTACTTCAAAATACATGGGGAGATGTGAAACATGTCAATTTTTTATCTCTATAAAAGAGATAAAAAACCCAAAATAAGCTTGTTAGCACAAACCACTACAACAACCAAACCCAAGAGATTTAAACAATTAATATGTGTCAAACTATGCTCTATTGAAACCATCTAATGCTGCCACATCTCAATGCAATTTCCACATTGTATGCAATCAAGCTTCCTCTATTCAAATTCCATCAATCTTCCCTTTTTGGACCAGGTAAGTGCACCAAGATGGTTCCCAAAAAGGAGGCTTAAGTGGCCACTTTTTTTTTCTTTTTTTTCTGAAAATAGGAAAACTGACCTTGGACGTGAAATTGAGGATAGTTACACTCAAAAGTTTGAGATGGAACAAAAACAAGGATCAAAGTGCTTCAAGACTACTTTCTAAACTACTAAGTTATTTTGAAAATAGTTGAGATTAAGGGTTCAAAAGAGGGACGTACACAAATTTGTGTTGTTTTTGTCATAAAAACATAACATAGCAACTCATGTACGACCCTAGCATGCTGAACTTTTTTGTAGTATTTTTAAAATCACTACAGTCATAGTATCTAGTTGATGCATAATTTTTTTGATAAATTTTTAATGAATATTTGATTTTTTAGTAATTTTCTAAGTGGCCACTTCCTAAAAAATAGAATTTTGGTCGTGCTCCCCCCAAAAAAATTTGAAGGTAATTGATTTTTTATATTTTTTGCTTTTTAAACTTGTAGAATGGAGTCTAGTTTCTAAAAATGTAATTTATTTGAATTTTTGATGAACAGTTAATTTATAACAAAAAAAACACCAAACACTACTTTTTGGCAAAAAAGAGACATACAAAAAAAAAAATTATGGATGAATGGCTTAATATTATTGAAAAGTGAAAAAATTACATCGTTGGATAGCTGAGAGAGAACCTAACATTACCCATGTGTTTGATTTTGTTGATATTGAACCAGATGCAATCCTAACGGTGAGCACAAACCTGATTATGTGAAAAAATTATAGAATTTGCAAAAACACATCTCTTGTCATTGGGAATGCCCTCCAACCCTTTGGGTTGGTATTCCAAGGAAAATACCAATGCTAAGGCTTGGGGATTCCCAATGAAAACTATAATGCGAGTGTGCTATAATGTGCTCGCATTATGTCTTAGTTTTGACTTTTTTTTTGCTTATCTGGGATACATGTCAAGCAAGACATGACGTGCGTGTGTTATAACACATGCGTGTTGTGTCTTCCTTAATGTTAAATTCCACTCTATTGAATGTTTGTTGATATATTTCTATGTTTATATGTAAATGTATGTTGGTGTGTCATGTATGCATGTAGGTTTGTATGCCTATATATATCAGTGCATATATATTGTATGGATGTAGGATTGTATGTACATATGTATTATGCTTGTATGTATTTATGTATGTATTTAGAGGGAGGGGGAATTCTAAGAGAGAGAGAGAGAGAGTTTTATAGGTAGGGTGGGATGGGGAGAGGGAGAGAGAGTTTGGAGAGACGGAGAGGGGGTGGAAGTGAGATTTTAAGATAGAGGGAGTGGGAGAGAAGGGGTTAGAGTGAGGAGGACTTAGCTAGGTAGGGTGAGAGGGAGAGACTTGAGAGATAGATAGGGAGAGTGAGTGTAAGAGAGAGGGAGTGGGAGAGGGTGGGAGAGAGTGGGAGAGAATGGGAGGGAGGGAGGACGAGAGTGGGAGAGAGTGGGAGAGTGGGAGAGGTTGGAAACATATGACTTGACATAGGGCTTTCTAAGTAATCTCTCATGTCTTCTACTTTAAAGCAACTGCTCACAACAATGGTGTTGGAAACTACTTTAAAGTGGGGGCATACATCAACACTCACATTTCATTATGAAATTTTCTTTCTTCTTATGATGCATCCTTTTCTTGGTGGTGTCATTGGGTTTGTTTTCCTCTAAGAGTGTGATATTTCTTTGACTTGTCATCTCTTGGAAACATTAAGCACAATGTTCCTTAAGATGAGACCTCACATGAAGTAAGAAAAATCCCTTTGAACATCCCTCTTTCTTGTTGTGTTTCATTTTTGTACTTTATTAAAGTGATGGAGGTATGGCTTTGATATGGTTCCCTGGGGCTCACCTAGTGAAAATCTAGCTTCACTAGCCCTTGTGAGCATGCATTTTCTTTTTTTCCTTATCATAGTCATGGGGGTATGGCTTTGATATGGATCTCTTGGGGCTTTGATATGGATCTCTTGGGGCTTAGCTAGTGGACAACTAGATTCGCTATCCCTTGTGATCATGTGTTTTGTTTGCATAGTGGACAACGTGTTCCACTTGTAAACCTATTTTGGACAAACAGCCTAGACCCAATCCACAGTGCATTGGACAACCAGATGAAGCTTGATCAGTACCATTTTTCTTTTTCCTTTTTCCTTTTTCTATCTTTGATGGTGTATGTTAGTGATCTAGTTCTGGCCATTATATCATCGCAAGTGTGTTCCTTTGTGTATGTTGGTTTCCATAGGATCTTTATCTTGAGGGGCTTGGCCACCCTCTTGGTTAATTTTCATCCTATCTTTACAGAATTTGTACATTTTGACCCCTCTCTGCCAGTGTGTGGTTGGCTACATTAGTGTGATTTTGAAGCAAGTTCATCCTCTCACTAAAGTGGGGGCTAAATGTAGTGTAGTAAAATGCATACCTTTGCATTTTCACACTTTTTTGGGCCTTCCTTGCTTTATTTATCCTTATTAATGTCTTAATTATTCCTATTTTGCATCCACAAGCATAATAAATTATCTTTTTTATGGCCAATCTCGACAAACATCAAAGGATAAATTATAATTTAATGATTTTGGTTGTGTGTCCTTGATTTTTGGATTGGAACTAAGACACCACCTAGCGAATTTTTGTCCTCCAAAGGTCTCGGGACCCTGTTTTCAAATGTACCTTAAATTGGCACCTTTTTGGAGTCTGTGGCCCAAGTTTTAAGCCTCAAGACTGACACCACCTAGGGAATCTTAGTCCCCCCTCAAGATATTATTAGGATTTAATTTCAAATTTTGGCAGAATTTAGCCTCCTTTAATTAATGATTTCATGTGTCAGCTTGTTGTGGTGCAATTTTGGGATATTAAGCATGGATAAGTATAAATACAAGATTATTTCACTCATTTTTCATCTAGCAAGTTGAATGAGCATTCCTAAGGAAATTTTATAAGATCAAGAGCATTCAAGAGCAATTCATCAAGCATTTGGAGCCATCATCAAGATTCAAGCATCATATCAAGGATATTCTTGCATCATGTACGTGTTTTTTAGCTAACATTTGTGATGTAGGATTTTGATTCAAGCAAGTAATTCAAGTCAAGATCTATTGAGCATTCAATCATTTCAAGATATACATTCAAGGTAGCCATCTCACACAAGTTTGAAGACTTCATTCATAACAAGGGGGTTGACCAAGGAAAACCCCCATTTACTAACAATCAACAAGTTTTCACTCTATTATGTGTTTGTGTTTGCAGATTTAGGTTGAAGATCATTTTAAGTACAAAGTTGTAAATTTGCAAAGTTGCATTAAAAAGTCATCTTCACAAAAAGTCACCTACAAGCTAGATTTGGAAGTTTAAAGACCTAGGATCTGAGAAGAAGTATAGACATTGAGCCTCATGAGCACATTTAGATATTTTTGAAATTCAAGATGGGACTAAGACAACAATAAGGGCATCTTAGTCCTCCCAAGGGTATTTTGTAGATATTCTTTTAGATTCTATTCTAACATTCAAAGATTCCTTATTTCCCCCAAAAAACAATAGTGGGACTAAGACAACAATAAGGGCATCTTATTCCTCCCTGGCATATTTTGATAGCATTTTTGCATTTCCAGAATCCTCATCAAATTTTTAGACTTCCTAGGTACATACATCATAACTTTATGTTACTTAATTTTGTCATTTTCATTCATCATTTGGCTTGCATTACTAGGTTTTGTGAGTTGAATGTTAAAATGTATTTTCTGAGCTTTTTCTTGGTGGTGAACCCCTTGAAGCCTAAAGAACCCCCTAGGTCTTCCTTGCTGAGAATTGACTCACCTTTGTGTTGATAGTCAATCCAATTTAGGATCCTAGGGCATTCTTGAATGATAATTGGAGAAGAGTGGTGTTACATGACCTAGGCCATAAAGCACACATTTTCCTATTGTTCAATTTGATCCTCAAAATGATATTTTTTCACATACTTAGGAGTCTTATGATTCTTTTTTGGAGCTTCTTCCTTTTCCACATACATCTCTTTTTCTTTCTCTTGTTCTTTTCAAATGGGTTCATCAGATTCATATCCTTCTATCAATACTAAGCTCTAATGAGCTTCTTCATCCACTTTGACATTTGCACTGTCATCTATCTTATTTAGTCACTTGTTGTAGTGCTTGAATGCCTTGCTCTTTTTAGAATATTTAATGAAGATTCCCTCATCTAATCTTGCATCAAAATTTCTTAAGTTTTCTTCAACCCCCATGATATAACATTTACTTCCAAACACTCTAAAATATTTTGTAGTAGGATTTTTTCCATACCATAGCTCATAGGGGTCTTTGAACTATTTACTCTTGTTTGTCCTGAATTTAGAATGCATACTATGGTATGAATTTCTTCTCTCTAGTAGACATCTTAGAGATTTTCTTCCTTCAACATGGTTCTTGTTTCCTTTTGAACTGCCTTGTTTTTCCTTTCCACAACTTCATTTTGTTGTGGAGTCCTAGGAGTTGATAAATTCCTTTTATCCCATAATCTTCACAAAAACTGTTAAACTCATTTTAGGTTAACTCACCACCTTTGTCAAACCTTAAACACTTGATTTTATAGTCCATTTCATTCTCAACCATAAATTTGAATGCTTTAAAATTGTTTAGAGCTTGTGATTTTTCTTTGAGAAAGGTCACCCAAGCTATTATAGAGTAATCATCTATTAACAACATAAAATACCTATCACCTTAAAAGCTTCCTATTCTAGTAGATCCACATAAGTCTTTATGCACCAACTCCAAAGGTCTTGTAGTAGAATATTCCTTGGTCTTGAAATTGTTCCTTGTCTATTTTTCAAACTAAAATTCTTTGCAAATTGCATTGATAGGCTTTGTAATTCAGGCATGTCCCTCATAGCTTGAGTATAGTTGATCTTCACTGGGCTATCAAAATTGATATGACATATTCTTCGATGCCACAACCAAATTTCATTTATTTGAGTCATGAAGCACTTAATACCAACACCTTTGAGCTGATAAAAAATTCCTTTTCTCAGTGTTCTTGTAGAAACAAAGCTTCTAAAGCTTCCTTTTTTATTTGATAATGTTCATGCTAAAACACCAGATAATATCCTTTGCTACATATTTGTACTACCTTGAGAGGATTATGCTGGAGACCCTTGACATAAAGAACATCATCTATCTAATGCTTTCCATCGAAACTAATTGAACCTTTTCCACCTATCTTAGTGGATGTGTCATCACTAAACTTAACAAGACCACCATCATACTTATCAAGGTTAAAAAACATACTCTTATCACTTGTCATATGATTTGAGCATCCACTATCAATTATGTATTAGTTTCTCTCTTCTTTTGCATGAAAGACAATCAAAATAGTTACTTTAATGTTGTAGTTTGCTTCCAAATAAATTTACTTCACACATCTTGTAGGGTTAGTAGAATTAGTTCCAACATTCAAAGCCATAAACAAGAATTCATCACTTTCATCATTCGGGTAGTCAGATTCCTCATCATCAGAAATACCACTATCTTCTTTAACATTGTAACTATTCTTGAAATATTTACCTTTGTAATATTTACGTTTGTCATTTGAAACTTTACCTAGACATTTTGAGGCATAATGACCTATCTTTGCACAATTGAAATAGTTGAAAGGTAATTTACCTCTGTACATGCCAATTCCCTTTTTCAATCTTCTCAAAAAAATTGGGTCCCTTAATTAAATGGACTTAATTAAGCCTCCAATTGGCCCAATTTTGCATCTACAAGCCTAATTAATTGTAATTTTTGAAAGGGGGGTTAATATTTAATTAATGCAATTATCATTTTTATCACCCCAAAATGAATAGGTCCTAGCAATTTAGGCCAGGACCCATTCGCCCTTGGGCGAATAGGTCCGCTTTATTTTCTAAATTTTAAAATATGTTTTTGGTGAAAATTTATGATCCCAAATTCAATTTCAAATATCAACTTGTAATGTTTAATTATCTAGAAATTAGAAAATTAACTATAAATACAAAGTCTTTTTATCAATTCAAATCCTAGGAAAACAATTCAACTTTCACAAGAATGAAGATTATTGTCAAGGGTGTTCAAAAGTGATTTATCCACCAATTGTTGCAGAATTCAAGATCTCAAGCATCATGTCAAATTTATTATCATTCATGCATGTTTTTGGAGCTAACATTGTGATGTAGGTTTCAAGCATTCAACTCAAATTTCAAGTATGAAGATCACATCATCAATCAAGCTATTTAATGCGAGATCAAGACCTTGGAGATATCTATCAAATTTCAGTCCTTCAAGGGTTTCATTCAAGGGTTTGGTGAGTTGCAACATAGAAAGTGTTCATTCATCATTCCTTTCATGTTTCATTATTTCAATTCAAGGTTTAATTACCAAAATGAGGTTTGATCAAGGCAAACCCCCATTCATAAAAAAAAAATAGTTTTTTCCTCATGGTTTTTGTAGATCTTAGGTTGAAGAAAGATTGAATATATATCAAAGGAGAAAAATTGCAAAAGTTGTCAAAGTTGCAAAGTTGTCAACATTGTATTCAAGCCATGAAAACTCACTTTTAGAATCTAATTTTGAACTTCCAACTATGAAACTTGGAAGAATAAAGAGTAAAAACCTAGGATTAGAGGATTGTATAAGATGATTTTGATCCCCTATGGCAAGACCCATTCATCCTAGGGTGAATCTATCCCTGGAGGACACTCAACACAACATTTTGGTGACAGGTGCATCAAATCCTAACCCTCTTAGATCTGCTACTAGATTCTGTCATATTAAGTTTTTAAATTGATGATTCATGTGTTAAATTGCATCATTTCATTAATTTGGTATTTTTTATTCATCTCCCAAAAGTGCACTTTAGGCTAATTTACCTCTTCCTAAGTCATAAGGAAAACAACAAGATCTCTCTTAGGATTGATTCACCTAAGGGTTGATAGTCAATCTTACTCTAAGGGATCTCTTTTTTCTAATGAAATAAGGAAGGAAAGTGTAGGTGCATACCCCCATTCAAAATCCATCTATAGACACCTAAAATAATATTTAATTAAATAAATACTTATTATTTGTAGTGATGGAAAATGTACCCCTTTACATTTTCTCACTTTGTTTGGGCCCTCCTAGTTAAAATGGACTTAATTATGCCTTAATTTAGTGTTGTAATATTTATATTTACATATTCACACTAAGTTTAGGGACCTATTCATTAATTGAGCTTAATTAGGCCTTAATAAGCCTTATAATTCATTTCCAAGCCCATTAAATTACATTTTATGAAGGAGAAACCTGACACTAATTAATGCCTAAACATAACACTTTACCTTGAGCAATGTGTGTCATAGGTTTAGGGACCTAGGACCCATTCGCCCATGGGTGAATGGGTCCTCCCTAAGTCCTGGGACCTAAATTTAAACAATGTTTTAGTAGTATTTGAATGTTTTCAAATCCATAATTCAATGTCAACTTGTGATATTTGAATTTCAAGAAATTAAGGTTACATATCTATAAATGTAAGGTTATTTCACTAAGTTTTACCTAGAATTTTCAAGAGCATATTCACTTAAGCATTCAAGATTTTCATAAGCATTTCAAGAGAAAGTCAAGGCATTCAAAGGTATATTTATTGAAGTTTTGTTGCAACAATCAAGATCCAATTGTCATATCAAAGTCTTCTGACATCATGCATTTTTTTGGAGCTAATATGATGATGTAGGTTTTATGATCCTATCAAGCATTCAAGTAAAAGATTCAAATCAAGATTCAAGTGTCAAAATCCACATCCATTGAATCCATTTCATGCAAGTTGTAGACCTTCATTCCAAGATCTATCCAAGGGTTTGTTGAGTGGTAACATAGCTTTGTTGATTCTTCATTCCCTCTTTCATGATTACCAAAATGGGGTTTGACCAAGGCAAACCCCTATTCAATAAAAACAAAAAAAAAATCCCTCTTGATGTGTGTTTGTAGATTTAGGTGGAAGAAAGTTTCAAGACCTATTGAAGATTTAATTTGCAGAAGGTTCCAAATTTTAAAAGTTGTCAAAAGCATCATTATTTCATGAAAACATAATTATAGAATTTATTTCCAGCTTCCTAAACCTGAAACCTTGGTAAATTGAAGGATTTAGATTTGTAGCAGAGGCTCTCAAAAATTGCAAAAATACCCACACTCAAGACCCATTTTCCCTAGGGTGAATTAGTCCTAGATCAAATTCTAAAAAGCACTTTTGGTGACTAGTACACATGCTTCTACCCTTTGCTAAACTCGATTCTGATTTTTGGTTCTGTCAGTATTGATTTTAATCTTTCAATTCCAAGTGTTTGATTACATTTTGGTGTTAATTTTCTATTTTATTTTTTTCTCCCTAAAGTGTTGTTTGACCTTGATCCTCATCTTGACACAAAAAGGGAAATATGTAGATTCACATCTTGAGTTGACTCACCTAGGGGTTGTAATTCAATTCTTTATATGGATATCATTTCCTAATAAAATAAAGGATAATAGGTCTATCTATTATCATTTTGGTGAACCCCTATTTACACCCCCAAAACTATTTTTCAATGTTTCATTATTTAATTAATTTAACCCATTCCCTTATCCTAATAATTAATTTTAAAAATAAATACTTTTTTATTTATTTAATTAATTTCCCCATTACCTTTATCCACAATCCTTAATTAAATAAATCCCACATTTATCTAATTAATCCCACCTTTTCCCACTTTTCTCTAAAAATCCCCATGAACCTTTCTTAAGTTGATTAATCCTTGATTAATTAACTTTATCCCCATCCTAATCATGATTATCACATTCTCCAACTTTTAACTTCACCCAAGCTAATAAACCAATGGTTTATTAACTTAACCCTTCCTCATTTAATCAATTAATCCATAATTAATTGATTTAATACCTAAGACTAACCCTCATTACCATTATTTCCTAATTTTAATTTCCTACACCTCCCCCAAAACTTGCCACCAAGTGATAAGTGTCCTAAGCCTATCCTCTCACCTCCTCTCACACATGTGTGAGATCACACCTACCATCACTAACCTTTTACACAATCCCACTAACTCTTCCCAATGTGTTCTCACACATGTGTGAGCACACCTCACCTCTTACCTCATTTCCCTTTTGTGACACTTGTCACAATGCTAATACTCATCTCAACCTTGATCCAAAGTCTACCTCACAATCAATCCTAGCCCTTAATCAAACAATCATTTTTGGCCCTTGATTTATCCCATATCATTTCTATAAATGAGAGTATTCCCATCCCATTTTCATGACTTCTCTTATGATAATTTTATGATGCTAAAATTTCTATTGAGTCCATTATCATGCTACTAGAGTAAGAGCAACCACATCCACATCTTCAATAGATCTATATGCTACTCTTACTCATGAGGTTTGCATATACATTTGGTTTGAGTTAGCTTACATTTTATGTCTATTTCAATATATACATTTGCATTGCATTCACCATCACCCACATTTTTCCTCATTTCATGGTCATGCCATGGCTGAGGCTTCATACTGTTGGACCATATATCATATGGATGTTCCTTGGCATAGGAGGCAACCATATTTTTCACATAGGAGTGCCTTGGGTACTACTCATTCAACAAGTGGTCCCTCAGTGGGACAATCAAGAGGAACAAGTCCTTCAAGTGTATGTCATCCACCACCTAGAGAGCAGGATTAGGGGAGCAAAGGATATCCTTTGTGTATAGATATATGCATTTTTTATGTAGCCCTGATATATGATGTATATTCATTCATCAACTCTTTTTGATAGCCCCATGTATATTTTCATCTATATCACATATTTTGATATGTATCGTGAAATTTACTTCTGATATATATGAGATGATCAGATGCAACATTTATACTTATGTGATGACTTATGTATGGATGCATTTATTTCTTATGCTTATGATGTGATGTGATGATTATATTTATGATATAATGTGATGTAATAGTTTTCTTATGATATGAATTTGGATATGATATCATGGATATGCATGATTCATGAATGCAAGATGTATGTAAAATGCAATGGATGATTTCCTTTTTTATATCTTTTCATATATCATGTCATGATAATGCAAGATGTATTATATGAGATGCATTTATTTTTCTATTTTTCATATATCATGTTGCGATAATGCAAGATGTATGCCATGAGATGAATGTTGATGGTTTGTGGATGTAGGATGGATGCACTTATTTTTGGTTATGTCACGATACTTGGATGTTAGTAAGTGTGGCAATGAAAAAAGTAGCCCTTTTCCTTACTGGATTTGGGAATCGTTAACATTAAAATGGACCTAATTCCACCTTGATCTAGTGTTGTAATGTTTTTTACACATTCACATGAGATTTAGGGCCCTTTTAAGTTAAATTGACCTAATTTTTCCTTAATTTAATGTTGTAAAGTGTATTTATTTGCACCTTCACATTAAGTTTAGGACCCTTGTAAACTAAATGAACTTAATGGTGACTTATTTATGGTGTTGTAAAGTGTATCCTAACACTTTCACACTAATCTAGGGTTTTATTAATTAATTGGGCTTATCTATGTCTTAATTGGCCCTATTTTGCATCTACAAGCCTTATTAAAAGTTGGGAATAAGATGCCATTTAATTGCAATCCTAAACATTATTTCATGTATCTCCTAAGTTCTTGGAAAGTTTTCACCAATGCTAGGATTATAAAGAGATTAAATTCAAATGAAATGAACACATAAATTGACATCTGTAATTAATTCTAAATGATAGGAACATGTGGGGATGCCCAAGAAGAGCTCCTAAAAAATAGGAGCACATGGGGCGCCCACATGGAAGGTGGAACCCACCTTGAGTTCAGTTAACTATTTGAAGAAAATATAACACTTTAGTAATGCATGTATAGATCCTAGAAGTTAGGGATTGATGTTTACATGCATGGAGTTTAGTTTAGTTTAATTCAATATTAGTTCAGTTCAATTTAGTATAGTTCAGTCATGGTCTAGTTATCTTCAGTTGCATGTAGTTAGTTTGAGTTGCATGTTAGTTGACTTCAGTTTACTTGAATTGCATGCTAATGACTTGAGTTTCATGATAGATAATAGGTGACTACTTTTAGTTAACAGGGGATGATCAATCATGCATGATATTTGAATGAATGGTGGAGAGATATGTTTTAGTTAACAAAGATTGACTTGGACCCACCTTGGGCACCCAAGTTGGCATCTTGGAGTTTAACACTTTTGAATGAGAAGATATTTTATAAGGTTGAGTTAAGTGGGCCCATTCTTGGGCACCAACTTTGAGGAGAAGTTTAAAAGATATCTTCATAATCAACGTTGAGTTAGGACTTCAGTTTGGGATGCCCAAATTGATGGACTTGGTTTGACATTGTTTTTCATAGAAATCTACTTGCAAGCACAAGGAATGACTAGATATTTGTGAGGACCTTTATCCTCTTGTAATTTTGAACTCTTTGGAGTTTACAATGTTCACAATTGTCTATTAATTGCAGCAAGTTGAAGAGAGTTCTATCAAATTTTATTGCAGGTTGTGAAGAAGAATTGTTGAAGGAAAAAGAAGCATCTCAAGCAAGGATTGATAAAGAATTATTGTAATCTTGTTATAAGGTTAAAAAATACAAGCACTATTGATTCTGGTGGTGGATTTTTTTCCCGAAAGGTTTTCTCCATGATATATGTCGTGTCACTTCTATCTTCTAGTCTTATTCTTCTATAATCTTCCGTCTACTTCTACAAATGGCAAAATGAATCTAAACAGTTAATCATCCACAAAGAAATTGTAACAAAGAACACCTATTTAGATCTACAATCTCATAGTTTTACAAAGTATTACGCTACATAATTACCTCCATTTTCAACATTTGGTATTAGACCTAATAGTTGGGGCAGAGTTTGGAATGCCTTTCTCTTAAAAGTTTGAAGGTTTTTTTGGCTATAGTAGGGGTTTTTACTATTGTGATATTGTTGATCTTGGAAAAATAAGTTTGTTACAATGAATTTTAATTCTCGTTTAGATATTGAAAGATTCAATGGATCTAATTATGAGATGTGGAAACTAAAAATGGAGGATCTCCTTGAAGAGAGTGATCAGTGGTTAGCTATTGGTAATGAGACGAAGTCACCTACAACGATGTTAGATGAGGATTGGGATAAGCTTGATAAGAAGGCAAGAGGGACCATAAGATTATGTCTTGCTTATGTTGTTCTCTTTAATGTTTTAGATGAAACTACCACATATAAACTGTGGAAGAGGATAGGTGATATCTATCAAACAAAAAGTCTTACTAATAAGTTGTATTTGAAAAGACAATTGTATTCTTTAAAGATGAAATATGGTGATTCTATTGCACATCATTTAAAATATTTTAATTTGATTCTAATTCAATTAGCATTTGTAGATGTAAAGCTAGAATATGAAGATAAATGCATCTTGTTACTTTGTTCTTTAAAGAAAATAGACTTCCACAATCCATATGAAATTAAACCTTGCTACTTTTGGATTTGATTGTGTGTAATTTTTTTCATCAAAATTTTAAATCACACATAGTGATCTCATCAGGATGATGGATCATTGTGTGTGATTTGAAACGTTGATGAAAAAACTTACAATCAAATCCAGAAGTAGTAAGATTTAATTTACTTTTTTCTTTGCCAGAGTCTTGGGAAAATCTAATTGTTGCTATTAGTGGTAGTGGTGGATATCCTAAGATCGACAATACAATTCCTACTCTCTTATCAGAGGAGATGAGGAGGAAGTCTAAAATTCCTTGTTTATAAAAGGTAGGCCTGAGAAAAAGGAACCTAAGGGAGATAAGGAAGGAAAGGGTAAGTCCAAAGGATGATCTGAAACCCTTAGTAAGAGTAAGGTAAATTGTTGGAACTATGGGAAACCAGGACATGTGAAGAAGGATTGTAAGAACAAGAAAAAGAGTTTTGATTCTTCTACAGAGGAATCCTCTCATGAAAATAATCATGCATTGATCATTTCATGTAAAAATGTAAGTGATGACTCTTTTCTTGATGTTTCAGAGTTATCTTCATGAAGAGGATGGTATTCATGATGCCATGTGTAGCTCATACCATGATTTAGTGGGAGTTGTTGGCAGTGACATGGATGCATCATTGGTAAGGTTATCTTCATGAGATTGGGGATATGTTTTCCTAGTTTAGAGTGGTTGTTATTATGTCATGGTTTACTCTTGTTTCATTAGAGTTTGGCATGGTACTTGTTCTCTTGAGACTGGAATGTTTGTGTATGTTATGATGCATGTGATCTCCTTGGAGGAGGTGGTTAGATCATGGATGTTGAGTTTATGTTTCTAATTCATGATTGGAGCTTTGAAATTTATTATAGTAGTTCTCTTATGTATTTAAATTAATCATTTTCTTGATTACTTCATGATATTGCTATGTTGCATTTGGAGTTTGGCATGGATTGGTTGTTTACGGGTCCTCATGGATACTTGGAGAAATAGGTGAGGCTTGAGTTCTCTTATGGTTAGAGACATGTGTTGAGATGGTTACTCTTGATGAGATTTCAGCAGGAAGTTCGAGAAGCCTACACCTTGGTTGGACATGAGTTCAACACACTCGGCAATTACACATGCCTCTAAAGAGCTAGTTTGGTTATAGAGACTTGGGAAAGGTATTGGTTTTTTATTGCAAGCAAATTAAACTTGAATGTGATAGTCAGAGTGCTATTTGTTTAGCCAAAAAATATTATGTATCATGCTCGTACTAAGCATGTTGATGTTCATTATCACTTTAGGCAAGAAATGGTTGAGAGTGGGAAGGTATTGATTGAGAAAGTTGACACTTTGATCAATGCTACAAATTATCTTATGAAACTAGTTCCTATAGATAAGCTCTCTTGGTGTAGGAAGGCCATTGGCCTTGAGTCTTGTACTTGATTTATAATAATGATTCCTTGACTAGAATAATTGAAATGTATAATGTCAAGTGGGAAAATGTTGGGAATAGGATTCCATTTAATTGCAATCCTAAACATTATTTCATATATCTCCTAAGTCCTTGGAAAGTGTTCCCCAACACTAGGATTAGAAAGAGATTAAATTCAAATGAAATGAACATGTAAATTGACATTTTAAATTAATTCTAAATGATAGGAACATGTGGGGATGCCCAAGAAGAGCTCCTAAAAAATAGGAGCACATGGGGCACCCACATAGAAGGTGGAACCCACCTTGAGTTTAGTTAACTATTTGAAGAAAAGATAACACTTCAGTAATGCATGTAAAGATCCTAGAAGTTAGGGATTGATGTTTACATGCATGAAGTTTAGTTTAGTTTAGTCTAGTTCAGTTCAATTCAGTTCAGTTTACTTTACTTTAGTTCAGTTCATTTCAATATCAGTTTAGTTTAGTTCAGTTCAGTTATGGTTCAGTTATCTTCAGTTGCATGTAGTTAGTTTGAGTTGCATGTTAGTTGAATTTAGTTGAATTGAATTGAATACTAATGACTTGATTTGCATGAAAAATAATAGGTGACTACTTTCAGTTAATAGGGGATGATCATCATGCATGATATTTGCATGAATGGTGGAGAGATATGTTTTAGTTAACAAAGATTGACTTGGACCCACCTTGGGCGCCCAATTTGGAATCTTGGAGTTAACACTTTTGCATGAGAAGATATTTTATAAGGCTGAGTTAAGAGGGCCCATTCTTGGGCACCAACTTTGAGGACAAGCTTACAAGATATCTTCATAATCAACGTTGAGTTAGGAATTCAATTTCGGACACCCAAATTGATGAAGGACTTGGTTTGACATTGTTTTTCATAAAATAACTCTACTTGCACAAGGATGGCATAGATATTTGTGAGGACCTTTATCCTCTTGTAATTTTCAACTCTTTTTAGTTTACAATGTTCACAATTGTCTATTAATTGCAGTAAGTTGAAGAGAGTTCTATCAGATTTTATTGTAGGTTGTGAAGAAGAATTGTTGAAGGAAAAAGAAGCATCTCAAGCAAGGATTGATAAATAATTATTGTAATATTGTTCTAAGGTTAAATAATACAAGCACTATTGATTCTGGTGGTGGAGTTTTTTCCTGAAAGGGTTTCTCCATGGTATATGTTGTGTCACTTCTATCTTCTAGTCTTATTCTTCTACAATCTTTTGTCTACTTCTACAAATGGTAAAATGAATCTAAATAGATAATCATCCACAAATAAATTGTAACAAAGAACACTTATTTAGATCTACAATCTCATAGTTTTACAAAGTATTAAGCTACATAAATAATCATGTGTCCTAGACTCATATGCCACCTTGGGCATATGAGTCCCACCTAGGTCTTGGGACCTGATTTTTAATTTCACATTAATTAGGACCTATCTTGGAGTGTGTTCCCCAGTTTTGAGCCACTAGGACTCATATGCCACTTGTGGCGTATGAGTCCCATTCAAGTCAGGACCTAATTTAAATGTAATTTTTGGTGCGATTTTATCTTCCTAGATCTGATGTCAGCTTGTAGTGTTGTAATTTTAAGAAAATTGGCATAAACAAGCATAAATACAAGGTTTTTTCACACATTTTCACCTTGGAATTTCAAGGGAGCATTCTTAATAGCAAGTTTATGATTACAAGACTTCACAAGAGCATCAAGAGAGTATACAAGAGCATTTCTAAAGAATTCAAGGGTAGAATTCTTCATCAATTGTTGCAACAATTCAAGATCCATCATCATGTCAAGGTTATCAAGCATCAAGTATGTTGTTGAGCTAGTGTTGTGATGTTGCATTCAAGATCCAAGATTAAGCATTTTTTTGCACTTAGTTCAAGATCTAGATCTACATCCTTCACAACCACTTCATGTTAGATTTTTTATTTACAATACATCATTTAAGGTATCATTATTCATTTTTCACATCCCAAGTTTCATTTTTTATTTATTTATTATCTCATCATTTGGTTTAATTACCTAAAAGAGGTTTGACCAAGGCAAACCCCCATTCTCTAACAATCAACAAGTTTTTGTCTCTCTACATGTGTGATTGTAGATCTAGGTGTCTTGGAGCTTGAAGATCCTTTGAAGATTAGGTCGCAAGGTTGAAGAAAGGAATCAAGTCATCATAACGTGGTCATCTTCACTAAAAGTCACCTACAAGTTGCAAATCAGCGTTTCAGATCCAAAGACAAAGTATGGAAGGAAGAATAGGGATAGGAGAGTAGTTTCAGGTCTTAACCCTCTAAAAAAGCTAAGTGGGATTGATATTACACTTGTGGAATATGAGTCCTAGTATAGAATATTTTCCATAGTTTAGTTGTTTCAGATCATACACTATCAGATTCCAGTTTTTGCACATATACCCTAGTCTAGGATTAAATTGCCTAGGCTAGTGTATGAGTCCCAACTAGACTGGTGTATGAGTCCTAGTGGGAATTAAACAAGTTTTTTAGGGTTTTGAAACTTTTTTGACCTCTCCTTCTTCTAGGTTCACCTCTGTTCATTCTTAGTTTATCATTCTATATTTCAGTTTCATTTCCTAGGTCATTTAGCTAGGTCTTGCATGGTACTTTGCATGATTCATTCATCTCTTTTCTTTCTAAGCTCTAGCTTGGTGGTGAACCCATTTTTAGTCTCTAAGCATACCCTAGGACATCCCTATTGCATATCTCTTTCTCCTTTACATACTTGGATTGAGATCTCTAGGGTTTCCTTGAATGAAAAGAGAAGAAAACCTGTTTTATGTCCTAAACTATAGAGCAAATACTTTCCATCTTTCAGCAAGAATAAGAATAGAAAGATGGATAAAATAGAAGAATTAGATGGATAGTGATTAGCATTATTATTAAGATTGATTCAGAATTCCAACAAACCTATGACTATTTTAAGATTTTATTGGTAGGATGGAATTATAGAATAGATTATAATTCTTTCCTTCTCAAATTGGGCTATCATAGCATTCCTTATTTTTTATATAGCAAATAGAAATGATGCACCAAGGTATGACTAACTAGGGTGATGTTGTATCTAATTCGATGGAATTTGACTTTGAAAATAGATAGGAGTATCCTTGTTCATACCTAACATACATAAACCTTGTTTAATCATGTCAGAGAATAAAGTCATCAAAGTAAAGAGTCTAATACACAAAAGGTATGAAGAACCTAATATGTCCTAACCATTTGTTTTACTTGAGACTATCTTGGCACACACAAGGCAAGTATTCATTGAGGTCGTATTACAAGAATATCTAACAAGAAAAAAAAATGAAAGAAATGATCAATGCCACATTCATTTCCCTCTAAATCATTTAGACATTATTGAGAGATCATCAAAATGGACCAATAAGATAAATCAAAGAAAAGATCAATTTGAACAAATGTTTCCATTGTTATTTATATATATTGCCAAAGAAATTTTGATGTTTTTAGATGATATCTGAAATGATGCCCACCATAGTAATGATATATCCTAGGACATGCTTTGGATGATGATTTTTAAAAGGTTGATTAGGCCATTGATATGAACTTAATTAACATGCTTGAGAATTAACCTTGGCTTTACAATTTGTTTTCAATTAAAGTTGTCCCTTTTGAAAATATTATACTTGCTTATGCTTGCTTGATCAAAGGGCATGAAAGGTGATGATCAATTTATTATGGATGAAGGATTATCATGAAAGCAATATGAGATAGATGGTTTTGATCTTTTTGGAATATTTGAATTTTTTAAGAGATTTTGAGATGTTTTGAGGCTTTTTTGGGGCTATTTTGATGTTTTACAAGTGTTTTAAGTTTTTGGAAATGTTTTGAAGCTTTTTTTAGGTTTTTTGAATATGTTTGAATGTTTTTGGTGTTTTGGGGAGATTTTTTTAATAATTTTGGTGCTTTTGAGAGGAGGCTCGATCAAGAGAACATGACACAGGGGACTGACCTATGTTTCGAGGATTAATCAATGATGGACTTGTTTATGTAAGCATAAAGAAAACATAGTTCAATTTATTGGACTTGGATAAATAGGTTTTGATTTTTGAGACCTTTTTAAGAGTTTTGAAGATGATTTGGATGTTTTTGAAAGCTTTATAGATATTTGGATGCTTTTTGGATTTTGAAAATATTTTGGATGTTTAGGGATTTTAAAAAACTTTACAAATATTCGGATGTTTTTGAATTTTTGACAAGATTTGGATGTTTAAATATTTTGATGATTTTGCAACTATTTTTAGTATTTTGATGATTTTGTGATTGTTCTTGCAATTTTTGATGATTTTGCAAGTGTTTTTGGGATTTTTGAGAATGATATTTACAAACCTCTCCAGAATAACCTTAAGTGAATATACAAGAACCCAATCTATTGGAATAATTTTAAGAATATGCCCCCAGTATGATGTGATTGACTACCTCAATATAGGCAGGACAAATTGATCAAGTAGGAGAATTCCAAGTAGTACTAATGGGGGATAGATACCTATTGAGTACGAAGCTATGATGCAGATGCAGATGTATGAAGGAAATAAATAGATGGAAGATGGATGCAGTGCATGGAAAGGATTGACAAATAATCGATGATACCTTGATCACAATGTCAAGGTCAAGATTGTGAAATAATGGACATGGATCAAGATTTATTTAGAAGCAAGATGCAAGCACTTGCCCCTAGTTTCTAGCAATATTTGGAACTCCATGAACAACTACATAGATAAGGATGATGGATGGATGGATATGGGCTATGGGATAGAATAGAATCAATGGTAATGACCATGTCAAGATTTTTCAACAAGAAAGGTTGAAGTGTATGCTGAACCTTTGTCAAGATCAAGATAATTTTGGATATGCATGAGGATGGATCAAAAGGATGGCAGATGGAGATGTTGAATTCATTATGGAGAGAATGAGATGATTCCACCTGAAATGACATACATAGATGCTCAATTATACACATGATGCATGTTTTATAGGTTTTCATCATGGTACTTGCCCAAAGCACCATCATAGTGGTTTCCACTAGAGGTGTTGATATAGATTTTACATCATTTCAAACCACCTGGTGGTGTTGATGTACATGTTACTATCAAGATGTGCCAATGGTACCCTACTTGAAGGAGTTGCTTTTCCAAGATATAGGCACTTGTATTTAACCCTCAAATATTTGTGTCTTGATTGATACTTGAATCAGCCTTATCCAAATGTGCACATTATAATAGAGTGCACTTAGATTCCTTATGATAAAGAGTCATTGCCAATAGAGAGTAAATGTGAGATTTGGAAATCGTTGATTTCAAAGTGGGTGGAAAGGGGTGATCCTACAATACTAGTTTACAATTTTTAGCCAAACTAGACACTAAACTGATTTTTTCTAACTAAATCTTCACTTTTGGGCACCTACAATGACTAAACCGTGAGTAATTTCAAGATGATGCAAACTAGTGATTTGTGACATTTTGTCTGTAGATTCTAAATATTTTTTTCAAATTTTTGGAATCAGATTGCACTTCTTTTTCCATCTCTTCAAAAACTTTTTTTTTCAGAAAACACCATTTTTAAGAAATGACACTCACCATATAACACATAACTTTTTATCCATGAAGGATAAATTTTTTTTTTTAATTTAGATTTGTAAAGTTACGATATCTAGTGCTTCCAATTGATTTCATAGTGTTTTATTGAATATTTTTTCCTTAATAAAGTTTTGAATTCAAACCAATTACAATTCGTATATAGGTGGATCAGATAACACAACTTTTTTTGTATGTATCAAAATTCAATTTTTGTTGGATCAAGGACTTCAATATCTGTGCACTCATATTTTCAATTTTTTTTTAATCTTCTATTTTTCCACATGTGCGTAACAAAGAGCTTGATTTTAGTGAAAACCTACATTCACAAGAAATAAAAATAAATATAATAATCAAATTAAATTTATTTAAAATTGTACTTTGGGAAGCTTATAATGAGGACTACATACTTACAAAAAATAAATTTTAAATGAATTCATTTGATCCCCCATAAGGTAAATCAAAAGTGGTTTTTATCAACATTTTGATAGGTGTAAAGGAGACTTTTATAGGTATGGTTTAAAACTAGTGTGGTTCTATCCAAGGGGGTAGTTTGATCAAACCATCTTCAATTGGAATGATTTAAATGGAACTTTTTAATGCTTAAATCATTATATTTTCTAAAAATATGTGATTTCAACAAAAATCAAAATCTCCTAGAAATTGTAAACCAGCTTTGTGGGATCACCCCAAGATGAGCAATGATGGGTGGATATGGAACTCCAATTGGAATGAGGACCAAATTTCTTCATAAATATTGTATGTCATTTGGAAGCTTTCTTTTCTATTGATGGACATCCCTTTTTATTTTTCCCCATAGTTTCTTTGACAAATAGAGTTTGATAGGGATATTTTTCTTTTCTTTTCTTTGGCATCCATTTTGATTCCTTTATTCCTTTATTCTTTAGCTTCAACGATTGGCTTTTTACTTTGTAAATATTTTTTTCTTCTTGTTGGTCCCATTTGGTGGATGGAAATATATGAGGATGTCGAGTTATTCTATGGTTAGTTGTAGCATTGGTAGCGATTTTATTATAAGGACCCTTCATGCTCCCTGTGTTGATGTTTACATTAGATAAATTTTCCCTTGATATCAATTAGGTATTGTTGATATGCTTAGAATCTTCAATTGTTGAATGATTAATACCTTGTATTCAAAATTAGTAATCCTTTGCTTTGGCCCTATGATATCTAATCATTTTCCAAAATTCCACTAAAAAACATGATGCTTCTTCTTCAAATGATGTTTTGTTAGGTATCTTCAAAAGGAGAAACACTCGATTCAAATGCTTCTTCAAAAGATGTTTGTGATTAGGAATTTGTATAGGAATGATATTCTTCTGAAATATCATCATGGAACTATGTGGACTCTATCGCTTGATTATTTGTAAGGTTGTTAAGAGTAGAAGACTCTTATTTTGTTGGAAGATCATCTATGTGTTCATTATGAGTAAGCATCTCATGGGTAGATAGAATGATAGGATCCTTGTTATTTTTTGTGAAATCCTGAATGGATTGAAATATACTCATTAGGTCATGATAATATTTTGGAGAAGTGAGCTCTTGGTCTTGATTGATTTCAAAGAAACTATCATTGATGGATTTAAAAATACTATGTAGATCATGATAGTACTTTGGAGATATGGAAAATTTATATTGACTTGATTTGAATAACCTTTTCTTATGCTTAGGATTATATTCCTAACATGAATCATCAGTTGATGGTGGGGTATGGATGGAAGAATCTTGAATAGTCTTAATGGGTTTACTTGAGTTGATAGAGGCTTCTCCTCAGCATGGAGCTTCTTCAATATGTCCAATAAAGGTATCATATGAGGGAGTTATATTGTAGTTAGAGACATATTTAATTCCATCATGATAGATAACATTGGTAGACATTGTTGATTGATCATGATTATTCTTTAGAAAAGTATCTTGTTACATGTCCAATTTTTCATGTTGTTATGCATGAATAGTAGTGATATGTCCTACTACATTGTCATAAATGTGATTGAATTGGTTATATACCTTTCCCTTTCTAACATCATTACCTTTATTGTGATTGGGCATTAGTAACTTGTATATCCTCAAATCTTTATTTCTAGTTTTTTCAACATCAAATCCTCCTTGGTCAATAAGGTCTTCAATAAGATGTTTAAGCTTGACACAATTTTGTGTTTTATGACATTTTGCTTTGTGATATTGGAAAAAATTAGTATCCTTGTACCAAGGAGGTTTAACTTCAGGTTCACAATAGTTTCAAAAATCTGGAAGCTCAATGTGTTTTGATTAGATCAATTATTCAAGACCGTTTCAATGGGTTCCCCTAAGGGAGTGAATTATCTTGAAGGAGTGTTATTAGGTCTTGGAAGGTAGTTGTTCTTCTTTGGTGTTCCTTGTTGAGTGTTAGCATTGTTAACATATTGTTGACCCCCTTGTTGAGGATTTGTCTTGAGGGTTGCACTTATGACAACTTTTGCATCAACCACACCATCATTAGTAACATTCTTGTTTTTAGCCTAGTATCGTGGTTTGTCCCTGGAACTAGATGGTTGGTTATGATCTTTATATATTTGGATTTTTCCCTTGGCAATAAGTGCTCACTCAATATTTAACCCATTATATATGAGTTCCTCAAATGTTGACACACATTGCATTCTCAATTGAAAGGATAGATCATGATCTATATTTCCTACAATGATTTCTACTTTTTTCTTTTTTGGTATGTTCCATTTACAATTGTTTTGTTTGTGTCTCCAGATCATTGTAGGATGCAAATGCTTCTCCCTTGTTTTGTTGGATATAGAGTTCCTCCAGACTTACATTTGCATCAATGCTATAGGAAAAGTGAGCTACAAATTGATCTAAAATATCTTGAAATGTTTTGATTCCTAGAGGTAGGTCTGTGAGCCACTCTATGACATGCCCTCCCAAACTTCTTGGGAAGAGGTGCATTAGGTATGAATCATTGTATGCTACTTCCATACATGCCCCATAAAATTTTGTGATATGTTAATCCTCTAGATTAACATGTCCTTTGTATTTATCAAATTTGGGTATGTCAAAGTTTGGTGGAAATGGTATCATTGTGATGTTTCAATCAATTGGGTAGAGACATAGGTCTTGAACTGCATATGATTTTTTTGTTCTTTACTACTTGTATATCTTGGATTTGTTGTGTCAACATTTTAATTTGTGAGGATATGTATGTTGATGAAGCGTTTGATGGTGTATTGCATGTGCTATAAATTTTGATCTTTGTATGGAGGAATGTTTGCAACATATGAACCCATTTGATTTTGAAGATTATTTTGATAATTCCCTTGATATTGAGGACCCATTTGAAATTTGGTTTGAGGTAAAAGACCCATTTAATAATTTCCTTGATGTTGATTACTCATTTAAATAATTCCTTGGTGATGAAGATCCATTTGAAAATTGGCTTGAGGTTGAGGAACCGTTTGATAATTTCCTTGATGTTGGGGAGACATGTTGTGAGATCCATATTTATTTTGAGGAACAATTTTTTTTCCAGTGGATTTGATTGTTGATAATTGATGTGTGATGATTGTTGAGGATTTTTTTGTGGCACCAACTATTGTTGGGAAAGTTATCATTGTTGATCCATTTGTTGTTCTGATTGTAATTATTGCAAAGTGGTGTATTGTTGATATTGGAGATTTTGTTGATGTTGATGTTGATTTTGTGAAGATGGTTAATTTTGATATTGTGAGATCTAATTTTGATGTTAAGGGTTCAACTGATTTTGAGACCCTTGAAGATGTCATGACAATTTATTTTGTTGAGGGTTCAACTAATTTTGAGACCCTTGATAATGTTGTGATGTTTGGTGTTGTGATATTTGATTTTGTTGAGGGTTCAATTGACTTTGAGACCCTTGATGATGTTGTGATGTTTGATATTGTGACATTTGATTTGTTGAGAACCTTGATTTTGGGACAATTGATTTTTTTGATTCAATTGATTTTGTTGGATTTGACCTTGATGATTTTTGTGTTTGTTGATTACTAGGTACATTAGTGAGAATGTTTTGAGCATTAAATGTAGGTGGGATGTTGGTATTTGGCATGCTCAAAGATGTGTAACTCCATAGATTTAGATGATGACCCATTTGGTTTCCTTCTTGATTGGTGAGATTATTTGTTTCCATCCTAGCGATCATTGGTTGACTTGATGCATTTGATAAGGATGTATTTGGAATTTGTTGAATGACATTATGAACCAAAGGTGCACTTTGAGAGGGATGATTCATGGATGATACACTTGACAATGATTCCTTCCTTAGTTTGTTCACATCAAAATTTGTATGGATTTTGGCACTTAATTGTGCAAGTTTGAGCATGTATTGAGTGGGGTCTTGACTCATTACCACCTTTATCGCTTTAAGAAACTTTTGGTTTTGTTGCATTTATAATATTTCATCTTGGGTAAAATGATGAGGATTATTGGAAACATCCTCTATGTGAATTGTTTCTTCTTGAGATGGTTGAGGTTGTATGTGAGTGTTTGGTGGAGTTGTGAAACCTCTAGGGTTAAATTCAGGCAATGAGTGAATGCTAGCACTAAAAAGATCTCTTAAATTCTCTAGAATGTTTATAATTATTATTTAAACACCATTCTTGATGTTTTAAAATGAGTGAATGAATGTCTTTAAATATATCTTAGCACTCAAATAACACAATCATGTGCTAGGTTGGCTCATAATGAGTAGTAAAGTTGTCTCAAGCATTTGTTTTACCTCTCATAAAGTTTGGTTTCACAATTCTCTAGAGATTTTTATGAAAATTAAGACACTATTACGTACTTTCGCATGTATGGAGACCAAAATGGTCCCATGCTTTCTATACAATGCTTCTAGGTTGATGATGTAAGAAGTGAATTGAAATTAAAACAAATAGATGGTACAAATTATTTTTCATTAACATATTAAGGGCCAAGTTATGTAGAGATACATTTTTTTAGCTAGCTCAACCCTATATTTTTACTTGCTAGAACTCATCATTAGACATGAAAAAAATAGTTACAAAAGTTTGCATTTATGATAGAAACTAGCATGATAGTTATAATAAAATATTCACATATTAGAATCTTGTCTTTTGTTCTTGTTCCCACTTATTCTACACTATTTTTAAACATGCACTAACTATTTTTAAATATACATTAATGAATTCAAATTTTACAAAAATAATTATCAAATGTCTTAGAAAATGTGAAAATTGCAATAAGAAAGGAAACTCCTCAATGAATTAAAAAATATAAAATCACTCTCAATTAGTCAATAAATATACTACAACTATTAATTTTTAAATATATATGATTAAAAATATATATATTTATTAAATAAAACTATAAATTTAAAATGAAAAAATATAGCATATAATTAATTAATATGCAACTAATAAAAATTAAAGCATTTTAATTACAATAAAAGTGTCAAATCATAATTAACTTTTATCTTAAAAATCTTTAAATAATTTTAAAATGATATATTTTCATAAAAGAGATATATTAGAAATAAATATTACATATATAGAAAAATAGAAATTTCTTGATTAGATTATATGATCATATCTTAAAAAAATTATTTTAAAAATATTTCTATAAATATAAAAATTACATAATAAATCACACCTCAAAATTTTTAACTATAATAAGCACATTTCACATTTCTAAAAATTAAAAAACTTGTAAACACTATATATTGCTCCGTACTTAGATCTCATAATTTTTCTTAGAGTGATTAGAATTTAGAGGTATAAAACTCCGAGTCTTTAGAATTATATTTCTTACTTTAGTGGAATACAAAATAATTACGTTTATAGGACAGAAAACAAATATTAAAAGTTAGGGGGACGAAAAGTGGAAGTCTTATCAGGAGGCTTCCGTAGTCCACTTGTTACTCATTACCTTTCTTGTCAAGTCCCTTTCCCACTTTACACGTTTTTCAATGGATCTCCTACTTTTTCATGATGGATCTGTGGCCATCTCTTCTACGCACTTTAAACCGCTAGGCCATACGCATCCAATGAATCCACGCCGGTTGCATGATGGTCACGTGGTGGTCACCCAATGGTCTGCAACTTTTATCACTGAGTGGGGCCCACCCTTGTCGTTTACGCTGTCAATCACTCAGTCCTTCCGTCCTTTTGTTTATTGTTGAAATGATGGGCCACCTAAGTCATAAGAGAGTGTTATAGCCCTCAACTGTAGATAGCCTGTTAAAAACTTTTTTATCTAAAATGTTTTTCATTTTCTCTCCACTCCAACTGTTATTCTAAACGATGATGAAATCATCATGAAGCTTCTTGTTCATTACTTACTTTTATTTATATTTATAGTTTTATAACTAGCAAGCGCACCTTGGTGTGTAATGGGTATGTCGAAGAGGTGTGGAAGGTTAATTGTGGAAAAAAATGGTCTATTTTTGCATACATTTGTGTAATACATGAGATTTAATGGTAGATCATTTAGTAATTATGCATTCACTTTCAAAGATTGAAACACAACTGAAACAAACTCTTTGAATTAGGAAGATAATTAGGCTCCATTATCGATAGGCTAATGTTATGCTTGAAATAGGGAGAGAGGGAGGGATAGAGATGAAGAAATAGGGAGATATAGAGGAAGAGGGAGAGGTAGAGGGAGATATGGATAGTGAGATAGAGTGATAGAGACAGGGGGAGACATAGAGAGCGATAGAGACACAAATAGAGAGAGGTAGGATAGAATGATAGATAGGGGGATAAGGAGGGAGGAGGGAGGGAGAGATGGGGAGAGATAGATGGAAGGAGAGAAAAGGAGATAAGATAGAGGGAGAAAGAGGGAAAGAGGGAGAGGGAGAGAATTAGGTAGAGGGGGGAGATAGAAGAGTGGGGAGAT
>VDFB02270651.1:302441791-302481915 GCA_007258455.2 Sequoia sempervirens | reverse complement strand
TGCAGGAGCAACTATCAAAGAGGCCATGACGATGTTCATGATATGATTCACAAAAGCGGTCGAAGACTATGTCGACGACATCCTAGCAAAGTCAAGAAAAAGACAAGATCATATAGCAACCCTAAGTGCTATCTTTGACAGATTAGAGGAATACAAGGTCAGATTAAATCCTAAGAAGTGTGTATTCGGCGTACAATCAAGAAAATTACTAGGATACATAGTCTCCATGAGGGGTATCGAGGTGGATCCTGCAAAAGTCAAAGCAATCCTCGAAATGGAAGCACCAAGGAACTTAAAGCAACTGAGAGGCCTCCAAGGCAGGCTCCAATCCATAAGAAGGTTCATAGCACAACTGGCAGACAAGCACAATCCGTATTCACACCTACTCCACAAGGGGGTAGTATACAAATGGGATACTAAGTGCGAAGAGGCATTCAACAAAATAAAGGAATATCTACTGACACCTCCAATGTTAATTCCACCTATCCTGAGAAAGCCATTGATCTTATATGTGTCAGCAACAGTAGCAGCCCTAGGAGCTCTTCTTGCTCAGCATGATGAAAACGGAACAGAAAGGGCCATCTACTATATTAGCAGGACAATGGTCGGTCATGAGATAAATTACTCCTTCATTGAAAAAGCTTGCCTCGCAGTAGTGTTTGCATCCCAAAAATTCAGACATTATATGCTGGCACACAAGATAAAGCTTATTGCCAAAATTGACCCCCTTAAATATCTCCTATCAAAGGCAATGTTAACTGGCAGAATGGCAAAGTGGGTCATGATATTATCAGAATATGACATCGAGTATGTTGAGAGAAAAGCCATCAAGGGTCAAGTTATTGCAGACCAATTAGCAGAAGCACCTATGTATTCTGAGAATCCCCTTGTCTCAGAGTTTCCAGATGAGTCTATTTTAACCTCAACGTTGCTGATCACTGGAAACTATACTTTGATGGGTCATATACACAACATGGATCAACAGCTGGTGTCTTCTTCATCACCCCACAGGGGGACTGCATACCAAGATCATACAAACTAGCATTTCCTTGCACTAACAACATAGCGGAATACGAGGCTTTGACTATAGGTCTCAGGATAGTAGTGCAGTGGAATATCATAGCTCTCAAGGTCTATGGCGACTCACAACTGATCATAAATCAGGTCAATAATGAATATCAGACAAAGGATGACAAGCTAACCCCATACAAAAAATTGGTAGAGACTCTAAAAGAATCCTTCATCGACATAACATTTGAGAAGATTCCAAGAACCAACAACAGAACAGCTGACGCCATGGCTATAATTGGGTCTCTATTAGACATCCCTCATAATGTACCGAAATATGAATTTCTGATTGAGCAGATTCTCATTCCCACATTCGAGGTACCAGAATCAGAATATGTGTGTGAAATCATTGGTCCTGGCGATCCTTGGTATCATGACATCTATACATATCTTTGAATAGGAGTCTTACCCGCTGACCTACCATCGAGCCTAAAATGAACCTTTATCAAAAAGGCATCCAGATTTGTCATCCTAGGTGATACCTTATACCGTAGAAGCATAGAGGGTACTTTACTTCACTGTCTAAATGCTAAGGAGGCATTAACCGCTCTAACTGAGGTTCATAACGGTATCTGTGGCTCACACTCGAGTGGGATAACCATCGCCAAGAAACTGCTGAGGCTGGGGTATTACTGGCCCTCGATGGAAAGAGAAGCGCATGATCATGCCAAAAGGTGTTTACAATGTCAGCAACATGGGGATCTCATCCATGCTCCAGCTCAAGAGCTCCATCTGATCATCACACCATGGCCTTTCTCACAATGGGGACTCGACCTCATTGGCAAAATCACACCCACCTCATCCAATGGCCATAAATTCATTATAACTGCAACTGAGTACTTCACAAAGTGGGTTGAAGCCATACCTATGACCTACATAACAGGAAAGCAGATCTCAAAATTCATCCTGAACTATATCATATGCCGCTATGGTGTCCCACAAGCCATTATCTCAGATAATGGGACACCATTCAAAAATCAGGAAGTCCGTGACCTAAGTGATAAGTTCAAAATCCAACATCGCTTTTCCACCCCATATTATCCCCAAGGAAATGGCAAGGCAGAAGCCACGAATAAAACCATCCTTAAAATCCTCAAGAAAACAGTCAATGACGCAGGTCGTGACTGGCACTTACAGCTTAATCCTGCCCTCTAGGCTTATCGAACCAGCATCCGCACACCCACTGGCGCCACCCCATTCTCCTTGGTCTACGGATCAGAAGTCGTACTCCCCATTGAGATCGAGCTCCCATCACTCAGAATATCACTGCAAAATCTCATCACTGATGAAGAATATCGGGTCTCAAGACTAAACAAGCTGGAGTTACTGGATGAGAGAAGGATCGAAGCTTTGAATCATTTGCAAGTCTATCAAAATAGACTCAAACGAAGCTACAACAAGAGGATCAGAAGCAGGACTTTCCAAGTCAGAGAATTACTCTTAAAAGAAAATTAGAAGAATATCCCAAATCCCAGCAGCAAAGGCAAGTTCGAACCCAATTGGTTAGGGCCTTTCATCGTCACAGCAAGCTACAAATCAGGGGCATATCAGCTATCAACACCCGAAGGGGAACCTCTGCAGGACCCCATGAATAGCTCCCATCTAAAAAAGTTTTATGCCTAATTCTTTCAAGGTATAGAATGAAAAAATCCAAAAAAATCAGAAAAAAGTCCTGAAAAAATGGTTACTTCGGCGAAAACCTCGCAAACAGGCGTCTTGGTAATGACAAAAAAATCAAAAAAAGCAAAAAATCCAAAAAAATCAGAAAAAGGATCAAAAATAGTAAATAGAAAAATCGTCCTCTAGTGAAAACCACTTATGTGGCACTTTGGGCAAGTACCTCGGTGAAAACCTGGCAAATAGGCGCCTTGTGTAAATAAGCACTTTCCATCCACCAGGACCTTTGCAACTTGTTCATCATTATCCCTCCATTTCGCTCCCATCTCATCCATATCTCCATCCATCACTCATCCGCTCACATCCACACCATAGCTTGGTCCTGTGTTCGTATCATGATCCCTCCAAGTACTACTCGGCCCATCCTCAAGGTCAGTTTGTCCTTCCTTTATCGGGGTAGTCTATTGCATCACGCTGGGGGCACGTTCTCATCGGATCGGATTCGTGTATGATTTTAAAGTCCTCAAAATCAGAAAATCCAAAAACATCAGAAAATCAAAAAATCCAAAAACATCCAAAACATTTCAAAAAATCCAAAAACATTCAAAACATATCAAAATCCAAAAAAGATTCGTCTTGTCGAACTACGTCGTCTTTGAGCTTGAACGTAGGCAAGGTTGATCTTTGATCATCCCATGAGACATTTAGGTCAGTCCTGTAGGAGTCTGTCACAATAAACTGACATTTCATCATGTATATCTCCATCTGTAAATTGGTCAAGTCGTCGGTCGAACTATGTGGTCTCTGCGTGTATAAGTAGGCAAGGCTAATCTATCGATAAGCCAGGGCTAGGATAGGTCTTTGGAGTTGAGTAAACTTGGTCAAAATCTCATAAAATCCAAAACATTGGAAAATCAAAAATTAAAACATTTGAAAACCTTGAAAAATACCAAAAGTAGCCTCAAAACATGTCAAAAAGATCAAAAACATCCAAATATTTCAAAAAATTCATCTATCTCATCTCGCTTACACCTGCAATAAACACCACTCATAATAAACTAATCGTCATCCTCAATATTTGGTGAAATAGTTAGAAAAAGTCTAGCAGGTTAAAAGTAAAACTCAAAAGCGTCAAGTCTCAAGTCTTAGTCAGTACGTAAACAAGTTGGTCAAGTCTTTGTGTCGATAGTCCATCATCCAAATAGTCTCATATCATCCAAATAGTCTCATATTAGTCATCTGATAACATCATGTAGTAGGATGAATCCTTCCCTACAAAGGGTATCGAGAAAAGAACATTTGGATAAGCGAAATGGCGATGCAGCCATCCCACTAACATGTCCTAGGATGTATCAGCTTCTACAATGGGCATTATCTTTTGGCAATAGTTTGGGTTTTATCCTTAAAAGCACATTCCTTTTGGTTGGTGGTGATGAAGAACATTGGCTTGTTTGTGTACTTGGTCTTTTCTTTTGATTTATCTTATTGCGCTCAGTCCAAGGACCTCTCGATGATATCCGAACGAAGGATTTAGAGAGATAGGAATGGGGCAACGATCATCATTCTTTTGTTTGCTGTGCTTGTTGGACGTTCTTGTAAAATAACTTGGCGAATACTTGCTTTGTTAGATATGTATGGAGGATGTTTCAGATACCTTATTGACTATTGCATTGATTGGTTATACCTTTTTGTGTTTTGGTCCGAGATGTTTGAGACTTCTAAAGTGCATCCTAGCAAGGTTTCCATATGTCAAGTGTGAACAAGAATACTCCTATTTGCTTGTTGGTCAAATTCCATCACACTAAGTCTAGCGCCATCACGGTCCTTCATACCTTGATGCATCGTTAGCATTGTTATCAAACATAAAGTAAGTGACCCTTTGAAAATCCAATCCTTGATAAGCAAATCATCCATCTATCATCATCTATCATCATCATCTCTAATAAAGTCTCGACCAATCATGGACTTGTTGGATCCTCTTGTCATCATCTCATTTCCGCACTAACATCATGCATCTATCATACATCTATCATGCATCCATCTTGCATCCATAAATCATCAGTATTTTGCATATCATCTCACATGCATATCATCATCATAATATAGATCTGTTAGTCTAAGCATATCATAAATCATCCGTTGCATAATCATAGCATATCACATCATCAAACTCATCCATCTCATATCATATCATTATTTAAGTTGTTTAGGATAAAATAGATTTGTTATTCTAAGCATCTTAAAATCATCACATTTGCATCGTCATCCATAACCACCCATTTTGAACCTCTTTATCGCGAGATCGACCCTCAAATCGAATCTTTCCGCTCGATCTCTCGAGGGGGCAATGTACCAGTGTACTTTCTGCTGGGGCATCCAAAAAATAATGAAATTTTTAAATTTTGATCACGGCAAGTTATTGTTTGAACCAACGCAACAAGTACATTGCTTCAAAGAGGGGCAAAATGTAGACATGCAAAATTTACATTCTGCATTTGATCAAGTCCATTCATCAACTGAACTGGATGTTGCATTAGATCCATTCATCACCTTTAATCCATTCATTAAATAATCTCATTTATCAAATAAACATTATCATTCAACCTTCATCTTGCATCATCCATTTAATTAAATAAATCAGGACTTCATTTTCATATTCCATCATTTTCTGATTTAAATAAATCAATTATCAAAGTCTTGAAAGTCAAATCATCTAATCAGCATTAAATCAGCATAATCATCATCTAATCATAATCTATTGCTAATCCCATCCCACTTGCATTATCTAGATCTAGCCACTTGCACAATAAATCAATTTTATTGATTTATTAAAACCTCATTTTCCCTCAACATGACAAGTCAAACATGGCATTTATTGCTCTTTTTCTTGTCCCCCTCTCAAAATTTATTGCAAATTTGAATTCAAAATTTCCCCTCTCTTGGGCACTCTTTAAATCTTGCACAGCCATTGACCACTCACATGATGACAAGTGTCCTCAACTCATTGGCTTGTTTTGATCCCACATTGGTCCCTCTTCAACACTTAGCATTTTGAAATTCTTTAAATAGGTGCTTCATCTTTGAGCAAATCCTTCACAATTTCATGCAAGGTTACTCTCTTCATTTGAGATTTGATCTTGTTCATCATCAATCCATCATCTCCATTTGCATTTTATCATTTGAGCTTTGATCAAGGATTGGGAAAGGGTCACTAGCACATGTGACACCAATCCAACTATGGAATAGGTAGCTTGCTTTTGTTTTCATAATGCTTTAGTCTTTTTATCATCATTTGTGGCATTTTGAAAGCATTTGTAATGGATTTCATAGAGGTATTTTGATAGAGTTTGCAAGGTATTAACCCATGCTTGAAGTTTAGTTGTTTGCAGATTTTAAAAAGATGCCTACAATTTGGCGCTAGAAGGAGGGCCAGCCTCCCACAAATATCTCAAACAGTTTCCTTTCTTTTTATCTTGCTGGTTGCAAGCTCCTCCATGATATTTATAATCGATCTTTAATGTATCTTTTATGCTATATTGTGGGTTTTACGTATATGTATCAGTTTTTCATCTAATATTATCTCTATGTCAGAACTGCTCCATTTAAAAGCCTGTGGTATATATTGTTTTTTTTTATATATATCAAAAACCTGCTAATAAAATAGTTTGCTTGCGAACCACAAAGTAACGGCCAAGCAGAGGAATCTAACAAGACAATCATTAGAATCCTCAAGAAGACTCAATGATGCTAGTCACGACTGGTATTTAGAGCTTAACCCTACCTTATGGGCCTATCGCACAAGTATCCGTACTCCCACTAGTGTTACTCCATATTCACCTGTATTTGGTTTAGAAGCTATTCTGCCTATTGAGGTCAAGATTCCTTCCCTAAGGGTATCCCTAAAAGGCCACATTGATGATGAAGAATACCAAGTGTCGAGACTCCATGCGCTAGAATTCCTAGATGAGCGAAGACAGAAGGCACTAGACCATCTCCAAGCATATCATAATTGCCTTCATCATAGCTATAATAGGAAGGTATTGAACAGAAACTTTGACATTGGTGACCTGGTTTTAATGGAAAACCCAAAGAATCAAGCAGAAAGAGACAAACCAGGAAAGTTTGAACCTAATTGGTTAGGATCTTGTGTTGTTACAGAAGCTTTTGGATCAGGAGCGTACCAACTCTCTACTCCTGAAGGGGAACCATTGTCCTCACCAATCAATAGTCTGCATCTGAAGAAGTTCTACGCATAGCTTCTGCAGGCCTTTGTCTTAATTAGCAAAATACAAAAAAAAAAAAAAAAATCACAAAAATCATTATCAAGGTGAAAACCTGGCAAACAGGCATCTTGGTAATACCAAAAAATTAGCTAATCTGGAAAATAGTAAAGAAAAATCATTCGTCCAATAGTGAAAACCACTTTGGTGGTGCTTTGGATAGGTACCATGGTGAAAACCTGGCAAATAGGCATCATGTGTACTAGACTCTACTCCTTTGTCTACTATTACTCTAAATCTACCTATCCCTAGACATACTATCTATCCTTGTACATAGTCCACTACCCTGTACATAGTCCTTATCTCTGTACATACTATCTATTCCTATATATATCCCTTATCTTTCCTATCCATCTCTTGTATATACCAGTCATAATAAGTGGTAGTCTTTCCCATAACTTGGAACAATTGACATCGAGTGCATTTCATATCCACCATTTTACCCTATCCATAGTCAATTGGTCTTATACTCGACTAGGGGGCAAACACTTGACATGTGTCATATTGGTTCTTACATTGTCTATGTTGAAGATGTAAAACCATAGAAATCCAAAAACGTTGCAAAATCACCTGAGAAAATGTAAAAACATCAAGAAACTTCAAAAAGACATAAAAATCAAAACATTTTAAAAATCCAAAAATAGAGTCAAAGTCAGTCGCACTTGTCAGTCTTTGTCATTTGTCGAACTACGTTGCCTCTGAGACTCGACGTAGGCAAGGCCATCTGTCGATGTGCCCCCGAGGCATTAGGTCAATCCATTTAGGTTGGTCTATATAAAATCATGATTCAATCCATATGTCTATATGACAAGGTCATTGGTCGTGTCGAACTACGAGGTCTCTGCATGTATAACATAGGCAAGGCCATCAATCGATGATCCCCCGAGCCCGCACTAGGTCAATCCATTAGGGTTCCTCACATTCACTTTCACACACATCTTCTATTTATAGTCAGTATTATCAGTCAAATTCAAGTTGAACTACGAGGTCTCTGCATGTATAACGTAGGCGAGGCCATCAATCGATGAGCCCCTAAGGCCGCACTAGGTCAGTACTTTAGGGTTTGTCATCACACACAGTCAATTGTTTGCATATCATAAAAAGTCATGCATTAATCTGGTGAACAAGTCAGCAATGTCTCTAAGTCAAATCACACAACTTTCCAAACGAAACAATGAAAACAAATCAACCTATATCTTATTCAGGATGGGTCCCTCCTGAATACTGATATTAGCAAAATAACCTATGTCTTATACAGGATGAGTCCCTCCTGGATAATCGACAAGGTCAAACAATCAAACATAGCCTTACACAGGTTATCACATCAACAGTATCTGACTCAACATCTTCTACGATATATGTCTTTCTGAAACTAGGCTTTGTCATGCCTTATACAGATAGTCATAACATCGAAACCAGACTCACAGTCTTATCCAGTATGTGTATCTCTTGATATCAGGCTCTACCAATCAATCCTTTTATTAATCAAAACAAATCGAACAAACAAGATCAAGTTTTGATAAATATTTTACTAGATTTTTGACTTTCTGACTTATCTTATCAATTATCTTTTCATTTGACTTTATGACTAGAAATTATGTTACTAGCTTTCTCAAGGATGTCCCATGAAGGATTTAGAGAAGCAACAATGTATCAAAATTCTATTTTCTTTGGCTGATGTTTGTTGACTATCTTTTACATTTAATTTTTGAGTCATATTACTAGTTTTCTCAAGGATGTCCCATGAAGGATTTAGAGGAGCGATGACGTCTCATGACCTATTTTTCTTTTGTTTTCTGTCTATGGTTTGTCTAGACAAAAAGAATGGGGCAACTTGTGCCCTTAGTATGAGTTAACGACACTCCTTGTCTGCGACTGTCTGTTATTCGCAAGTGGATGACCTTGCACACCTTGATCTATGTCATATCATGGTGTTTTTCTCCATTTGTATTAGTCCTGCCCAATGATGATAACGTGCAATACCTTTGTGATATAGCGAAATATCAAAGATTGCTAATACTAACATCTATCTCCTGTCTTTTGTTCTTTCTTGATCTTTCTTTCTGCACTAATAGTTCTTCTTTCTTGCATTATGACGGAGTCTTGTGACACAAAACATTATACATCATCTTGCATCAACATACATGTTACACAAATACATACATATAGGCATATTTCACATCTAGATCATCATGGCATAATAGACGTTCATCATCAAACAATACATATCATAAGCATTCCATGTATAAAGCAACTGTAAATACATGCATCACATTACATCTGTATAACATCACATGTAGTATGCATCATACATATAACATCATATTGCATCTCATAGTTATAAATTACATACATCATATAGAATCATCCATCACATAGAATCAACATTATCTCATTAGCTACATAAACATCATAAAATACATATACTCATCCATCACATAGGCATATCAGATAAACATCACATGTATAAATGAAGAGTGCATAATCAATACATAGAAATGCATATCATGAGAACCACTGCCAAAATCATATATATATATATCACTCAACTTTGTCACATGACAATCTCATAATGTATCAATAATACATGGAAGCTTGCAGGCTATAAGATCAAAATACAATGTCGCGATAAGCGATACCCCTATCCTGAATTGCCACTGCCATCATGCCGGGAGTGTGTGGGGGAATGATGATGGGAACCCAATAATCTCTGAGCTAAGGGAGGTCTGTCATATGGACCTGCTACGTGGCTACTCCACCCCCTCTGTGCTAACTGTCCTACTATGGGTCCTGGTCTGAGACCTGCTACTGTGTCGTTGAGAAACTGGGAGCTCGTCTCTCTGGTGGAATCTCTGCCTCATACAAATCCTGAAAGTATCTCTCCCTCTCCCTAGCTCTGACTAGCTCTCTGGCGAAAGTGGTTGATGGTCCTGTGCCCAATGACCTGAGCTCTGTGAGTCTCTGCTCAGTCTCCTATCACCGAGCTATAGCCTGATCCCTATCCATGAAAGCTCTATCCTACTCCATCTGATATGCATCCCTCTCGGCCATCAGGACTCTCATCTGCTCCTCCAAGGATGCAACCTGAGCACGCAATGTATCTGTGTCTAGCTCCACTGCCCCTGTCCCATCCTATCTATCCCTCACTCTACCATTCTCCTCCAAGATCTAATCTCGGATCTCTCTCTCATGATCATCATCCTCATCATCATCCTCCTGGTAGGCACCTAACAAACCCAGAGCGTCAATCTCTGCCTCCTCTCTGCTTGCCTCCTCGACACCTACCTCCTCCTCTACCAGGATGTCTGGGATGGCTGCCTCTACCAGCTGCACCTCCTCTCCACCTCTTGCAATGCCCTCCTCTCCCCCTCTAGCGATATCCTCCTCTCCACCTCTCCCAACATTTGGCATGGCCACATCCTCCTCTCCTCGCCCCTCCTCACAGATCGGTGATAATGGTGGTCCTCATCCCCTCTGACCATGTCTCCCTCTCCTACCTCCACGCTATCCACCTCGGCCATCATCTCCTCCATCACCATGGCCTCCTCTACCCTACCTGCCTCGTGGACCTGTCCCTCGCCGCTATACTGGTGCTGGATGCTCTAGGATTTGTCAAGGTGATTGGCCTGTGTGCTGCCCACCATTGATCATACTCTGCTGTAGTCCCTGGGTCTACTGGTCCATCTCTCCATCTTCATGGAAGTGCCTGTAATCCATCAATATCTGCCTCTATCGTGGCCACTGGAATCTCAGGATCCCATAGTGGGACCTCTCGTGAGGATCTCGCAAACTCTGCTCATCCTCGAGGCACATCCTGCACCTCTCCAAACTGCCGTAGGACACGATCTGGCAACTACCACTCTATAATGTGGACGTGTGACACTGTCCATCCAACTAAGTACTGTGCCTATCTGCAAAATGGCAAGTGCTCATCCTCATCTAACCACTCCTCACACCCCAAGTATGGCCTCCATGTAAACTGCTGCATAGTGTCTATGCAATGTCTGAAGTAACTTGTATCTCCAATGTGATGCTATGTGGCCACCCTAGCATAACGGAAGGTATAAGAAGCTCCATGTGGCAGATCAAGTATCGTCTGTGGCCAAAAAATGGCAATATGCTCCCACGCCCATACCATCAGGAGCATGGTACCGCAGCTCATCGATTGTGCCTCTCAATAGGCAATATCATGTAGATGAAAATATAACATCCCAAGCACACAGGAACCCCAAGCATATACCACTCAGCACTCGAGCATGCCTACTAGCATCTCCCCCCATCCCATGGGAAAACCATGACCTCAGCGGTCAGGCAATACTATACCGCCTATCAATGTAGCCAATAGACATTCCAGTTGTCTATACCTCTGGGCCAACACCCGCCACCTAATCTCATAATCATCAAAACCTAACTGTCTAATGTCAGCATGAGGGTAGTACCTACACATCTCGGCAGCACCCCTCTGAGTATCATATGCCACTCATGTGCCTCTAATAGGCAGTCTAAGGATCCTATAGACATCATCTAAGGTAACTGTGGCCTCTCCAGTCGGTAGGTGGAAAGACGATGTCTCTGAGTGCCAGCGCTCACACAATGTTGTCAATAATCCCCGATTCGCCCGAATCTGGGGCATGTTTGTCACGTGCAATAAACCAAGGTGCCATAGAATCCGTCACTCTACCGGCCGCAAACTATCTCTGAATCAAAATGTAGTAGGTCTCGACTTCCGTGTATATATGGTGTCTAGTACAACCTCCAACGGCATTATACATGCCTCATGTAAGCCTCAATCATCTATTCTAGTGCAAACTGACTCTACTACATAAAATGCAAATGCGTCGTTATTTTGCACATGCATCATTATTTTTCACATGCGTCGCTTTTTAACATATGTGGTGCATAAAATACAAATGCATCATTATTAAACAAATGCGGCTAACTATATCACATGTGTTGCACTAAATTCATATGCGTTGAAAAATAACTCTTGCGGTGCATGAAATTCAAATGCATTTCAAAATCCACACATGCGACTATTCTAAATACAAATGCGATGCAGAAACTCAAATGTGTTTCATAAATTCACACATGCGTTGAACCGCAGTCTAACTATGCAAAATGATTGACGTTAAATTACAAATACGTCGTTTGCGCACGCAAATGCAGTCAATTATTAAAACGATGTATGGGGGTCCGCGTCGACTAGTCTCTGGAAGGTCCGGATCTTGTATGCGCGATGGTGAATGGCCAGAACGGGAGACATCGTCGCTAGGAATGCAGAGCAAAATCTCAATTTCTAAGCTAGGTGGGTGAAAATGAATAGGTTTTTACCCCTATTCCTATATATACCTAGGGCTTAGGTGTCATTTCCTTCCTACTGGCCGCATTAACGTTCAATTTTGATCATCCCGTACTCGTCCCTCCCATTTCTAGACTTAATTCCGTCAACTCCACTACCTTTCTGGCTATCCAATGTCCTAATCGGGAGCATTTCCAAATTTTTTTGAACTTTTAGAAAATTTGTCAATTTTCCCGAGGGGGCATACCTTCACCTATTTTAATCTGGAGCATTATTGGGGCATATTTCTTATCGATTTTCTTTGACACAACGCCTAAATGACATTTATCGAAGAGGGGCAAATGTAGACACCAAAATTTGGTTCAAGCCTGCGACTTTCATATTCTTCATAATTCGTATTCTTCGTGGTCATGATTAAATAATCTTAATTATTTAATTAATTAATTCACACTTTTCTTTATTCTATCTGATTAATTAAATAAATGCTTTTTATTTAATTATGTTACTAATTAACCTTATCCTTCTTGTCAAATTCAATAAATTCTTATTTAATTTACTCTTTATCATATTTCAACTATAATTAAATAAATTCTTTATTTATTTAATTATTCATTTAAAATCCCTTCATCATTTAATTAAATAAATATTATTTATTTAATTATTCTCTGATATTGAGTCTTGAATTAAATGAATTATTTAATTCATTAATTCTATTTTAACCCATTCTTCTATATTTTAGATAATTATGTGAGTTATCTAAGTATTCACTTTTACTCGACTCGACATCTATTTTAATCGCTCAGTTAACTCTTGATTTGATGTATGAGTAGTGTTCTCGAGTATTCTCTTCGTCAAATCATTCAATCGTCTAATGCTAACTCAATTGCGTGTACATGTAGATTAATTAAATATTCTTATTTAATTAATTAAACCTTGTGTGTGCATTCGAACGAGAGTGGCTTTAATCAATCTTTATCTTTGTCATGCAAAGATATTTCTTCTGTTTTCAAATACCGAACTGAAGGTTAAATCATTTATTCAATCTTTAATTCTATTTCTAGTTTGTATCACTCATGTCACTACTGACAGTTATCAAAATGCATGTCTAATCTGTCGATCTCAACCGTCCGTTGATCTTTCGATCTTGGCCTGTCATTCGAATAATCAATTTTCTATAAATTGATTTGTCATTCTTCATTCCAATCTCTCTCGCGAAATCTTATGACTTTTGAGAGCACTCAATCTTGAATCTTCAATATTTTGCTAATCACTATCTTAGGCTATACTTGCATGAATTACAAGAAATCTAAGGGAAATTATACTACTACAAGCAAAATGGAGAAGGGCAATCGAGATGAATCATGGAAATACGTTTGAAATTGGTGAGATTGTTTCAGTTTGTTTACGTTTTAATTTCCTTTGTTCTCTGTTGCTTAACATTTAGATTTGCAACTTAGATTTTAGTATTGCATGTTTGCTTCTAATCTTCTTTGTTGTCTTGTGCACTTTCTTGGCGTTACACCGGAAAAAGGGATGAAGTAAATGAGCAAAGAGATGATTAAGGAGACGCCTTTGACCATATGGAAATGGTCAAATTTAGCTGTCTACATTTTTCCCCTCTTCGAAATACTATTAGGATAATAGGGTTTCAAAGAAAAACAAAATACATATGACTCTATGGAAGAAGTGACCAAAAAGGAGATGCCCCAACATGGGAGAGAGCTTGCGTGAACTACCCGATTGGAGAAGAAATAAAGAGGATGCCCCGATCTCACAAGGGAAGGTTTATGATGGAAGATTGGGAGAGAATGGTAGGGTATGCCCCCTCGAAAAGGTGGACAGGGAAAGAAAATGGGCCGCAGGCAACTTCTTGAAAGTAGGAAGTGGTATATGTCGTTGGAATGAGCATGGAAAATTGAGAAGATTGGCACTTGAACGGAGAAAAACGGGTTAATAGTGTGCAAATGGCGGCCCTAGGAAGATAAAGGGGGGAGTGAATTAGTTGAAGTTAAAAAAGGCTAAATAAAAAGAAAAAATTCCTTTCATTTTAAAAAGTGAAAAAGGGGGGGAAAGGCTATAAAAGGTAATTGAGGGAATTATCTTTCCTCATTTGGATAGTTGTCAAGTGAGGAGAAGAGGGAAGAGAGGGCAAGAGGGAGGAGACACGATGCCAGAGTACAATTATGATATCATTCATCGGGGGGATGAGAGACGGTTATTCTTTGAGGAGTGTGTCATGCTACGCCAGGTTAGTTCACAACCCCACCTCGTGATTTTGGTGCATTTAGCTAACTTTTTGCAAAAAACAAAAATATGGGTTTTGTGGGGGTACATGGGAGGGCAAATGGGTTTGAGGGAATTTTTTTTTTATATATAGGTGGGGTTACCAAGCGAACTTAGGCATAGAACTTCTTCAAATGCATGATGTTGATGGGTTCTTTGAGAGGCTCTCCTTCAAAAGTAGTCAACCTATATGCCCCGGATCCATATTTGGTGGCTATGATATAAGGCCCCAACCAGTTTGCCTCAAATTTTCCTTTTTTATCTCAGTCTTGCTGAGTATGTTGATTCTCTTTGAGGACAAAATCACCCACTTGAAACTATTGAGGGCGAACCTTCTTATTGTAGTGGCACTTGAGGCAGTTCTAATATGCTTGTAGGTGATCATAGGCTTTTATTCTTCTTTCATCAAGTAACTCCAGTTCTACAAGCCATGCAACATGAGCATCCTCCTCACTGATAAGATTTTTTAAGGAAATTCTCAGTGATGGGATCTCAACTTCAATTGGAAAGATGGCTTCGGTGCCATAGACTAAAGAATAGGGAGTGGCCCCTGTAGGAGTGTGAATGGAGGTGTGATATTCCCAGATGGCAGGATCAATATGGAGGTGCCAATCTCGACCAATGGTATTGACAACCTTTTTGAGGATGTGGATGAGGGTCTTGTTGGTTGCTTCTGCCTAACCATTACCCTAGGGGTAATAAGGTGTTGGCCAACGATGCTGGATGTGAAAGGTGTAGCAGAGGTGATTCATGGCTTGGTTTTTGAAGGGTTTTCCATTATCGGAAAGGATGGTGGATGGGATACCATATCCGCAGAGAATATGGTAAAGGATGAATTTTGAGATCTGAATACCGGTGATCTGTGAGAGTGGCATTGCTTCCACCCACTTAGTGAAGTATTTAGTGTCAATAATTATGAATGTATGGTCTTCAGATGATGGTGGGTAAATCTTTCCAATCAAGTCGAAACCCCATTGAGAGAATGGACACGGTGCTAGGAGGGGCTGAAGATCTTGTGTTGGAGCATGAATCAAATCCGCATGTTGTTGGAATGGAAGGAACTTCTTCAAACATTCACAAGCATCATGCTCTAATGTAGTCCAATAATATCCAACTCGGAGAATCCTTTTGGATAGGGCCATACCATTTGAGTGAGCTCCACAAACACCACTATGTACCTCTATTAGTGTCGTGCAGGCTTCAGTCTCATCCAAACACCTAAGGAGGATCCCATCATACCCGCGATGATAAAGTGTATCACCGATGATAATGTATTAGGCCAAACATTGAATAAAGTATTTTTGTTGGTTTTGTGTGAGGTTTGGGGGCAAGATATTATCATGGAGATAGGTATATATGTCCTGGTACCAGGGGGAGTCGGGACCTACAATATCACACACCATATCAGTCTCAGGAATATCATACATTGGGATTAAAAGTTGCTCGACAAGGAACTCACATTCCATCTGATCTTTAGGCATGTGAATCAGGGAGCTGATAGTGGCCATTGCATATGTTGGTTTGTTCTGTACCCTAGGAATTTGATCAAATTGTATGAAGGTGAAATATTTCTTGAAATCATCCACCAAACATTTATAGGGAAACAACTTATCATCTTTTGTTAAGAATTCATCATTAACCTACTTGATGACTAACAATGAATTGCCAAAGACTTTCAAGTGAGTTATATGCCACTAGTATGCAATTTAGAGGCTGGTGAGGAGGGCTTCGTACTCTGCCATGTTGTTGATACACGGGAATGCTATCCTAAATGATTTTGGTATGTAGTCGCTTTGAATGGTAACTAATAGAATTCTTATGCCTGACCCATTATGGGTGTATGAGCCATCAAAATATAGTGTCCAAGTAGCTGCGTCTATGATTGTGTAAACCTCTTTGTCTAGAAATTCAGTGTCTAGAGGGTAAGCATCTACCAATGGTGCCTTGACCAACTGATCAAATATGACCTGTCCCTTTATTGCTTTTCGCTCCACATACTCTATGTCAAATTCACTTAAGAGCATGACCCACATGGCCATGCAACTAGTCAAAGTGGTTCTAGATAACAGATACTTTAATGGGTCAATTTTAGAAATTAATTTGATAGGATGGTTGAGCATGTAATATTGGAGTTTCTATGTGTTGAAGACTAGTATGAGGTAGGCCTTTTCCGTGGGAGAGTAGTTTAACTCATAGCTGACCAATGTTCGACTGATGTAATAGATCACCCTCTCTTTTGATGACTCATCATGTTGTGCCGAAAATGCCCCCAGTGCAACTGAAGTGGCGAAAATATAAAGTAGGAGGGGTTTCCTTGGAATAGGTGGCATCAAGATTGGTGGATGAGCTAGGTATTCCTTGATCTTATCAAAACCTATTTGACACTGTTGGTTCCATCGGAAGGTGGAGTCTTTCTTCAGGAGATGGGTGAATGGCTGACACTTATCTGCAAGTTGGGCTATGAATCAACGGATTGATTGCATTTTCCCTTGAAGGCTTATTAATTGCTTTAGATTGTGCAGGGGTGGCATGTCCAAAATAGCTTTCACCTTGGCAGGATCAACTTCAATACCCCTTCGAGAGACTATGAAACCCAACAATTTTCCTGATGTGACACCAAAGACACACTTTTTTGGATTTAGTTGTAACTTGTAATGCTCCAATCGTTCAAAGATCTTTTTCAAGATGGTAGGATGTTTCGCTCGGGTACTGGATTTCCCTAACAGGTCATTGACATAATCCTCCATGATGATATGGATGAGGTCATGGAAGATGACCTTCATGGCCCTCTGATATGTTTCACTTGCATTTTTGAGACTAGATGGCATAACATTGTAACAGAAAGTACCCCACAATGTTGTGAAAGCGGTCTTGTGCTGGTCCTTAGGTGAAATTCGAATCTAATTATAGCTAGAGAAACCATCCATAAGGGACAACATCTCATGTCAATGTTAGGCAGAGGGAAATCGTCTTTTGGGAAGGCCTTGTTAAGATCTCTGAAGTCTGTGCAAATTCAAATGTCTCCATTTGGTTTGGCAACTAGTACTATATTAGAGATCCACTCAGAGTAGTCAATTGGTCTAATAAACCCTGCATCTAGTAATTTTTCTAGTTCCTTCTTGACTAACAATGCTACCTGTGGATGCATCTTGTGGAGCTTCTATTTGATAGGCTTTGCATCAAGGCGAATGTCTAGGTGATGAACCACCAAAGCAGGGTCTAAGCCTGGCATGTCTGAATATGACCAAGCAAAGTTAACAATACCCTCTTGGAGTAACTAAACAATGATTGCATATTCTGGATCTAAGAGTGACTTGGCCACATATGTGATCTTGGGAGTTTTGGCAGTACCCAGATTAACTTCCTGAGTCTCTTCAATTAGGATGGATGGCCATGTAGATAATTGAGTTCCCACAAGGGGAAGATGAACATCTCCATCCTCCAATGACTCTTTGAGGTTTTTCGCCATCGGATGCATCCTTTATTTTTACTTTTTCAAGGTCAGGAAGTGCCTCGGGGAGGTTTTCACAAGATGACCGCTTTTTACCTTTCTTATTCTTATTTTTGCGACTGGAGTGTTCATCCTCCCCCAATCCCATGAGGTTGACATATTTATCTGTAGACATATTGATAGGTGTGTTGTAACGTAGGTCCCAATCAATAAGCTCAAGGTGACGAAGGGATAGGCTAATGGTATAGATGGATAGGCATTCGAACATGGATGATAAGTTAGTGTGATCAATGTCATCATATGCGCGTATGATGGATTCCTCCTTGAGTATGTCTTCTAATGAGCCATCGTCCACGGCAACACTATTGGAGGAATTAGACAATGTTGCAGGGCCTTTCTACTTTTATCGTATCCGATGCCTATGTTCTTTGGTAGCTTTGATGTATCAATAGGTTGCAGCCACCCCTGTTCTTCTTTACCTAGGCCCCTACCTTGGTAGTTATACTTTTATGCAAACTTCGCTGACAAGGATATGCTTCCTGAAAATATTCCTTTAGAGGAGGATCTATTTGGGGTTCTGCTCGGTATACCCATTGACTTATATCCTCTTTTGGTGCATCAATCTTGATACTTGGGGACTTGAAAGTGGTAGTAGGAATGTTTTTCACACTGAAGGTGATAGTCTTGTCTTGCTTTGGAGTAGCATGTGAAGGTTGGCCATACTCATGTGGTGATGGTGGCATGGTTGCTACATTAAGAGCAGTATGCATTTTATATTCACCACACCCCTTGTCAATGATCTTGACTTTTGTGACTGTAGGATTGGTGGTGGAAGATGGAGTGGTTGTCGTGGTGGAGGGTGGATTAGTGAATGATGACTGAGATGCCCCCATTTCAACCCCAAGACAATAATGTAAATGGGGAAAGGATGCTTCTAAAGTGCGAAAGTATTCAAATGGTTGGGGGTCAACATAAATGGTGACCTCTTGTCCATTGTCTGAGAATTTGAGGCACTGATGGTACGTGGAGGGGACAACTTGCATAGCATGGAGCCATGGGTGGCCAAGGAGGAGGTTATATGGTAAGTCCAAATCAAGGACATGACAAATGGTGTATTGAACTACAGGTCCAACTTGAATAGGAAGACTAATAATTCCTTCTAAATTCCTTTCTGCATTATCATAGGCCTTGATCATGATGATTTGATTACTTAAGTCTACTTGAGTGTACCCCACCTGTTTTATGAATTTCAGAGTACACAGATTGAGGGCTGAGCCATTATCTACTAAGACCCTTTTTATTTTATGACGGGAAACTATGACTTCAATATGCAATGGGAAATTATGATTGGCATTGATATTGGGCATGCCATTCTGGCTGAAATGTAGCTAATAAGATAAATCTAGGTGTCCTACCAAAGCTTGGAATCATGTAGGATCAATTTCATTAGGTACATGGGTTTCCTGTAAGGCTCTATTGAGGATTTCTTCATGTATAGGAGAAGAATTAAGTAGATCCAAGATTGAGATCTAAGTAGGGATCTTCCCTAGGTGATCCAGAATGTTGTACTAAGAGCTTACAGGACTTGGTTGGGTGGATGCGGAGGTTGTAGGGACAGTGATGCGGGCTTGTCATGTAGTAACAACACACTGAGGGTATTTGGCTTTGACATGTATCATACATACACGGGGTTCTACCTACTCAATGCAATGAATAATACCCTTGTAATTGAGGGGTACAATCATATAGCTTATGTTATTTGTGTTGTTGTCTTGGGGATTGCTCTTGGAGGTGGTCACACCTTGATTATGGTTTGGAAAGGCATTTTGATATATTTGCAATTAAGCATTGGACAACAAAGCTTGACTAGTGTCGACCTTGATATCTCCTGGATCAATAAGATCTTGGACATAGTTTTTAAGACCTTGACACTTATTTAGAGAGTGTCCTTTGATTTTATGAAACTCACAATATTCATTTTGCCTAAACCATGCAGGCTTAGGTTTGGATTCGTCAAGTGGTTTGGTGATGGGGTAGGTGACCAGGTAGTTGATCTGTAACAACTTATTGAAGACAACACTTAGGGGTTCTCCTAATTGAGTATACTGGTGTTTAGCATTCCCCTGACTATTCTGGTTTGACTGTTGAGGAGGACGAGGTGCCCCCTGTAGTACGGATATGGCATTAGGTATGGATGGTTGTTGCCTCTGGGAGGTATTAGCCACTTGGATGTGTTTAGTATCAGTGACTTCATCATTCACTATGTTCTTGTTCTTGTTCCAAAAATGTGGCTTGTCAGTGAATGACCTTTCCTTGTCATGGTTGTGTATTTTGATGGTCCCTTTGGCAACAAGGGCACGTTCAAGGATAGGTCCCTTTTCCACTAGCTCTGTGAAAGTGGTGACACAATGTAACCTAAAATTATGGGCCATGTCGGGGTGAGAGTTCTCCATGAAGAGGGTGACCATGTCCTTCTCTTTTAGGGGGGTTTTCATTCGGCTTGCTAGCGCATGCCACCTTTGAAGGTAGCTAGCAAAGGTTTCCCCCTCACATTGTTTCTCCTTGAGGAGATCCAGGGTGTCAGTGTCTTTCCAAATTGAAGGAGAAATAAGAAACAATTTTTTCTAAAAAGTCCACAAAATATTTTTTGGGCCCTCTTTTGAGGGTCATGAACCACTCTAGGGCAATGCCTGTCAAGCTCTGTGGAAAGAGGCACAAGAGATAATTTTCATTGTGCATAACTTCTTGGCACTGGGAGTAGAGCTCTTGCAAGTGGGCCTTAGGATCCTTGTTCCCCTTGTATCTATTGATTTTTGGTATTTCAAAATATTTAGGGAAGGGGATCAACGAGATGGAGGGATCAAATGGATATGGGCATATGTCTTCAAATTTGAATGATTGTTTGCTAGTCCCAGACTGAAGATCTTTCAGAGTAGCTTTAATTTCTAGCAGGTCCGAGTTGACTGGTGGTGGGTTGGATGGATATGGATGGTAAGATGATAAAGGATCCTGCTAAGAAAGTGTCAGATTGTTGAGGTACACAAATAATGATAGTGGGATGATGACATCCCTTGTTGGTATGCTGAGGGATTTTGTTGATATAGGGGTTGTTGTTGTGAGGTATAGTACAGATTCATTTGATAAAAATGTGAGGGGGTAGGTTAGATTGGGGAGGCTGTGGAGATGTGTATGAAGGCGATAGTTGGTTTATGGTCCCAGAAGGTGCAAGCAATCCAGTGAAAGGGTTACCCCTAGTGCTGATAGGAGGTGGATTTGAAGGGGGTGGTGTCGTTAGCATTAGTGGTGGTGGTTGTGGAACGTTTTGTGGCATGCCAAAGGCAAAAGGATCATTGGGATCAGTCGTTTGAGGAGCCCCTATGACTAAGATTATAGGATGCAGGGGATTGCTAATGGGATACAGAATGGTGTTTCCGAATTCAAGTTGATACCAACCTTCCACATGAGGAACATTGGGGACATATGAACTACCTAGCATGTTGTGTGAACCTTAGGGAATGTTAGGTGTGGAAAAGCCATCCTTGGATAGGTTGATACCCAATCGCAGCTTGACTCCTTTTTCAATTAAGTGGGCCAAGATTTATTCTCCATGTTTTTCAAGAAGGTGTTCTGTCATTTGTGCATTGACCGGGTTACTAAAGTGTTCCTCAAATATAATTTCGGGTTGAATGACCATGTTTTCATCCCTGGGGGTGATGTGTTTTAACCGTCAACATTGGATTGTGATGATGTACCATTGTGCAGATCCCAAGGGATGTTTGCATCGTTATGGGGGTCTTGTGAGGCATTAGCTATGTTGTTTGAATCTTGAGGGATGTTTGATTGAGATTATTGTTCGACCATTTTCCTCGTTTGTGATTGGGTCTGAACGGGCATGTAAGATGATATGATGGACTAGGATGACCTTGGTGATGAGAGGATCGATTTGATTTGATGATTGATTAGCTAACAAGGATGTGGCTCGATAGGATTGATTCGATTTGATGTTTGATTAGCTGACGAGGATGTGGCTTGATGGGATTGATCTGATTCGATCGAAGGGGATTTGGTTTGATGAGATTGGATTGGGTTGGTTGGCAAATGATTGGTTGATCTAAATTTATTAATATGATGATTTGATTTGGATTGATCATTGATTAGGATGAATGATAATGATTGGAATCTGAAATTGAGTTCAAGAGTGATCCTTGGTAATGCTAGGTGTTGATTAATCGGTTAAAGGGGTGGATGTATGATAACAACACCGAATCCAACTTGAGATTGAAGTGGATTGATTGGGCCGACGAGGATGACTGACTTAGGACGGATGAATACCCTAAGTCAATTTTTTATGGATGACAATTAGAGATGAACACCTAGGTCAATTTGGATGACTGCTCTAGTGAGATTTCAATGGGATACCAATGGTTCAAATGGGGAAATGATAACTAGAACATGGGTTCGAAATGGTAAAATGAGGACTTTGAATTGGGTGAATGGATGCTTGAGATGACTGGATGAAGGTTTAGGATGGTGAACGGATTCCCAAAACAGGTGTATAGATGCTCGAAATGGGAAGATGAGTGATCAAGATGGTGAAATAAAGGTCCCTAATGATGAAGCAGATGAAAAAGTCAATTAGTCAAGGGTCAAGCCTGCCCCTGTGAAGTTTAGGTCTGCCCAAGGAGAAAAAGTTGGTCAAAATGACTAAAACAGACTCCTAAAGGATTGATTTATAAGTCAAGGTCGCCCCTGTGAAGGACAAGTCCGTCCAAGGAACAAAAGATGGTCAAATTAGGTCAAAACATGCCTGAAAAGGGTGGGTCAAAGGTCAGGTCTGCCCCTAGATGGGTTAGGTCTGCCTATGTAGGGAAAATTCACTTGTCCAAAGGGCAAGTTTGGCAGGTCTGCCCAAGGAGCAAAATTTGGTCGAAAATGGCTAAAACAGGCTCTAAAGGACTAGTTTTATAGGTCAAGTCTGCCCCTGTGAAGGACAGGTCCGCCTAAGGAGAAAAAGATGGTCAAAATAGGCTTGAGAGGAGTGGTTTAAAGGTCAGGTTCACCCCTAGATGAGTCAGGTCTGCCTATGGAGGGAAAATTTTCTTGTCTAGAGGTCAGGTCCAGCTGTTTGTAGGGAAAATTCAGCCATCTGTAGGTTTAAAGTTGACTTTGGACAAAATGACTAAGGCAAAGGACTCAAAACACAACAATCGTCAAAGAAAAGGATATGGTTGAGTGAAATGAATTAGACAATCACTGGTTTTGCATGAAGAAGACAATTCAGACAATCAGAAGCCTAAGTCTAGTAGTGAGGGTATGGTCGACAAAGTCTTCTAAGCTAGGATAAACATGGTTACTAGGGAGTCCTCCATATACACCTGGTATGTGAAGCCCAAACCGTGAACACCTACTCATTACAAGCATGATTCAAGAACCTAAAAGGCTCGAACCAACTCTTCACATCACCCCCACACTTTGCCAATTACAATGCGGTTGGATTGGGGTACAACTTTTACTCTCCCCCTTTATATACCTCGCTGGTACATGTGGTTGGAATTGTCCCTTGGGGTCATGAAATCCCCAAGCAGGTCCTGCTAAGAAAAAATAAAAAAAGGATGACTCAAAAGACATGGTGAGCTACATTTTCTCATCACTCGGGATCGTCGAATGGCGCAAAGGGATTGGATATGTCAAATAGCCCAACCACAAACACATCAAACAAGGTTGATTGACAACTCCTAGTTAACTATGTGCCTAAACTAGGGGTTAAAAACCCTTAAAATAGCGAAAAAGATTGCTAAAAATTAAAATTTTACCTTCTCGAAAAAGCTATATGGGGAAAATCTGGCTGTGAAGAGGTCAAGTTTGCCTATCTGCAGGTCAAATCTGGTTGTCTACAGGTTAGGTCTGGCTGTCTGTAGGTTAGGTCTGGCTGTCTGTAGGTCAAATCCAGCTGTTTGTAGGTCGAGTCCGCCCCTCTGTGAAAAGTTCACCAAAAACACCTTATGATGCCTATGGAGGGTAGGTCCGCCCCTAGGCAAGGTCAGGTCTGCCTGTGGAGGGTGGGTCTACCTATCTATCAGGTCAGGTCCACCCTTGTAGGTCCAGTCCACCCCAAGAAGGTCAAGTCCACCCCTTTGTAGGTCAGGTCTGCCCCTCTATAACCTGAACCTACAAAAATTCAAAAAATAGCAAACATGAAAGCAAGAGACCCATTTGTGGGTCTCACTAGGCATGCCAGAAATGTGATAGGGTGAATTTAAGTGCTAGAATATGAACAAAAAATAAGAGAATGCAAATAACACTAAAAACACTCTACACCCCAAGATTAGCCTAGTTGGATTCAATACAAAATAAAGACAACAAATGGAATCTTTTACCTTATGTTGAATCAATCATTTGGCTGGCCCTTCGATCTTTGGTGTTGTATGCTCCTTGGAAGGTAAGAGATTCAAATGTGGATTATGAGATGGATGGAAAATGGATTGAAGTGGATGCAAGTATGAAAAATGGTTGAGTAAGGTTTGAGAAAAAATTTGGCAAGAGTTTGGCTAGCATGAATGAGCTCTCTCTAAAATGAGAGAAAAGAGGGGTTATTTATACTCAAGGGACCCAATTGGGAGCTTCCTTTCCACATCCACATCGATGCATCTGATTATGCCATAGGAGCAGTCTTAGGGTGGAAAGAGGGGACTGTTGAAAATGTTATTTACTTTGTCAACAAAAATTTGCAAGGATATGAATTCAATTATACAATGTCAGAGAAAGAAATGCTAGTAGTAATCTATGCACTAAACAAATTTAGACATTACATAATGGGCTACCAAATCTTTGTGCACATTGATCATGCAGCCATTAGGTATCTCATAAATAAACCTTTGATCATAGGTAGATTGGCAAGATGGTTATTGTTAATGCAGGGATTTGATATAACCATAGTGGATAAGCCAAGAAAGGCCAATGTTGTTGCAGATTTTCTTTTAAAGTTGACTACATTAGAAGACAATCAGCCCATAGATGTCTCTTTCCCTGATGAGAATCTATTTTCGCTCAGTGTACAAACACCCTAGTATGCTAATATAGCCAATTACTTGGTCATAGGTAGAGTTCCTTCTCACTTCTCCCCAAAAGAGAAAAGGGCACTCAATGAAAAATCTTTTCCTTTCTCTTGGATTGTTGGATGTTTGTTCTATACTGGGTCAAACCATGTCATGAGAAGATGTGTGAGAGAAGATGAGACATATGATATTTTACATGCATGTCACAATGAACCATGTGGAGGACACTTTGCAGCCAAGAGGATAGCAATAAATGTTTTGAACACAGGTATTACTGGCCAACACTCCACAAGGATGTAGGGAGGTATACCAAAAAATGTGATAGATGTCAAAGAATGGGTAGACCAACCAGATCTGATGAGATGCCCCTATGCCCTCAGATAGTAATCACTCTCTTTGATAAGTGGGGATTGGACTTCATGGGACCAATTGATCCTCCATAAAATGGTAAGTCCCATATATTGGTATGCACTGATTATGTGAAAAAGTGGGTAGAAGTCAAGGACATGAAGCATGCAAGAGATAACAAAGTTGCAGATTTTCTTTATGAAGAAATTTTCACTAGATATGGAGTCCTGAAAGAAATAGTGACTGATCAAGGAGCTCAATTCACATCAACTCTTGTTGGAGCACTAGTGAATGAGTACAATATAAGGCACAACAAGTCTACTCCTTATCACCCCCAGGCTAATGGCAAGTTGAAGTGACAAATAGAGAAATTGAAGCCATTCTGACTAAAATAGTAGCCATCCATAGGAAGGATTGGGAAAATAGATTACCAAAAGTTGTTTGGGTTTATAGGACAATATGGAAAACAACTACAGGCTTCACCCCATTTGAGTTGTTGTATGGAAAGACAACTATGATGCCCATTGAATTTGAATATAAAACTCTACAAACTGTAGTGGATTTGGGGATGGATATTTCTGAAGCATAGAGAGAAAGAATCATGCAGCTAAATGCCTTGGATGAAATAAGGAGAGCAGCCCTACAACATACAGAAGTAGTGCAGAATCAAAGAATCAAGTGGCATGACAAGTTTATTAAAGACAAAAATTTCAAACTAGGAGATTGGGCCTTGCTCTATGATTTGAGATACTAGGAAAATGCAGGAAAATTACAGACAAAGTGGCTAATACCATATGAAGTTGTTGAGGTCTTCCCCAATGGATTTGTTCAACTCACCACCATTGACCCTATCAGGTTCAAATTATTTGTCAATGGCCATCGCCTCATATTATACCACAAACCAGCCTCTAAAGAAGAGTTCTTGCAGCAATTCACTCAGTATTCAGCACCCGAGCTTCCTACAACCGAAGGAAATGGACCTAGTGTCCCTCCTTCTGCTTAACTAAGGTACGTAATTTTCATAATAAAGACTTTCACTTGTGTGGAAGTCCATTTCTTCATCATCTGCCCATCCACCCATCCATCATCACCTTTCTCTCTCTTCCATCACTTCATTCCACCTCATCATCATTTATTACTCAATTCATTTTCCAACAAGGAAAGTGTTACTTTATCCACAATCTTTGCAGCAAATCTTCCACACATTCAAGTATGTGCATATTAATTATTATCTTTAATCATCTTTTAAGTGTGTTAATTTAATCATTGTACGTTAGTATGGATGTTCACATAAATGTCATCATTGCCTATCAATCACCACTCCCATCTCACATGTGTGGACACATGTCCAAATTTAGGTTGGGGGAGGGGAACGAAAAAGATGCAAATATTTTATGAATTTATTGCCCATGTGTCAAATCATATTAGGTTGCATCAAAAATTTTAAAAATGAGTTGATTTGAAATCCAAGTGGAAGGATGACTTGCATGTGTGAAGTGACAATAGTTGCAGCCACCATTTATTCCTATCATATTGGAAGAAAATCAAGACTTCCTACAACATGAGCAGGAGGTCCTGTAGAAACAACTAGAATTAGAGTAGGAGTTCTTGCAACTACAACAAGAACAAGAGTCCCTGCAACAAAAGGAAGAAGAAACATCACCCTTACAACTAGAGAAAACGGGGCAGCCTAAGACCATACAAATAGTGTCATATGAGGAGCCGCCATCAACAAAAAGAATGGTAGGCATTCATAATCCTCATAGTTTTATAGTACATGTAACAATTTTGAATTTATGGAGAGAAATACAAAGAAGGGAGGAAGAATGGAAAACGATAAAAATAGCAACAAAGGAGGAGACTGTGAGGAGATGTTTATCCTAGAGATGGAATATTTTGACTGATAAGCTAAAATACGCTGACCCTCATCCACAATTATGTTGTAGCATTAAAAATAATTGAAATACATTTAGATTGGGAGAACTCAGGGATGACATTGGCTTCCCCTAACTTTTCAGCCACCCATGCTCATGTGGCCTATGCCAAACTTTATATTTTATTAGTTTGATGTTGCTGCAAAAAGGAAAAGATGGAACAAGTTTGATAGATTGGGAGGATTTTATTGGGACCCAGACTCACATACTGTAGCCACTAATATTGGACAACTCTTAGTTATAAATTTTAGAACTTTGACCAAGCAGAAGAACAACTCTTCCCCTGCTGGAGGACCAGCAAAATGTTAGGTTGGGGGGAGTGATGAGCCTAGTTTTTGGTCTAATTTTGGGTAGAATCTATAGTTGATTTTCTCACAAATTTCATGGAATTTAATTCTTAAGTGTTGGTATTGGCATAATGTTTCCCTCAAACATTTGACTTTTGATATTACCCTATCTCTGAAGCTTTAATGATATTTGGCATAATATGTGGGTCATCTATATTGATTTTGCATGTGATTAATGAATGTTTCTTAGAGTGGTTATAGATGTGCAGTTATTATATGTATTGACCTTGACATGCATATTTAATACACCAAGTTGAGGAAGACACCACCAACTAGGTATGCACCATAACTTCTAGTTGAGGAATCACTCCTAGTCAAAGGAAGCCAGTAGCAAAGATTCTTCGTGCAACTGAACGTAACCTCCTTGCAGTGGACCTTAATGATCAAGTATGCATGGGTGTTACTATTGTGTTGGATTTTCACTTGACTTGCATGTCTGATTGGATTCCATGCATACATAACTGCCATCGCTCCACTTTCACCTATTTTCCCTAAATGGCATCCTCCCAATCGTGGAGTTGATTGCCTTTCTTAGTTTTAGTATAAATAATGATTTGATACTCCTTCAAGAGGTTGCATGATTTGGCATTGTACTTCCATTCTCTAGTTTCAGTAATACAGATACATTACTCTTTGTATGCATGATTTACAATGAATAAAATAAAGTTTTGAGTTCAAGCATCTAAGTTCTTGTTAGTTTAGAGGATACTTATCCAAGGGGGGCCACTTGGTGAGTAATCTATCTTCTTAGTTTAGCTTTAGTTTAGTATTACTTGTTGTCTAATACTTAGTTAGAAATATGGCATCGACTATTCCTCCAGCCACTAGAATTCCATTTTGTGACTATTCCTACAGCCAAAGCAAATAGAGTAGTTTCCTATTTATTGTTCAAATTTTCATTCTTGCTTTGCATTTCCACTTAGTATAGTTGTTGGTTGATGTTCAACATTTTCTTCATTTCTTTCCAACAATTTACTTTTAGCATTGTGTTTCTTAGCTGTAGAGTGCAATGACTACTTGATCCCTTAGTGCACATATTGTACTGACCCATTTCAAGTTCACGTCCCTGGGTTGACAAGTTAAATGCACCTTCATGATGATTGAATAGCTATTAAAGTTAGATGTCCAGTGTCTGAATCATGGCTATAAAGGATTAGTTATGAAATCATTGTAGGAGGCCAATAGTAGTTTGAGAAATCAAGACGCTCAATGTGTTTTGATTGGATCAATTATTATAAACTATTTCAATGGGTTCCCCTAAGGGAGTGAATTATCTTCGAGGATTTTTATTAGGTCTTGGAAGGTAGCCATTTTGTTTTGGTGTTCCTTGTTGAGTGTTAGCATTATTAATATATTATTGACCTCCTTGTTGAGGATTTATCTTGGGGAGTGTTCTTATGACAACTTTCGCATCAACCACACCATCATTAGTAGCATTCTTATTTTTGACCCAGTATCGAGGTTTGTCACTAGAACTAGATGGTTTGTTACAATCTTTATAGATTTGGATTGTTCCCTTGGCAATAAGGGTTCACTCAATATTTAACCCATTATATATGAGTTCCTCAAATATTGATACACATTGCATTCTCAATTGAAAGGCTAGATCAGGATCTGCATTTCCTACAATGGATTATGCTTGTTTCTTTTTTGATATGTGCCATTTACATTTTCTTGCTTTGTGTCTCCATCGTTGTAGGATGAAAATGCTTCTCCCTTGTTTTTTTTAAGGGTAGATAGTTCCTCCAAACTTACATTTTCATCAATGTTGTAGGAAAAGTGAGCTACAAATTGATCTACAATCTCTTGACATGTTCTGATTCCTAGAGGCAGGAGTGTGAACCACTCTATGACTTTCCCTCCCAAACTTCTTAGGAAGAGGCACATTAGGTATGAATCATTGTATGCTACTTCCATGCATGTCACATAGAAATCTCTCATATGTTCCCCTAGATTACCATGTCCCTTGTATTTATCAAATTTAGGTATCTCGAAGTTGGAGGAAATGGTATCATTGTGATGTTTCAATCAAATGGGTAGGGACATAGGTCTTGAACTACATATGATATTTTGTTCTTTTTTACCTATATATCTTGGATTTGTTGTATCAACATTTGAATTTGTGAGGATATGTTTGTTGACAAAATGTTTGATGGTGAATCAAGTATGTTTGTTGTAAATTTGGATCTTGGTATGGAGGAATGTTTGTACCATATGAACCCATTTGATTTTAAAGATTGGTTTGATAGTTCCATTGATATTAAGGAGCCATTTGAAATTTAGTTTTAAGTAAAGGACCCATTTGACAATTCCCTTGATGTTGAGGACTCATTTAAAAATTTCCATGATGTTGAAGATCCATTTGAAAATTGGCTTGAGGTTGAGGACCCATTTAATAATTTCCTTGATGTTGGCAATGTGTTGTGAGATCCATATTGATTTTGAGGAACAATGTTTTGTTGCAATAGAAATGATTGTTGATAATTGATGTGTGATGATTGTTGATGATTTTGTTGTGGCACTAATTGTTGTTGGGAAAGTTGTCATTGTTGAGCCATGTGTTGTTGTGATTGTAATTGTTTCAAAGTGGTGTATTATTGATGTTGATGTTGATTTTGTGAAGATGGTTGATTTTGATATTGCGAGATCTAATTTTGATGTCAACTGATTTTGATACCCTTGAAGATGTTATGGTGTTTGATGTTGTGACAATTGATTTTGTTGAGCCCATTCAACTAACTTTGAGACCCTTGATAATGTTGTGATGTTTGATGTTGTGACATTTAATTTTGTTGAGGGTTCAATTGATTTTTAGACCCTTGATGATGTTGTGACATTTGATTTTTTTGAGGGCCTTGATTTTGGGACAATTGATTTTGTTGATTCACTTGATTTTGAGAACCTTGATTTTGTTGGATTTGACCTTGATGATTTCGTGTTTGTTGATTGCTAGGTACAGATTTGTGAGCATGTTTTGAGCATTGAATGTAGGTGGGATGTTGGTATTTGGAATGCCCAAAGATGTGTAACTCCCTATATTTAGATGATGACCCATTTGGTTTCCTTCTTGATTGGTGAGATTATTTGTGTCCATCCTAGTGATCATTGGTTGACTTGGCACATTTGACAATGGTTGCTCCCTTAGTGTGTTCACATCAAAAATTTTAGGGATTTTGGCACCTTATTGTGTAAGTTTGAGCATGTATTGAGTGGGGTCTTGACTCATTACCGCCTCTATCGATTTAAGAAACTCTTGGTTTCATTGTATTTCTAATATTTCATCTTGGGTGAAATGATGAGGATTATTGGTAACATCCTCTATGTGAACCATTTCTTCTTGTGATGGTTGAGGTGGTATGTGAGTGTTTGGTGGAGTTGTGAAAACTTTAGGGTTAAATTCAGGCAATGAGTGAATACTAGCACCAAAAAGATCTCTTAAATTTTATAGAATGGCTATAATTATTATTTAAAAATCATTCTTGATGTTTTAAAATGAGTGCATGAATGCCTTTAATTATATCTTAGCACTCAAATAACACAAACATGTTCTTGGTTGGCTCATAATGACTAGTAAAGTGGTCTCAAACATTTTTTTTACCTCTCGTAATGTTTGGTTTCACAACGGTCTAGAGATTCTATGAAAATTGGGACATTATTACCTACTTTCGCATGTATGGAGGTGAAAATGGTGTCATGCTTTCTATGCAATGCTTCTAGGCTAACAACGCAAGAAGTGAAATGCAATTAAAATAAATGGATGGTTTAAATTATTTTTAATTAACATTTTAAGGGCCAGGTTGTGCAGAGATACATTTTTTTTAGCTAGCTCAACCCTAGATTTTTACTTGTTACTTGCTAGAACTCATTATTGGACATGACAAATAATAGTGACAAAAGTTTGCATTTATGATAGAAACTACATGATGATTATAATAAAATATTCATATGTTAAAATCTTGTCTTTTGTTCCCACTTATTTTACATTATTTTTAAACATGCACTAACTATTTTCAAATATACATTAATGAATTCAAGTTGTACATAACAATAATTATCAAATGTCTTAAAAACTGTAAAAGTTGCAATAAGAAAGGAAACTCCTCAATGAATAATAAAATCCAAAACCAATCTCAATTTGTTAATGGATACACTACAATTATTAATTTTAAAATATGTTATTAAAAAATTATTTATTTATTAAATAAAGATATAAATTTAAAATGAAAAAATATAGCATATAAGTAATTAACATACAATTAATAAAATTTAAAACATTTTAATTACAATAAAAATGCCAAATCATAATTAACTTTTATATTAAAAATCTTTAAATAATTTTAAAATGATATATTTTCATAAAGAAATATATTAGAAATATATATATATATATTTCACATTTCTAGAACTTGTAAACACTATATATTTCTCCCAACTTAGTTCTCATAATTTATCTAAAGTTGATTAGACGTATCAAACTCTAGTCTTTAGAATTATACTTCTTACTTTTAGTGGAATCGAAAATAATTACATTTATAGGACGAAAACAACTATTAAAAGTTAGGGGGATGGAAAGTGGAAGTCTTATCAGGAGGCTTCCGTAGTCCACTTGTTACTCATTACCTTTCTTGTCAAGTCCCTTTCCCACTTCACCAGATTCAAGCGATCTAGCCCCCAGAATGCACTCCGGGATGGATGCCATGCCATGCCCATCCATGCTATGGATTCTGGCCGATTTCTCCCAAATTTGTGTCGGCCTCCCGTGTCGTCAAACACCTCATCAAAGAATTCGTGACTGCAACTAACCATAGCATCACACTACAAGAGGTTCATTTAATGTGAATTTTCCTTCCTCCCGAGTAAATGTAAGGCAAGAATATGTGTATAAACTATTTGAATTATTATATATCTAATTAATTAAATAATCAAATATTACACTTAGTAAAATCAATAGAATAAATATAAAATTAATTAGGGAGGGCCCAATAGTCAACGACTCAAGAAATATAATACCCAATACTCATTTATATAATGTCCAATAGTTGTGATTTGACTACCCATAATTAAACAAAATGTATGCTTTTGATCTAAAAGCAACCAATCATGTGATACCACATCAGCGCTCAACTACTCATGATGTAATGCACGAGAATTGGTCTCACTATTTTTTTTTTGGACACCTTGACAAAAACACATGCTGATGTGGCATCATATTTGATGATGTGGCCCTGAAACCTTAGTTATAAGCAGAGAACTTGCCAAGTAAGCCGCTATAAAAAATTGGGAGTGATTTGAAATTTTGACTTAGGATAATTAGAAGAGCCAGTTAGGGTGCACGACCATCTGGCCCTCTCCCTATTTTAATTAAATATCAATTGATATTTTATTCAATTAGTTATTTTTAAAATATTTGATTATTTAATAATAATTAATTAATTGAATTTTAAAATAAATTAAAATAAGTTAAATAATTTAATCTTTATTCACCCAACTTAGTTAAATAATCAATTGATTTTACTAGTGTTTAATTTACTAATATAAATAATTTATGTTCATTTTAAAACTATTAATAATTATGTTTTTTTTTAAATTATTGATTTTACTAATAGTAGATATGATTGAATCAGTGAATATGAAACTAGTTTAAATTGAATTAAACTATAAATTAACTAATTATGGTAAATATGAAGAGACTTAATAGTTTAATTCCATAATGATATTTTCTTTTCTATCTATTAATTATTTAAATATCCAATCAACTATTAAACTATTTTAATCCACTAATTTAAATTGTTCACTTAGTTTTATAAATTATTTAGGTAAATAGGTGATAATTTAGGTAAATCAATGAATAAATAGATAAATTATTTCTATTGTTTTATCTATTTACCTATCTTAAAGATAATTATTAATAAATATTTAATTTACCTATTTACCTATTTTAGAATTACTTATAGTTTTAAGTAGAAAAAAATTAAAGATTAACTTATGAAATAATTCTAAAATAGGTAATTAAAGGTTTTGTACAATGGTGTGCTTTATGTCTATTTTAAATATTTTTATTTATTAATAAATTATTATTAATTTTACAATATAAATATTTGGGAAATATAGTAAATATTTTTTGTAGTATAAAATGATGTTAAAATTTTAATTTTTAAATATATAAAATGATTAGAAGTTATTATGTTCATATTTCAATGTGTATGTTTATTAAACATTAATATATAAAAATTACATTAAATAAATGATAATTGTTGAATAAAGTTGGAAACCTAAAATATGTTTTTGATTGTATATATCTACAAGCCTTTTTTTTAATTCAATTTATATTTGTAATTAATTTTAACATTGTGTTATATATATATATAACTTATGAAGCTGCATTTATTAAAAAATAAGATTTATTGTTTCATTGGTCTTTTTAATTATTAAATAATAAATTAGATTATATTTAAAAATAGTTAATAAAGAGAGTTGTTTTTTTTATGATTTTGAAATTGTCAAAAAATTTAAAAATACATAGAAAAGAAAATATCAATGATAATTACTTAAACAATATATGATAATTGAAAAATCAATAAGTAAAACTAGAATTTTAATGGTGGTGTTCTTTATGTTTTGAATTTCTACATAATTTTAAATTTATTTTATTAAATAAAATTGAAATCTTTAATCAATTTGTGCATGGGAATTTTGAAAATTGACCTATTTTTGGCATACAAAATTTATTTATTTTAGGTTTCCAACTTTTTTCACCAATTATCATTTATTTAACATAATTTTTATATATTATTGTTTACATTGAAATATGAACATAATAACTTCTAAATAGATAAAACAATAGAACACTAGTAAAATCAATTGATTATTTAAATAAGTTGGGTGAATAAAGATTAAATTATTTAACTTATTTTAATTTATTTTAAAATTCAATTAATTGATTATTATTAAATAATCAAATATTTTAAAAATAACTAATTTAATAAAATATCAATTGATATTTAATTAAAATAATTAATTTTATACTTATTCAATTGATTTTACCAAATGTAATATTTGATTATTTAATTAATTAGATAAATAATAATTCGATTAGTTTATACACGCATTACTGCCATTACATTTACTCTAAAAATTAAATTTTCCAATAGAAGGGAGGAGAATTCGCATTAAATGAACCTCCTGTAGCTGACAGTACTATGGTTGGTTGCAGGTCTGGGGTTGCGCGGACTTCTGTGTTTGCACGGCACACGGCACTGTGGCTGGCAGGGGGAAATCGACAGAATCCGTAGCATGGATGGGCATGGCATAGCATCCATCCCCAGGTGCATTCCTGGGGCTGGATAGCCAGTGCCCTTTTTTGACGGTGGATCTGCGACCATCTCTTCTACCTACTTTAAACAGCTGGGCCATACACAGCCAATTAATCCACGCTGGTCACGTGATGGTCACGGTTCACCCAGTGGTCTGCAACTTTAGTCGGCGAGGGGCCCACCCTAATCGTTACGCCGTCAGTCAGTCACTCATTCCTGTCCTTTTGTTTATTGTTGAAACGGTGGGCCACCTGTTAGAAGAGTGCAGTTCGGTACTGTAGGAATCGTCACAACTCACGCAGTGGTCAGTAACTTTTGTTGGTGAGCGGGGACCACCCTTGTCCTTTACGCCGTCAATCACTCACTCCTTCCGTCCTTTCGTTTACTTTTGAAACGAAAGGCCATCTGCCAGAAGACTGCAGTTCGCTATACTTTGAATATGTAGTTCGCAAAAGTGTTCCATGAGACTTTTGCTTTCCATCACTTCCAGTGTTCCCCAACTTTTTGACTAAGATGTACGATGAATCTTCCCTCTAAGATTTCTGCTGTACAGTTCAACTGTAGATAGCCTGTAAAAATCTTTACCAATCTATAATTATTTTCTCTTTCTCTTCACTCTCAACGTTTCTGTAAAAATCTTTATCAAATCTAAAATGATTTTTATTTTATTTTCTTTTTCTCTTCTCTCAACGTTTCTGTAAAAAAATTTTTTTTTACCTAAAATGTTTTTCTTTTCCTCTCCACTCTCAACCGTTGTTCTAATAAGCGATGATGAAGCTTCTTGTTCATTATTTTCATTTATATTTATAGTTTTATAACTAGTAATTGCACTTTGGTTTGCAATGGGTATGGAGAAGAGGTGTGGAAGGTCCATTAGCCTAAAGAAAACTTAGGTCTATTGTATAGTTGTGAAAGAGAGGGAATTGATGATAATGATGAAATAATTTATATTATATCTAATATTATTAAATATTTATTATAATTAATTTAATGATTATTCTTTTAATACATTAATCATGTATAGTACTATTTAAATTGTATAATTTCTATTACGACTATAATTATAATTTAAAAAATAAATTTATATTATATAAAACACTTATATAATTATAATATTTTTGGGCAAACATTGATAGCTAGAATGGATTTATAAAGATTAAATAAAATTTATTCAAAATTCAATGATTGTTGAAACTTAAAATCTCTAGAACATAAAATATCTTCTTTGTTTATTTATCATTGAATTTCAAATTTTAATCTTACTTAAAAATTAAAATAGAATAAATTAAATTGAAATATTTGATTCCTAAGAGTCTGCTTTTATTATTCACAAAATACTCGACTCATTCCATCCTCTTTATTGTTTCATGCAAAATATATTAGCTCTAGGAAGCTAGCTACTACAATAAGAGATACATGAATAAAAGATAATAAGTCATAAAAGACAGCTTTGAATTTCAAGAGAGAACCTAGTCAATCCATCTTTATGCATTATTTGACACAATCTATGTTATTAATTATTTTTTATTGTTCAATGAGTTGCTGCAATATAACTAATCGTACAAAAAATCATCTTAATGAAAAGTTCAAATTCATTTAAGTCAAATGGAAAACCTACTTAATCCATTTATGTAACCCTATCATCACAAGCGAGCATTTTATTCTCACCCAATTATTAGGATGGTAGCCCTGAAATTCTTTTTAAGTTTTGCATCTCAATGAGCAAGATGCGTCTACTATTTCTTACTTTGAGAAATACCCCACATTTTACAAAACACTTTATACTAGCGCCCATACACCTTTGTTTATCCAGCATGCCAATGTGTTTATAAGTTTGTTAAATCCACTCTTTTAAATTCTAATTAATAACAAGATGGTTAAAGTGTCTTGACTATGTCAACACAACATATTTTTGAGGACACATAACATTCTCCACCACCCATTTATACCCATTATGTGACAACACAACATATTTTCTAAACAATTATTATTTTTGTTCTCGCTATTCTATTCAATTTTCTAAATATTTCTATAAGATGTATACATGTCAATTAAATTGGTTTGACACCTGTAAGTTATGCCATGTGTTAATACCTTCTCAAAAGCCCCACACAACTCCATATAGAGAAAAAGGTTTTTTCATTTTTTTTTTTTTGGCTATACACTATTGTTCTACTTTATGTAAGTTTTACGTTGAGGTTCTAGAAGGACATTGAATTAGTCTAGTGGCTACTACTCCTGAATTAATTCACTTTTCCTCTACTAAGAATATTGTTGCACTAGCCACATTTTTAAACATTGTATCTCTATTACTTATGTCAAATAAATGTAATAATATAATGCAAATATAATAATAATAATAAAATCAGTTTAGTCCTACAAATGTATTTGGAATATTTGGATTTTAGATCCCTAAATTTATTGTAAAATGAAATGTTTGTGTTCATGTTTACAAAATTGAGAAATTTAAATTTTAGTGTAGAAAATTATTGGAAAAAATTATGTGCTCATAATTTGATTACAAAGTTTGGGATCACTAATCCATTATGAGGGTTAAAATTTGAGAAAAGTTAGTTTCTAAGTTTGATGAAGTTTGGTCAATTTCCTTTAAGTGATTTTCATAATAAAATCTCATACTTTATGTTTATTAAATTTGGAAAATGTAAATTTTGGTGTAAAAAAATACTTGAAAAATTGCACTCACAATATTATCATAAAGTTTGGGTTTGGGATTACACTCTATCATTCCTCGTTGAAATAAAAATGGAAAAAATTAGTTGGATTTGGTGAAATTCGATTAGATTTTCATAGTTAAATTGAAAAATCTAAATTTAATTTCAATGCAAAATTTTTTTGATACAATTTTATCATCAATAGTAGTAGATCAATACTTCACAAAGCAAAATTAGCAGGGTTTGTTGTCTTATATACTATCTTTAACCTCTCTCTTTATCTATCTTTGTCTCGTTCTCCTCCTTTGTCTCATTTTGCTCCCTCTCTCTTGCTCTCTTTCTCTTTTTTCTCTCCACCTATCTATATCTTATCTCTATCTCCCTCTCCCTTTTCTCTTCTTTTCTCTTTCTCTCTTTCTCTCTATATGTTTATCCCCTTAAGTGTGCAATGGGTACATTTGAGAGTTCTTAAAGGTGAATTATCATATTGTTAATCAAATGACATGCTACCTTGAGCATAACTCCCCAAGGATGCATGCCATCCTTGGATTGTTGACATGAAACAACCAATCAAAAGTTACATTCTCTTTTCTCTCTCTTTTCCTTTCTATCTCTTATATTTCTCTCTCATGCTCTATCTCTCTTTGTCTATTCCTCTCTCTCAATATCTATCTCCATCTCTATCTCTCTATTTATCTAAATTTGTCTCTTTCTCTCATTCTCTATCTTTTGAGTTTGTCTCTTCATCAGATCTTTTATTCATTCGCATTTTAAACTAAATGTGGCTTGTGCATGAAGTGTGGTTCATATTTAATGTGGAGGAAAGTGGAATATGCATCCTTGTATATCACACCTCAACTACAATTGTTAGTTTGTTGAAAAGGGGAAATGGACTTATAGGTTGGGTGTAGATGAATACTAGAGTAAATAAACATTTCTATGTGTCATTCTTGAGGGTTTTGGTGTAAATTTCATTTGAGAAAATGGGGGTTCCCTCAAAAATGAAGATCTTGGCACAACAAGTGCAAATGATGAGAGAAAGCCTACTACAAAGTGAGAACAATGCAAAAAAAGATAGTTTCAATCCTCAGATCTTTTGATCACCACCTCTCCACGCTTAGGTTAGAATTATTTATTTAGCATAATTTCGTTGAAGTTGTAAAATATAAAATTATAAAGTATCATAAAGAAATTTAGTGTGCAGTGGGTACACTAAAGAAGTGTGGAAGGTCAATTAGGATATATTTTGTTCTATTTTTTGCATACATTTATGCAATACATGATGTCAATTGGTAGGCAATTTAGAAAATGATGTTGTTTGTACAACAAAGGTCTCAATGGAGAAGTGATAGCTCAAAATAAACTATGCATTCACTTACATGGATCGAAATGTGATTGAAATAAAACCTTTGAATTAGGAAGATAATTAGGCTCCATTACTAACAGGATCATGTTATGTTTGTAATAAGGGCAAAGGAAGAGAGAGAGGGAGAGGGAGAGGTAAGAATAGAAAGAGGGAGAGTACAAGGTGAACCTTCTTGGCAATATGTGTCCTCATTGTTTTCACCTGAGTTTTCTATGAATTCAAATTACCATCACTTGACATAGACCGCTTGCCACTACATGCTTTCTCTAGCTACGTATTTTTGCATGGAGTATATGCAAGGAATACCATTTTTAAAAATTGTATTTGCAGTAACACTAGAGGTGGGCTTGGTTAGAAATTCCAAGTAAGCAAAAACAAAAGGCTGGGTCATCAAAAGACTACGCGACAACTTAAACATTGTTCTCCTACACCACCAAGACTTTGTTGAGAAGGTACCCTACACAACATGTGGTCATCCAAAGCAATCAAAGCAATAGAGCTATAGAGCTCTCAAAACAAACAATTACTTCAAAATACATGGGGAGATGTGAAACATGTCAATTTTTTATCTCTATAAAAGAGATAAAAAACCCAAAATAAGCTTGTTAGCACAAACCACTACAACAACCAAACCCAAGAGATTTAAACAATTAATATGTGTCAAACTATGCTCTATTGAAACCATCTAATGCTGCCACATCTCAATGCAATTTCCACATTGTATGCAATCAAGCTTCCTCTATTCAAATTCCATCAATCTTCCCTTTTTGGACCAGGTAAGTGCACCAAGATGGTTCCCAAAAAGGAGGCTTAAGTGGCCACTTTTTTTTTTTTCTAAAAATAAAATACGACCTTGGGCTGATGAAATTGAGGATAGTTACACTCAAAATTTTGAGATGGAACAAACAAGGATCAAAGTGTGAGACTACTTTCTAAAACTACTAATTTATTTTGAAAATGGTTGAGATTAAGGGTTCAAAAGAGGGACACACACAAATTACTGTTGTTTCTATCATAAAAACATAACATAGCAACTCGTGTGACCCGAGCACGGTGGACTTTTTTTTAGTATTTTAAAATCGCTTTGGTCA